>CM038681.1:558045595-558383820 GCA_021605205.1 Aegilops longissima | reverse complement strand
TAGACTAGACCCCTTTAACCCTTAGACCCTCAAATTTTTTTAGAGGCCCAACCCGGAAACACATCTCCAACCTATAGAAGTGAGGGTTTGGGAGGAAAACAGGGGTCGACCTGCAATCGTAGCAAGAACGTCGTAGCAACAACGCGCGGGAGGGAAGTTTCATCCTCCCCAACCTCCGCGTCGCCGCCGCCGACGCGCGGATCTGGCCGGCCGCCGTCCTGTCGGCGCCTCATGCCTCGGCCGTGTCCATCCTCGGCCCCGGACGGCCAAGCCTCCTCCTCTCGCGTGGATCGTCGCCCCGCTCGCCTCCGCCGCTTCCATGTAGCTTCTCCTCCAGCCAAGGCCCTCCCCGCCCGCGTCCTCCCAACTGCCTTGACCACGCCTCGGCCTCCGCCCGCCACAGTACTCCCCAACCTACCTTTGCGCGCCCTTCCCGCCTCGGCCTCCGCCTCGCGTCCTCGCCTGGGCGCCGTCCCACGCCACGCCTCGCCACGCGCTCCGCCTCGGCCGCGCCCACAAGGCGTCCTCGCCCGAAGGTATGCTAATTTTTTTCTTTTTTGTTTCATTTTCTTTATTGTTTCAATTTGTAGCACTAAATATTGAATGCCTTTTGTAGATGGAGATGAACAACGATGACGTTGCCATGGTCTCGTTTTCCCATTCGTCGGTTTGGTCGTCATCTGACGATTCGGACATTGACGAGTTGTTGCAAGACGACGACGTCGAGATGATGAGCCTCCTCGTCGACGTGCAAGGGTTTGAAGACCGCGCGAAGCTGATGGATCAGAGGAGAGGGTCGAAGATGGTGCGAGTCACCATCTACCGGAACCGCGCTTTCGGACACGAGCATTTGATGCAAGACTACTTCACGGAGGTACCTACATACCCTCATCTCTTTCGCAGAAGGTACCGAATGCGCCGTAGTCTTTTTGTGAAGATTGTCACCGATTGTGAGGCGGCCTCCCATTATTTCAAGCGTCGTAGATCCGCCGCCGGTATCAATGGGTTTAGTGCATACCAAAAGATATCGGCGGCAATGCGGGTACTCGCCTATGGCATACCCGCGGACTATACCGACGAGTATCTTCGCATTGGACAAGATACAACCACAGAGTCAGTCCGTAGGTTTGCAAAGTTGGTTATCAAGTTGTATGGTGAGAAGTATCTTTGAGCACCAAACGAGGAAGATACAAAGAGACTGATGGAAATCAATGAAAAAAGGGGATGGTCGGGGATGCTAAGTAGTCTTGATTGCATGCATTGGACATGAAAAAATTGCCCAAAGGCATGGCACGGCATGTATTGCGGTAAAAGCCGTGATGCTACCATTGTGCTTGAGGCCGTAGGATCGGAGGACACATGGATTTGGCATGCATTCTTTGGGTTGCCGGGAACACTCAATGATATCAATGTCCTCAATAGATTTCCTTTGTTCAAAAGATTAATTTCTGAGGATGCTCGAGCTTGCAACTACAAAATCATGGACGATGAGTACTTAATGGGATACTATCTCATCGATGGCATCTATCCTAAATGGGCAACTCTTGTGAAGTCCATCAAGGAGAAAAATGGGGCGCCCTTAACAAGAAAAGAGGCTCATTTCACCAAGGCACAAGAGGCAGCCCGCAAAGATATTGAGAGAGCTTTTGGTGTTTTGCAAGCAAGGTTTGCCATAGTTCGGGGTCCAGCTCGGTTTTGGGACAAAAAACCTTGGTGAACATCATGAAATGTTGTGTGATTCTACACAACATGATCCTAGAGGATGAGAGAGGGTTAAACCTCCCTTGTTTCTATGACAATGTTGGTACCCGTGTGCAACCGGAAAGAAACCCTTCCCGCATACATGCTTTTCTTCAAGCACGTCGTGAGATTGAGGATGCAACCACTCATGGTCGGCTCCGGAATGATCTAGTAGAGCACCATTGGCAGTTGGATGGGCGGTGCATTGGCCCATGATGTATCTTTGTTTTACTTTTCTATGTCCTATTTGATTCGAACAATTATTGTAATTTGCTCAAACATTATTGTAATAATTTGAATGATTATTGTTTTATTCGGTGGTGTAATAATAACTAGAATGATTATTATTTTATGTCAAATGTGATGGAATTTGTGATATGTCATATGATGAAATGTGTGACATGCTCTAACACGGCGACCTCCAACCCTGGTTGACTATGGTATGCAGGAAAGGAAGGCGCATATATAGGTGATAGGACACACGCTTGCACTCGTTGTTTATGACGAAGCTCTCTTTCGCTCTTTGACACGGCCTATGGCGGCTATGGCTTAGCTACTCCGGCAAGCGATGGGCATTCGGTAGAAACAAATTTGGTTTTTCCTTACATTTGGTTAGTAAAACTAAAAGCCAAAAATAGTAATGTATAACTAAAAGCCAGTTTTAAGATTTTGCTGGTCGTACAGTACTGGGCTACCCCGATATTAGCATTTGTTTCTCCGCGCTTGCTTGGTTGGGGGTTCGTCGCCTTCTTTCCGTTTTTATAAAAAAAAAATCTGTTTCTTCTCTGGTTTTCTTTTTCCCTATTTTTCTTCGCTTTTTCACTGTTTTTTTTTTCATTTCTTTCGCGGTGTTCACTAGCTTTTTTTTTCATTGTTTCTTCCTTGGTGTTCTCTGTTTTTTTTTGCTTTTCTTTATTTTTCTTTGTTAATTTCTTGGTTTCATTGATTATTTTCATTTTTCATTGTTTCTTTCTCGGGTTTCATTGTCTCCAGTCTTTTGCATTGGTTTTCTTTTTTTGATTTTTATCGGACGTTTTCCTTTTTCTTTATTTTGTGGTCGGTTTTTACCGGTTTTCCATGTCAACTTTTTCTGGTACAAATTCAACTATTTTCATATACATCAGATACATATTTTATATACATGCTTAACATTTTTAAAATACATGATTTACTTTTTTGAAACTTGTATATTTTGATTTTTTTATCTAATACATTTGTTTAATACAGGTTTAACATTTTTCAAATACGTAGTCAACATTTTTCAATGCATGGTGAACATTTTTAATGACAATAAACATTTTTTCACACATGATGTATAGTTTTTTGAATACATCAAGAACATTTTTATATACATGTTTAGCATTTTTTCAGTAAATAATAAACCTTTTTAAATACTCCCTCCTTCCCATATGGTTAGGTGTATTAGTTTCAGCACAAATATTAATGCAGGTCAATCGTTAGTTTATTACGTGAGCCGTCGTACAGGTTTTCAAGTGAGCTAACAGCACGAGAGACAAATCAGGCATGATTTGTTTTATTTTCCATAAAAATAGGGACTTTTACCTGTATGAGAGAGAGAGGAAGTAGTCTGCGCCTAATCAGATGTGCCATAGTTGACACAATCAAGTATGGAAAGGAAAAGAAAAGGCAAAAAAATTCTTGCACGAATCTCCGCATAAGATCAATGACATATGACTTAGATGTGCAATACTAGATGTGCTTTAGCAAAACTGAAAAAGCTAATACACCCAACATTGAGAAGGAGGGAGTATATGTGTTTTGTGTCTACTTTTTATTTAATGTATGTTGTACATTTTTTGTATACACTAAAAAAATTATACACATTTAACATTTTTAGATACATAATCAACATTTTCTATACACATTATATTTTTATATATTTTTCAGATACATGACAATCATTGTTTTCTATACACATTTAATTTTATTTCAAACGCTTGATTAACACTTTTCAGTTACTTGATTAACATTTTTATATCCTTGATAACATTTTCAAAATAAATGATCAACTTCTTTTTACGCATTGTATATTTTTTGTATACATGATAACATTTTCTCTATACATATTTAACATTTTTTAAATGATTGGTTAACATGTTTTGAATATTTTTTGTAAAGTTTTTTTGGTAGTATATATATTTAGAATATTTGAAAGTATAAAAAATAAAAAAACAATAAACAAAAAAAAGTAAAACCCAAAAAAACCGAGGTTGTGGCCTGTGGTCTCGTGCGTGTCTGGGTCGGCCTATCTCGCGCTCGCGTTTCAAAAACAAAGAAGAAAAATGAATCAATTTAATAGAAAAGTATCAGAGACTTCCGCCTTGGCGGGTTTTGCTAAGCATGAATTGTTGCGTATTCATGCTTAGATATCTCGAATCATACAACAAACCTGAATAAAGCGGTATTGCCAACTAATAACCGCTATTTTTTTTATAATGTATTGACTCGGTCGCAGTGAAGAGGCATGACAAACGACGCATCACGACCTCATTCATCCTCGTCTTCTTCGTCCCTCTTCCTCTTTTCTTTGCCTCTTCACTGTGACCGAGTCATTACATTATATATTTTTTAACGGTTATTAGTTGGCAATACCGTCCTCTTCCTCCTCAGTGAACCTTTAACAAGAGGTTTGTATTTATTCATGCTGCCAATAATAATACTTAACTTCCTGGCTATAGTTTTCAATAGTTTGTTGAACTTTCAGCTGAAGTTGATCTCTGCGCCAATGACACAACATGTGATCTAGTATCTATAAGGCTTTGGTGAAATCAGAGGCAAAAGCCTCTTTGGAGGCATGTAGAGGCTAATTGGATCGCTGTCAAAATTTGGCATTGTCAATATTTGGCAAAACCAAATGTTGCCAAAAATCGACAACTTTTTGAGAGGTGGGCAAGAACCAATTAGTAACCAACCAATTGAGAGCCAAATTTTTAGACTTGCCAACAATTAGCATGCCAACTATTGGCACCAAAGGCTCACTAGTAGAATGCCCGTGCGTTGCTACGGGCGCGGACGGGAGAGAAACATAGATGAACACAAGAGCATAAGTTGTGGTCATCTTTTATCTTCTCCAACAAAAGGCAGTCCCTCGGCTTTTCTATATACAGCTAATCTTCTTTTATATACATACCAAAATTATGGGAAGACAGGATAATCTTTCTTATCTCTTTTCCTTTCTATTTACCCATTAGTCGCTACCACAAAAAGACATGCCATCATCTTCATTTTCCTTGCCTGCCTCCTAAATATATATTGGAAAACCAGTCCGTGCTCATTGGAATACCAATTGGAAATATACTTTGCCATCTATCTATATTGAAATTCTACCGGGTTGCGCTATTTTGAGTGCATTGTTGAATTCCTTAGAAAATCAGCAATTTCACTAAATTCCTTAGTTTTTTAATATTTGACGATCGTGCTAACAATACGTACCTTTTCACCTGCTTTGTCTTGTAGATAATCTAGAGCATGCATACAATATATGTAAGGATTTATCACCTATAATTCCATATATTAATATATCAATACTATGTTTTATATTATTAAGTACAAAGTTAAGGCAATTGGTCTTACATTGTCGTCCAAGAACATATCATATTTATAGGGCATTTCAACTCATTGTTTCATAACAAGGCATCTCCAATGTGCACGAACTTTTCCTATATATGAAAAAAGCCAACGGCCGCATTTCCCTTATATATAAAAAAGGGCAATGCTAGGGGCCGGCGCGCTGGCCCAAACGGTTCGGCCGGTCGAGCCCCAGCTATTCGATCCAGCGAGCAGTCGTCCGATCCGCGTGTTGACTTCCACCTCTCCTTGTTCCTCTTTGCGCAGGCGCTGCTCCTAGTCGCATGGACGTCCTCCTAGCACGCCAGCAACCGCCCCCTCACCTGCACCCCCTCTCTCCGCGGCTCCTGCACTGCTGGATGCCGCCCTCACTGCCGATCGCCGCCGTCTTCTCTCATGTTTCTCGCCGGATCCACGTATGCAGCAAAACTTCGTCCGTGAGTTGCAGACCCCCTCGCTGGTGATGGTCGCAGCTCTGGCAACACCAGTCACCAGTTGCGGCTCCCCTGGATGCATCTCTTGTTGCTGCCGGTTGCAGCTCTCATGGCCGCCCGTTGCCGCTTTCTATTGCATGACCGTAGCGAACAGAGACAACGGTTGCAACAAATAAGTCAGTCGCCGCCCTCAACGGTTCCCTCCACCGCTATGTTGCCCGCCCCCTCCACTCCCCGGTACGGTTATCTTTTTCAGAAGAAATCGGTGAGCAGCGGGATCCAGCCGTGGCCATTCAAGGACGATTTCCGGTGTTGAGGGTGACCTCCATGCCGATTTCTATCTCAGGTGAGCCGTGATGTTGACCTGGCCATCCCAGGCTGATTTCTCGTGCCGAGGCGACCTCCACGTAAAATGGTGTCCCATGTAGCCACGTTTGTGGCTCCTTGCCCCCGCCGGCAGCTGTCTCTCTACATCGCGCCGCCTGTTTTCCAAGGTTCTGTAAGAAAAGCTTTATTCCTATTGGAGCAATAAATGCCAAATCTTCCAAGGTTGTCTTTAGAGCCTCCTTTTCCTGCTGAGTGCCCACCCACGATAAGAGATAGATATGAGAACTTATGTATCAATTGCTAAGAGCTTTGTTCCTCACAACATAATCAACACATGAAAAAGGCTATGAAAAATGTTATCGTACTACAACTTGAACTCCCGTAATATTTTAATGGTAGCAACTGAAAGAGGCAACTACTTAGATTATTAAGTTCCTTACAAAATTATTCGCTACATCACTTAAGTACCACATTTTTTAAAAAAGTACCACCATAGAAATGTTATAATGCATAATGGGCTGCGACAGTGCTCATTAGTGTGTCAGATACATAATAACAAAACCCTGCATAGAAATAGCCAAAACAGGCAATTGTTCTAGATATAACGTTACATGATGTTTTTCAACAAAAAAATGAGGATTTTTTAAAATGGTCATACAATGTACAATTCATAAGCACTTCAGTGACAACTCCATTACATTAATGATTAAATAATTTCTATTTTGAGAAGTGAGCATATAACAGGCTAATAATCTAACTTCACAAAGCTCAACTACTCGGTCGGGTTGTGAACAATACAAAGCATAACGCGAACCAGAAAACCTCCCGCGCACCGCCTCCCACCGTGCCCGCGGGGTATCCCGATCGTCGGCAACCTCCACCAGCCCGGCGCGCTCCCGCACCATGCCCTGCACGCGCTCGCCGCGACGCACAGGCCCGTCATGCTGCTCCGCATCGGCCCCTTTCCCACCCTGGTCGTCTCGTCCGCGAGTGGCACGCGAGGTGCTGCAGCTGCAGGACCACGCCTTCGCCAACCAGCCTGCGCTCGCCATCCCGCGGCGGCTCCTCTACGGCTGCACGGACATCGCCTTCGCTCCCCATGACGCCTGGCGCGGTGTGTGCAAGATCGTCGTGCCCCACCTGCTGAGCCTCGACAGGGTGCGCGTCTACCACGACGTGCGGGAAAAAGTCCATTTTGAACCCTGAATTTGTAGAGGTTCGGCGAAACGAACCCTCAAATCGAAATCCTTGTCGATTGCACCCTGAACTATGTAATCCCGGTCTGAAAAGAACCCTGGGCTCGTTTGCCAAACCGGGATTGTGGATGTGACCGGGATTGGGCTGCGCTGCGAGGTGCATGCGGGAAAAGACTGGGCCAGCCCAGTCCGGCCCATCTCGCTCTCCACGCATGGAAAAGTTTGCAAAAATAAAAAAAGTGAGAATTTTTTTAAGAATTTTGAAAAAATAATAACAGATTTAGAAAAAGTTCAACGATTTTGAAAACAATTAAATGGATTTTTAAATTAAAAATCACGGATTCCCAGAAACATTGTGAAGTACGCAGGTTATTTTATACATAGGAAGCACCTCAAATGAAAAGGAAAAAATAATTCTTTATACAGTATGGACCGAAAAAATAGGGACGAAATTACATGACCAGAAAATCACGTTCCCTCAATATATTTTTATGTCTATTTTCTCATACACATCCACTGGTTTTGGTTTTAACATATGATTAACATTCTTTTTAGAAAACATGTATTTAATTTTTTGGAATACATTGTATACATTTTTTTAAATGTCCTATATTATACAAAGTTCATTGTGTGTTGCCAAAATGTTTATTGTATATTTAGGAAATGTTTTTGAAATTTGTTCAGTTGTATATTACACAAATGTTCAACATATATTACAAATTGTTCAACACGTGTGTCCAGCAAGGACGCTGCTCGCCGGCGTTCGTTGATGTGGAGCTGTACTTTAGTGCTTGGACGATGTCACCGCAGTAGCTCATGCCGTTGACGCACTAGCGTCCGTGTGATGTGTAAGTGCGTGCGTGCGTTATTCCATGTGTGTGATCTAGCGGAGCACAACGGTAAACTGGGTCCAAAACAGATTTCAGCACCTCCTCCCGGCCCCCGCGCCGCTCCCTCCCCGGGGCGACACGGGCGGCGGCTCCCACCCCCACAGCCTCCGCCCCTCCCGTCTCCTTTCTCCCCCTCGCCGTCGCCGGTGGCCTCCTGCAGGCAAAGCCTGCGCGGAGCCGGCGGCGGCGGGCGCTCGGCTGCTGCTCGCTCGAGGGAGGGGATTCGGCGTGGGCGGCGGCGGGGCGGCGCTGGCTCGGGCGGCGTCTGGCTCGCGGTGGAGGAGGTCTCGGCGCGAGGCTCGGGATCTGGTCGCTGGCCGGGCGCGCGCCGTTCTGAAGCGGCGGTCGCGGTCGTGGCGCTGTCTTGGCCCGATCTGGATCTCGCGAGCTGCGGCCGCGGACGGTGGTGCTGGTTCGAGGGAGGCTCGGCCCCGCTGCTCGTCGTGGAGGGGCCCTTGCTGCGTTCTCCTGCTTGGTGTCGTGGTGGTGCCGGCTGGTGTTTCGGCTGACGAGGCGGCGGATCTGGCAGCTCGTCCGGCGAGTTGGGGTGGGGTGGCGGCCCCCCTCCCTGCTCGGGTTTCCTCTCTGGCTGTGCAGCGTGCGGCGGCCGCGCGGTGGAGGTCTTCGGTTGCCGGGGCGGCGGCCCTGGATGTGGTGGTGGCGGCGGCTACGGCCCGGGAGGTGGTGCGTGTCTGGTTGCGGTGGATCGAGGGATCCCGCGGCCGGAGTAAGGTTGCTCTCAGCAGGGGTGGTGGTTAGTAGGCGGTGGTCGGTGTCGGATGGTGGACGGCGCAACTCCAGGAGAAATCCTTGCTCCGGTCTCCGTCGGAGCCGATGACGACGGTGCCCACGGGTGCCGTGATCTTTCTTGGAAGCGTCATCGTGGAGGTGCTCTGCTTCTCCCCGGCTTTGGCTCCGGAGAAACCTCGATCCGCCGGATCGGGCGATGGAGGCGTCTTCGCGTCTTTCTCCTCCTTGGGGGCATCGTCTCGGAGCCGGCTACGACTGGAAGACCGGTGGATGGCGGCATCTTCGCCACGTGGTTTGCGGCATCTTCGCCGCGTAGTTTGCTGAGGCAGCCTTTTTGGGGGCGCTGATTTCTGTTTGGCAACGATGATGGCGTCGAGAGGAGCTTTGGCCGCGGCTCGGGCTTCGGTAGTCGGATCTTCCCGGCGTGTCCGAGGTGCTCTTTAGGGCACGGTCGGCGCAAGTCCTGCATATTTCCCTTGTGATGATCGTCGTCAGAGTCGGAGCTGTCGGTTGTTCGCGCGTGTGGCCTTCTGTTGGCATGTGTCGTCATGGTTTCTGTGCAGCTGTTTGCGGGCCGGCTTCGACGATGAAGGTCTACGGTGAAGTCGGAGTCGCCCGTTCAGAGGTAGCCGGTGATGACGATGACGCTTGCGACTGCTCGGCGGATGTCTTTCCCTCTTTGTAGCTCTGTGATCCCATGTCGGTGGCCAGGTTGGCCGGTGGTACCCACTTTATGTGGATTGGTTGTATCGGTTTTAGCCCGGTTTTCCGTCAAGTAACCAGGCAATTCTCGCTCCTTCTTAATCAATGAAAACGGCAAATCTTTGGCCTCGTTTAAAAAAAAAAGATCTAGCGGAGCTAGCACTGGCTGGCTGCATGCGTGAGCTAGCTCCGGATGGCCGCACGCGCGTCGTCGCTCCGGCTCGCTCCATCTAGCTGTGTGCCTGGCCGCTGTGATGTGCCTTGCGTGCCGCACTGCGTGAATAATTTGCTGCACTGCGTGAAATATTTCAAAAATAGTTCATCATTTCCAAAAAAGATTAACGAATTTAATAAAAAAGGAAAATGAAAAATAAAAAGAAGAAGGAAAGAAAAGAAAGAAGAAAAAGGGAGCCACCCCGTGCACATTTTTTTGTTTTTAAATAAATAAAACTTAAGTGGGCCGGTCCAGCCAGGAGTGGGGTGTGCGCCCTTTAGAAAAATTTTTGAACAAAAAAATTGAAATGGGCCAGCCCATCAAACGAATCCCAGTTTACACGATGCCAGGGTTAAATTTAGACCGGGATTGCATAGTTCAGGGTGCAATCGACCGGGATTTCAACTTGGGGGTTCATTCCGCCTGACCAATACAAGTTCAAGGTTTAAATTGGACTTTTTCCCGGCGTGTGCGAGGAGGTGGCCGAGCTTGTCCAGAAGGTGGAGCAGCAGGCACATGAAGGCGGCTCGTGGTGCGGTCGAGCGAGCTCCTGAGCGGCTTCGCCAAGGACGTGAATGGGCGAATCGTGCTCCGGCGATTTGCTTCCTGTTGTGTATGGAAAGTATTATTTGGAAAGGATAATATTGTTTGGAAAGGATTTCATCGGTTAATATTTAATTCCTATTGTGTATGGAAAGTATTATTTGAAAAGGATAATATAGTTTGGAAAGGATGCCCATCGGTTAATACTGCCTGGCCTTTGTGGGGTTTATTTGGGGATTGTCTCGGTTAATAAAAAAATAAAAAAATCGGTGGAAGTGGGATGGGATCGAGGGGTGGCCTCTGGTTCGATGGGAGGGAAGGGTACGAGGGAAGGAAACGACGTACGGACTGAGACATTGTGAGTAAAGATTTCTGAATTCTTAGTTACCAAATATTACATGATTGAATTCAATCGACACTTACCAAAGTAAGCATGAATAATTGGGAAGAGGATCGGATGCAATTCGGTTTTAGTTGCGAAGGAGAAAGAAATTAAAACGAGGGAAGGTGATCTCAGGTAAGAAGGTAAGCAAATCATGATGTGCTTTTTGAATCCTTAATTATCCAAGAATTAAATAAGCACCTATCAAAGAAAGCGCAAGAATTATTACCTGATATAAACCGATAAAGTGGAGGGAGGGGACGAAAAAAAATCTACGAAAAAACCAGCGAAGGTGGGACGAAAAAAACATGGTAGGTGGGACGAAAATTAACCGGCGGAGACTACCAACTGCTCCATTAGGAGTAGAGATACTGGCCGCGGTTCAGTCTTCCCACATAAAAAGAAACCCAAAACCTCAAAAGTGCACGCGCACTATCTAGAGAGAACGAGCGGCCGAACGAGAGCCGCTCGATCTTGCTTCGATCGACTGCGCGCGATGTCCAGGTGTTCCCTGGTCGGGTGGTGGAGCCGCGCCGCTCGGATCGCGCGTGGACCGGTCGCCTGGTCCAATCGAGCCACGCCGCGCGAGATTAACTTCCCGACGGACCCACACGTCATAGAGGATTAGGCAATTCCCAGCGTGATAGCCGTCGTGCGTAGTGGGCGGCGGTTTCGAATTTCGTGCCATTACCCCGTCCACCCCGCACCTGTCGCCGCCCATTCCTCCTCTTTCCCCCCTGCTCTCGCCGATGGTTGGTGCTCGGAGGCGGCTCCAAATCCGCCGCTGGTTGTGGTCGACGGCGGGGCGCGCCGCGAGGGTCGTCGTCTGGCGGCATGTGTATCTGCTCCTACCACGCGCGTTCCCTCAGACTCGTCCCGCCCTCCTTTTTCCGGTGAGGTCGCACGTTTTTCGGTGAGGTCGAAGTAGAGGTCGAACTCGAGGCCGCGGTCGGGGGTAGGGAGGCCGAACTCATTTTCCGTCGAGGCTGAGGTCACCCCCGCGGACTACTTCGTTTGGGAAACCGCCGGATTGGCAGGGACGGGCTAGGGTCGTACTCATCCCGTCGTTTTTGCGTTGCAATAAGGGGAGAGTTTGTGTATATACGTACGGGATGAGTGGTTCAGGGAGGATGATTGGTTAGTGGCCATAGAGGTTCGTCTGTGGATTGTAGCCTCGCGGTGGATCTGGTGTTTTTGATGAGTGTTTTTCCCCCCGCGGTGTGCAACTGTGTTGCCCCTTGCGTGCAAATTAGGAGCAGTAGTAGACAATTTTTGAGACAATATAGCCAATTTGTCAGCCTTGTGGTGGTTCTCCTGGGTCATGTGTTTTTCCCTGTTGTGTGCAATTAGGGACCATTTTTTGTGCAAATCAGTAACCATGCTTGCCAATTTCCCAACATTAACTAGCCAAACTGCCATCCTTTGTGATTGATCTGGTGGTTCGTGTGTTTTCCCGCTGCTATGTGCAACTAGGAACCCTTGTTTGCAATTTAGCACCAAGGCTTGCCATTTTTTGCAATATAGTGGACCCAATCTGCCAGCCTTGTGGTGGATGTGGTGGTCCACGTGGTTTTTTATTCTGCTGTGTGCAAATAGATATCATCACTTGTGCAAATTAGTACTCCCTTGACGGCACGGGGGTGGCTGGCCAGGGTCAACGTGTAGTTGGCCAGGGTACGCGGTAGTCGTTAGGTAGAAGGGATGCATGTCCACGGCGCCCGTTGCGATTTTAGGTCGATTTGGCTGTTTAGTTCATGTTCCGTTCAATTTTGCAGAGGTTTGAGATCTGTTCATGATTCTTAGTCATTCTGCAAGTTGTATTAGATGCGCGCAATGTAGTGTGCAATGCATTGGCTGATTTTCCCGATCTCGCAAGTTCATGATTCAGTAATTTAAGTGGTTAGTTGCACAAAATTCTGCTCGATTGGCTGCGTCCATATAGTACCGGCTGTCCATATGCTCTGCAGCTGCAGCAGCTTGTTTTGGTCAGTTGGCTCACTGTTTGTACTAGTTGGTTGTCTATCGGTGTTCAGTTGCTCAAGTTGCCTGTTCAGTTGGCTGCATCACTTTTACTAGTTGGCAGTTCATATGTTATACACTTTGTGCTAGTTGCTCTACTTAGTTGGCTTTGCTGTTTTCCCCCTCTGCTGTGTGCAACTAGGGACTCTTGTTTGTGCAATTTAGCACCAATGCTTGCCAGTTTTTCAATATAGTCTACCCTATCCACCAGCATTGTGGTGGTTGTGGTGGTTCATGTGCTTTCTCCTGCTTTGTGCAACTAGGGGCCCCTTGATTGTGCAAATTAGTACCAATGCTTGCCAATTTTCCAATTTATTTTTTCTCAACGTGCAAGTATTTTGTTGTGGATGTGGTTGTTTTCATGCGTTTCTCCTCATGTGCAACTAGGGACGCTTATTTTTTGCAAATTAGCACTGAATGGTTGCTAATTTTTTAATATAGTATGCCCAATTGGTTTTGCTGGATTTTTTACTTTGCATTTTTTGCTTGTTCCAGTTTGCACAAGTTATCTTACTGAGCTTGTTGCCTTTAGTTAATTATTTTCTGCCTAGTTATTACTTGTCACACTTGGCAAGTAATACCTAGGCAGAAAATAGTTAGTTGGCTTATATGCTGTCCAGTTTTGCACAAGGTTTACTGCCCAGTTGGCTGCATCATTGTATTAGTTGGTTGTCCACATGTTTTTTTTTTTGGTTTTTTGCATTTGTGTGTCCTGCTTATGTGTAGATGTCTGCAGATCAAAGCAACCTTCTATGATTTCCCTAGTTTGTTTCTGCATCTTCTAACTATGTTTACTTTTGTTGTATTTCCTCCCGCAGGGCAAAAATGGTTATAATAGGAGGAGATGCGGATGACAATGAAGAAGATGTATTTTTTTTCACCTTTTCTGTGTTTTTGAGTTGTTTTCAACTTATGCACGTATGCTAATGTCCTTTTTTTCATGTTTTCTTTTTGGGTTGCTTAATCAGCATTCTGGAAGTCAGTCGCTTCGCCGGAGGTCGAAGCGTCCTGCTAATCGCCAACCACGACCTGCACGGAGTGTTGAGCAGGGAGAGGATGTTGAGGTAAGTGGCATGCTGATGACACAAGCCCATTTTTTGGTTTTGTTTGGGGCATATAACATTTTTTTTATTTTTTCCCATGCTCATGTTTTTTATTTTTCTTAGGATGCTGAGCAGTTCCATGTTGTAAACTGGCCTAGACATGCAGCAGGTGGAAAGGGAGTTGAGTCATCTTATAGGGTAAGTAAATTTCTCGAATATAAGTGTTTCTCGCTTTTTTAGACGCTGATGAAATTATGCAGCAGTTCTCACCAGCATTTTTTTTAGTTTGTCAATAACAACCTTGTAGTTGACATCTCTAGTCATCTTGATCTAAATACAGTTGACATTAGTTGGCATTAGTTGGCATCTTGTAGTTGACAAGTTGGCTTCTTTATAGTTGACATCACTGGACATTTTTTTGTGCAGGCAGCAGTTGCTGGAGGAGTTGTCGCATCTTCCGCAACAAATGCTGAGGTATGTGGTTTTTTTGTGTTTATGAGCTATTGAACAGTTCCTTGCAAACCTTTTTTTTAGTTGCTGTTATCTTGTTGCAATATCATTTCTTATTGTTGCACATCCGTTAGAACTTTTTGTAGTTGCCAGGTATCGTATATTTTCTTAGTTTTTTTTGAAGGTTGCACACTGGTAGTTTTTCAGTTGTCCTCATGATCTTTATTAGTTGCACAAATATATCATATTATTTGGCATGATCCATTTTAGTAATATACAACTTTTTCCAATATTGATCAAAATGATGATTGTAAGATTTTTTTTCATTCTTATTTTTTCTCTTGTTTTTAATGTTTCCTTAATGTTTTTATATTCTCATCAACATGCTAGCGGTGAAGGAGTTGAGGTGGCTGTAGGGGAAGATGTGGAGTGACCATCACAAGCAGGCAGGATAAGGGCATCACCAGCGCGGTTTGCAAATTTCAACGCCTATCTAAGCCCACCACAGAAGTCAGAGCTAGTTTCGAGGTTGTTCGGGGGGCTATTGAATTTGTCAGACACACTTCCAGCGGACCTCACTAAGTTCCTGGTGCAGTCCTACCAGCCACAGACGTCTGAAATGGTTTTCCCACGAAGGGTATTTGATCTTCCTAACAGGGTTCTAAAAGTCTGTTACAAAGTTGACAAGGATACAACTAGGAGATTCAGAGAGACCTTCAACATAACTGGAACTTCTCATCCCCAGATCAGTACATGGACCACGATGATTAAGGATATGCGGGGAAGAACAGATGACACATTCTTTATGGCCTGGCTTGCGGTTGCCTTCAACACTTTCTTAGCACCAACCACGGCCTTGAAGCTCAGCCCGAAGTGCTACGGACTCGTGCTAGATCATGAAAACTTCAAGAACACAAACATCTGCCTTTTTGTAGCAGAACACATTAACGAAGCTTTCCGGAACATGGGCCAGGATAAGCAAACTGTCTGTTGCTGCTTGTATCACTTGATGGTTAGTAAAAACGACCACTTCCATCTGTTCTTGTTCTTTTTGTGCAGCTATAGTTTGCTGAAATACTCATAATAATAACTGAACTTGGCTTTTCTTTTGTTGGGTCCGGTGAAGATAATATACCTTGATGCGCTTGTCCATGACATCCCAATAAGCAAGCTATGCGATCGATCGAATGCATGGGATAGTACTCTAATTGCCAAGGTGATCAAGAAGGATACCATCTCTCCTGGTGTGTTCGGCAAATTACAAGTGAGTTCTCTTTGTTTTTTCCAACAGTTTCTTCTTTTTATGTTCTTTTGATGTATGGTCACTTTTTTTTGGAAATTGTACAAAAACTGCCATCAATTGGCACAACAATGCATGTAGTTGCACAGCTTGTAGCTTTAAGTTTGGCATCTGCACACATGTTCGTTTTAAATTGGCACACCATCTTTTTTAAGTTGCACAGTTTTACTAATCTTGTTGCACAGATGTGTGGCATCAGTTGGTAGAAACTTTTTTTAGGTGCCATGTGGGTTGCACAGTTTTTGTGTCTTTGTTCAGTTGCATATATGTATAGTCGAATTGTCTACCCCAGTATCTTGTTGTATTTGCACAGTTTATAATGTTTGGTTTCGTTCAACACACAAATCTGTTATGATAACCTTGTTCTTTTCTTTTTCTCTTTTTTTACATCAGCTTAAAGAGGAGTATAGAGGCACGGAGCATACATCACTGTTTGGTGGAATTTTGCAAGCTGAAGCATTCGTGGCATCCAAGTTACCAATAACCTACAATCCATGAGTTAGTGTTTTGCATACGAAATTTGTACCACTTACCAACATTTTCTTTTGGCTGGGATGTATGTTCGTTGGACATGTATAACTTTTTGTAGTTGCGAGAATACAGATTCAGTTGGCTGTGATGTATGTTCAGTTGCACATATAAGCTTCGTAGTTGCACATGTTCTTTTGGACAGTCAAAGTGTTCGTTTACAACCATTGACATCAACTTGGCAGAATGCATGTTTTTAGTTTGTGCCACAGTGCATCTGTAGTTGGCTAGAATCATGTTTTAGTTGGCCGTAAAGTGTGTATTAGTCGGTTTTGCTTATCACATCATGGTCGATTCATGAGACATTTTATTTTTAAATTTTTTCTAACTGAATCAGATCTTGAATCTTTTTTTATTGATGCGAGAAAAAGGCAAAGATTGCGAAAGTGGTCAATGACCTGTGCAAGGCTCAGAATCGAACAGGTTGGCACCTTCATTGAAGCAGTTGCCAAGATCGATGACGAGGAACCAGATATTGATCCTTACGTAGCAGCCATCAATGCAAACCGGGGCGTCACACCATGCTCCAAAAAGAAAGAGACGGGGGTCAACTATACAATAAGAAGAAGAGTTTGTTGAGGATGAGTCAGAAGAAGATGAGGAAATGGAAGCAGCGATAGATGTTGATGTTGACGAGGACACAGATGCGGATGAATCAGAGGAGGAGGACAAGGATGAGGATGACAATAAAGAAGATGCAGAGGAGGAGGAGGAAGAGGAGGAGGAGGAGGAGGAGGAGGAGGAGGAGGAGGAGGAGGAGGAGGACAAACAAGAAGAGGACAAAGGAGAGGAGGAGGACAAGGAAGAAGATAGTGAGGCAGAGGAGGAGGAAGAAGAAGGTGAGGCCAAAGAGGGGGACGGGGACAAAGGTGCAGCAGTTGATGGCAGTGAGAGGGGAGAAGACAAAGACACAGCAGTTGATGGCAGTGAGAGGGAAGAAGATGACGATGAAGAAGACAAGGATGGTTATGGTGATGATAAAGGGGGATCCAATGGAGGCAGCGACAACAGCGATGATGATGATGATGATGACAACGCCTCGGTTACTGCTGGCACAGTGCACAACACATCCGGAGGACTAGCACTTCGCCACTCCTGCCAAAGATCATCAATTCATTGAGTAGCAGGAGCACACTACGGATGTTAATCGACAAAACTTCTTTGGAAAGACAAGGATTTGCGAAGTCAAAGAAAAATGACGAAGCAGAGTCCCAGGGAAGCATTGATATGTTCAAGCTCTGCAACTTGAAGCCAGCTTTGCCAACCACCTTTCTTGTGCCAGATTTTAGCGACCAAGATATGTGTGAGAAGATCAATTTTGCCATTGACAAGAGCGTGTTCTTTTCAAGTGTTGTTGAAAAGGATCAAATTGACATTGAGGAAGCAGGAAAGGGTCTTGACTTGGTTCATTCAAAGGAAAAATACAAGGAATATTTGAAGCAGCTTCCAGATCTAAGCTCCGGCAAGAGCAAGGCAGCATCCATGGCAAACCCCCACGTGGTCCAGAAGCGTAAAGCAGTTTCAATGAAGAAGAATCTGCAGTTGACTGAAACCAAGGAGAAGATGGTGAGTGCAGATGCTGAAGTAAATATGGTCAAGGAAGCTTTGCCACAAACTCATATGCCAAGCGTAGTGAGCGAGAGCCAACCACCATCACGGAGTTCAATAGATCAAGGGAAGACTCCCTTTCAACAGATCCACCAAACCACCTAAGCGGGAAAAGATTGTCAAGTTTGCCAGGGGCACAAAGGGGGAACAGGCCACAAAAGGTTTGAGGTTCAGAGACGAGAGAGAACTGCGAGCCGCAGCCATTGATGCAGGGGTGCCAAGTTCTGCTAGGTTGCTGCCAACTCAGACTGGAAAGATGCCAACTACAGGTACCAGTGTGCCAACTGATGTGTCAGCTAGCAGCATGGTCACAGTCAAAACCACCACAGCTGCTCAGGAAGGCACCACTACAACTGCAAGCCCCAAGGTGCCTACTCATAGAGATGCTTCAATGCCAAACACCAAAGGAGGTGATCCTACTACCAAATTGCCGTCCCCAAGAGCCAGCACATAGCAGCCAAGCAAGCCTTCATCACCAAGAGCTGACTCTCAGCAACCATTAACACAAGAGGAGGTGTTCAAGATTATAAGTAGGTGCAAGCCTCCAAGGCCGCCAACTACAACACTCTCACGAACTAAGTCAGTGAACGATGCACCCGTGTTTGTGCCGCAAGGAGATGCCCTGGTCCTTGAACCCATACGAAGATCAAAGTCTTATCACGGTGACGGGTTCTGCGATGCACCATCTTTTGACCTCGGCATAGATGGTCATGCTCCGAGACTGCTCCCAAGCAGCGTAAACAATGGAAGGCGGTGTGATTAGTATTGATGAGTGTGAGTTGGACCCAGAGCTATGAATGAAGGATGTCTGCTGCCGATCTTTGTCGGATCACCGAGAATTGCCACACCCGATATGTGCGTAACCGAAGTCGGCACGAGCAGTTCTTGGGACCACCTATTGCACGAAGATAGAGGAGGTAATAAGGCCCGCAACATCTCAAAGGTCTCCATTCATTGACTACAACAAGAAGAAGTCTTTCAGCTCCAATGAGGCAGTGAACAAGCTTTACGCTGCCCTCTTGTATTGTGTCAGGCATCACGAAGGAGCAAATGATGAAGCTACCAGGTAAACTAACTCCCCACATCCTGCATACATATCTTTTTCAGTTGCACAGGACCAGCCACTTAGCTGCACAGAAAGCATAGCATGTTGCACAGAACAGGGCTTTTAGTTGCACACTGTTTTGTTTTTCAATTTTATGCACATTTGTTTTGCTGATGTGACCCTTCGAGCTAACTTGTCTTTTTATTGCTTTAAAAAAAATTCAGCCCTGAGATAATCAGGTATGGTAATTTCTTCATTTTTTTAAAGGAGTTAGTTGATTCGACGAAGCCGGTTCAATGGCTGTCAAAAATTGTTATTGAGACTAGAATCTTACACATCATGGAGAACTTACCAGAAGGGTCAAAGAAGGTTGTTATGCCACTGAGGTTTTCGGTAAGTTTTTCCAAAACCTTCTCCACACTCATCTTTGATCTGTAGCACTTTTTTGTTGACCAATTGAGCCATGCTTTGTAATCTCTGCAGATGAATTTACAGCAAGGTATCCACAACGTGAATGAGATAAACAAGAAGTTTGATTACAAGAACCGTCTCGACAAGAAGGACTTGGTGAGTGCTGTGCCCACATGATCCATCTCTTTCTGTTGACACCCACAACATGTTCAGTTGCACATGGCACATATGTTTAGTTGGCACATACTTGTTGGAAACCTGTTTTTAACTTGACCAAGTCTTTTACTGTTTTTTCTTAGCTACATCCTGTATATGTGTCTGAAATCGTTCATGCTTGCAGGTCATGCTGCCATTGCTCGAGTGCTTGTTGATGTAACGATAAGGAGGAGGGAGGCATTATTGGGTCTTCAATGTTAACTTGCCTTTCTTTTTTTTTATTGGTCGTTCAAAACAAAAAAAGATCATTAATAAATTGCTTCCCTCTTTTTCAGTTGAAAATTTTCGTTATTATTGAATTATCTAACCTAATAAAGGGTATTCACAATAATAATTTTTATTTTTTGACTTTGAAATTGCTGAAAGTGACAGAATCGTACATCCGTCTTTCTTTCTTTTTTTTGCTTTCATTGTCAAATTTATTTTAACGGTTAAAGTTGCAAATCCTTTTTGTGCTTAACAAGGTTTGTAATTTATTAGCCAATAATAATATTAACTTCCTGGCAAGTTTCAATAGTTTAATGCTAAACCAGTGATGAAACCGGGCTGTGGTCAACTGTCCCAGATCTGGCTTTGGTCAATTTAAAAAAAAAGAAGCAATTTAATTTTGGCAAATTTATCGTCCAAAATGCATTCTTTCCTGTGCCCAATTTTTAACCACCAATTGAAACTTGGAAATTATGCTTTGAACTCAATATAAACCCCTTTAAGATGAATAAAGATTGCCAACAATTTACGACTAATTCTTATTAATTAGTCTCTAAATCGTACTTTAGTGCGAAGAGAAACAAATCATCATTTTCAATTTCCGTCCTTTTATCTTCTCTTTGCTCCTTCAATTCAAGTTACAGTTAAATTCTTTAAATATTCAAATTTTTAAAAATAACTTCCTATTTTTCCAATAGCGCTTTTTAAAACAAATTTCTAACTTATTTTCTTGCCTGACCAATATAAACAATCGTCCTTACCCTGGTTCTTTCCATTTTCTTATGTAATTTAGGCATAAGTCCATTTTGGATCTTGAATACAACAAATTGGTCTAGTTTTTAACTATTTAGGGCAATACCTTTTCATGAAAGGCATTAAGCTAACTTTTAAAATCGCGTCCATATATGGGCAATGATTGGGGCAAAACCAAAATATCCAACACGGTTTTTATTTCCGTCCCCGGCATTTAATCGTCTCCCAAAGGACCAATTTGGGTACCCAATTCTGCTCAAACTCGTCTATAGTGAAGCTGAAGTCAACACACTTGTTGAAATCATCAGAGAGTCCTGGATTCCGGCACAACAGCCAACCAACTTTTTCCTGAGCCTTTTTCATGATGTGCCATCTACAACAGCGGTGCACGGTGGTTGGAAAGATGCTCTGTATTGACTGCCTCATTGCACCATCCTGATCGGTGATGAAGTTGTCAGGAGGTTTGCCATCCATAGCCTCTAGGAATGCTCCAAAGACCCAATCAAAGCTCGATGCCAACTCCTGCCTCACAAATGCGCAACCCAGCATGAAAGATTGGCCATGTCGGTTTATTCCTATGAAGGGCGCGAATGGCATATTGTACATGTTGGTCATGTAGGTGGTGTCAAACGATATGCAATCATGGTACGCCTCTGCATAAGCTTTTCGAGCTAAGCCATCCACCTAAAATATGTTGACAACTCTGTCCTCTTCATCATATTTCACCTTATAGAAGAAGTCTGGATCGGTTTTTTGTATATCCTCGAAGTGCGCAATTGTCTCAATCAGATCACCCTCCTTTGTGTGTAACATCCCAAATTTTGGAATGTTAATATAATTAATTGAATTGTTTGTTTGTTTTCTTGAGTGAATTAAACTTGAGTGAAATTTGAACCTTTTCAAAAACTTTTGAAAGAGAGGGAATAAAATGACTTTCCCCTTCTCCGGTAAATTCAAATTCATCCTATTAAAATCAACGAGAGAAGATGACATGACTTCTTCAACTATAAAGAATTTGAACGGAGTTTTGCAATTTGATTCTTTCAAATATTTGCACTTGCTTCTCTATTTTTCTTCCCGAGAAATACCCGAAAATAAATTCTTGCAAGCAAGAAAGAGCGGAGAAAATGACCCTCCAAAATCAGGGGCATTTTGAAAATATTTGAGCCAAGAAAACCAAAGTTTTATTTAAAATTATTTGCAAAAAGAAATAAAGCCTTTAGGGATTTTTTGAAAAACATTTTTTAAGTTTTTATTTTGGCCGTGGAATAATGCTCATCATCTACATTTTATTTTTCTGATAATTTTAGTATATAAAACTCTTTATTCGAATTGATTTGATTTCCTTTTTATTGTTTTAGTTTCCTAATTTTAAAAATAGGAATGGAATCGTTTTATTAGGAAAAACCTGCTGGCCCATTAAGCACTTTCCTATTCTAGCCCAACAAGAGATCATCTCCTTCCTCTGTTTCCTCTCACGTTCTGAAGCTTTCCATATCCATGGAGACAGAATCTCCACCTTCCCGATCTCCTCGTCTTTCCATCCCAACGCCTCCCGAGACCGCCTATAAACCCCCTCCTCTCCTCGTTCCATTTTCCCATCACCACGCCTCCCTGCCCGTAGCCTTCTCGCCACCGTCCTCCTTTTCCTGCCTAGAGCGCCCACCAGGAGCTCTCCTGGAACCTCCCCATCGCCCAGCGCCACCTCCCCAAGCGCCGACCCCCTCCTCCGCCACCCCAACCCGCGCCGGCGACCTCGCCCCCTCGCCGGAGCAGCCCTCCACATCGCCGTCTCCTTCCTGAGATCTCTGCCTCACGTACAGGTAACTCCGTTTTCATTTTCAGATTTATTCCCGTAACAGATTTAGTTCCGTTCTTGTTTAGCTTATAACTTTTGATCTAGAAGTCCAATGATGCTGATTCTTTTTGCGTTAGATCACAATTTTCTTGTAGTTTCAAAAATATATAATTTGTCTATGTTTGGATTTATAAAATTGAGTTAGATCAGATTTGAATTAAAGCTTGTTTTGCTTATTCGGGAGTTTCATAATAGATTTTATTTAATTCTTTTTGCTCCTAGTTGCTTAATGAAATATTTTCTGTTTAGTTAACATAAAACCATGATTAGGTGATGTTAAGAAATTTTGTCATATAAAACTATTTTTGTTGTTATTTGAAGTAGGAAAACTTTGAGTTGTTTTTCTTTAAGTTTTCCTTTGGGTTTTGCTTTGTTGGTTTTGGTATGTTACCTTGTTATGTTATGTTATGCTATGTGCTTATTATAGTTATTGTTTGCCTCGGTAGAATTTCCGGAGTGCGAAGATTGCTACTACGAAACCCTAGTTTTTTCGAAGATCGTCAACCAGGCAAGTTCACTTTGACCATGCTTTTCTTACCTATGTTTTATTGCATTTAGAGGCACCTTTGCAACCACCCCTCAGTAGTGTTATTGAATCCTTGTAGTTGAGTAGTATGCATGAGGTAGGAACCCATCACCCTGTTACCAAGCCCGGGATGTTATTTATTTAAATGCTACGCTATAGTAGACGGGATTGGTATGAGTGTTCGAGAGTGGTGTGAAGAAGGAGGACTCTACGTCAATGACGACAACTCCATGATGGAATCTGCAAGGACTACATCTTCAAGACCTCAAGACTTCAAGACTCGAGACAAGAATTCAATATACACTACTGGGTGAAGGACGGTTGACGGGCACCCTGGAGAAACCAGTGGTTGGCCGGGATGCATGGAGAAGCGCCATGACATCTTGCGGAAAGCTTCACCCAGACTCAAAGAGACGGAAGAATACTTCATGCCCGGAAGCTTACCTGTGCAACCACAAGTCATTATGGGCTCTGGCTTGGTTGACCTTAGTTGTGACTCTGGCTGGGACGGTGCTAGCAGATGTAGAACACGGTAGGATTGGATGGGTACCGACGGTGGTCGAGGAACTCTTTGGAAGACCATGTTTGGTCATCTTGTTCTCAAACACTCTGAAGTGCGAGAGCGTAAAAGAGGATCGAATCTTGCGGGTAAAGTGTACAAACCTCTGCAGAGGTTATAACCTAATCGATTAGCCGTGTCCCAGTTACGGACAATTTGAGCCTCTGGACTGGATCTATCTCGAACTCTCAACACGGATTGATAACTTAATTGTGGGCAACATATGATGAATTTTGGGCTATGAGACATCGGTTGGCGGAACCATGTCATGATAGAAAACTCCATAGTACAGACTCCATTTATGCCTTTGATGTAGGTAAAATAAAATCAGCTTTTATGCAAACAAAACTCGAGATCTGAGCCATAAAGCCATACTGCATATAGTATAGTTTATCATCTGTTTTCTCATATTGTGATCTTGCGGTACATTCAATGTATCGACCTACACGGCTGCAACGTATCATGTTGCAGATATTTCCTCGACGAGTAAGAGTTACGATCTGAGTTACGGTCTACACTCAACCTGCCGATGGCGTTGATGGGACTCCACACCCGTTTGATTGTTTCCGCTGAGTATTATGAGGTATATATCAGTTTTACGTTAATTATACATGTGATTGCACTTTGATATATACATTGATGTCTTGTGTGTGCACATCTTGATCCGAGGATGGCATAAGAATACGTAGGCTTGACCGTCTGAGGTCGGTCGCTCTGAAATGGTATCGAGCACATGTTGACTGTAGGGCGTGACCCTAGAAATCGGAAAGCCCCTAGGACAGGATGTCTCAAAAACTTTATTTTCAAAAGGATCCTTTACTTCTCATCTTTTTGATTTTATCAAGTAGTTCCTCGACCTCAAATAGTTAGAATATACACCTTTCCTTTTGACCACACGGAAGATCAATCAAGTCACTCCAAGAATTAAAGATATCGGACAACCGATGGCCATTTCAGAGTAAAGAGGATTTCACCATGCGTTGGAAGAATTGCAGCTTCAACAATTGAAGACTCTAAAGACTTGAAGAATTTGAAGTTCCTGAAGAATTATTTGACCTTTAGAGACCAAACCCCAGTTACACACTTACGTTAGATGCGGCGATTTGTGAGCCGTCATTTGTTTGATGTTTTCCGACAGCCACAAAGTAAAACTTGTTTCTTCAAAAAACTATTGTTTGTATTGTGTGTATATCCCTCCCCACCTCTCTCTTATCTCATCTCAAAACTTTTTGAACCCCATAGATGATAAATGAAGTTGGACTGATATTCTCTGAACCGAAGACTCAGCCGGAGGCAGAGCTATGGATGCAGAACATGGAAAATCACTTCGGGAGCAATTTGGTTTCAAGGAAGTATGAGGTCCAATCGCTCTTGAAGACTTTACAGAAGTGCTGCAACATGGTGGCAGATGCATCAAGCTATCTGAGGATGGAATGGAGCAAAGACTTGGGAAGAATTCAAGAAGACTCGACAAGATCTCGTCTTATCCGGAAGCACCATGAAACACCAAGAAGTAAACCTTGTGCCTGCAAGATTTGCGGAGAAATAGGACACACCCAGGAGGAACACAAACATGGATGCCCTCATTGTGAGGAGAAACACCCAGCTGAGGAATGCCCAACTAGCCAGGTGACTTGCTTCTTGTGTGAAGGAACCACCCACTACCCGGTGCATCTTCACATTTACTCCACGGTGCAACAAACTATTCCGAAGCAGGAAGATGGAATGAAAGAAGCCCTCAAGGAAGATCTAGAAGAACCAATGAATGATGAAAGTGTTGAAGACCGGATGGAGAAGGTCTCAACAGATTTTACCCCAATGCCTGCTATTCATGTGGAGAAGAAGGACATTTTTCACGATGTTGCACCAAGGAAAGAAAAGAGTATCCGGGATACTTCCGACGAAGCAATAGAGTTTGATCCACGAGGGAATAGAAGGTTTGATCGAACGAAGAAACCGGAAGAGAAAACAAAGACACCCTCGTAACAACCCAATTTCTGCAAATAGGGACAAGAGTCATATTACCTGTTTTGAATGTAAGGCGTCGGGCATTATGCCAATCATTGTCTCGAAGGAAGCAAGGAACTCAAGGAGCGTGCACCTTCTCCAAGAAGCCCAAAGACTTATCGAAAGTCATTTGTTTTCGCTGCAAGGAAGCGGGACATTATGCTACTAAATGTTCCGACAAGACGAAAGCTGGAGCTGAGTAGTTGGAATTTTGATTATGGATAATAAGAGTAGTAGAAAGCAATTTCATTTTCATGAGCTCAATGAGTTGAGTTATGTAATAGATTACTCGAGATTGTAATAGTTCATGACTCAATAAAGTTGTAATGTCACATCTTGACAAGCTTTAAGGAGTTGTCATATTTT
Organism: Aegilops longissima; assembly: GCA_021605205.1. Taxonomy (NCBI): domain Eukaryota; kingdom Viridiplantae; phylum Streptophyta; class Magnoliopsida; order Poales; family Poaceae; genus Aegilops; species Aegilops longissima. The sequence continues at coordinate 558,358,158 of CM038681.1, read as the reverse complement.
ATCTTGAAATTAATATTCGGATGAACATGGAAGAAAGTGAGTTGTGATGCATAAACAGGAAATTGGAATTGAGTTTGAAGTTTTGTTTGGATGATATGAATGTGTGCCCAGAGATATGTACCTCATTCGAGCACCACTTTTGTTATACACATGCAGATGACAACCCTTTATGAGTCTTTCCTTAAGGGCCCTGAAACCATCATGACCTTGACGAGTGATCATGATTATCCGAAGATCTTGAAGGACATGATGAAACATATTCACCTTGAAGGAGATGCAGTCTACAAAGGCTACCCTTTCATGCACAAGGGAGTGGAACTTTGGTATGTGGAGGTACACCTCCACCGTTGGGAAGGAGTTTGCCCAAAGAGGATGGGGCATTACTTTTTCATCTCACGTGTGCCACAAGCAACTTTTTTCGATGCTGTTCGTGAAGCAGCCATGGAAGCCATCGCGGATCGGAGAAATACTTGAAGCAAGACTCCGTTATACTCGGGAATACCTAAGCGAAGTGCATGCGAGAGATGATGAAGGTGAAGCTCAAGACCACCATGATGAAAAAGAAGATTGAAGATTTCAAGGCTCATGTCGCACAATTCCAAGGGATGAAGAATCCTCGAGGAGGATAAATAAATAAAGGTGGAAGTAATGCCTGACCATACCAAATCATGTGGGTGGCAGCATTTGTAACAAAGTACTTTTTGGAATTTGAATTTACGAAAATGGTTAAGGATGTAATGAAAGATTGATATGAAAATAATGAGATTTTATGGATAAACTTGTGCATTCTTTTGGTCATAGTACTCTGTAAAGCCACAAGATCAATGAAGAAAGAAATGTGTTATTCATGACGGTCCATAGAAGGAAGCTGAACAAAATAAGTTGGAGTTTTGTTTTGATATGATGGTATGAAGAAACAGAGTACTCTGGATTCAAAGGAGGTGTAACAAGAGAGTTACTCAAGGATGAGTTAAAGCTGCACTAGTGTTGAAGTGGGCCATAACCCACAGGCCCGAGATTTTGAGAAGGAACAGTTGTAACTGGATAAAGGAATACACTTGGAAGAAGCAGTGATCAAATCAGCATACGTTCCGTAGGAGGTTACGCAAAAACCTAAGAGTGGTGAAGTAACGATAGATGTTTTGTTTGGCTTGCAGAAACCATGGATTTACTCGAACCCAATTCGAGGACAAGAGAAAATTCTGCAATGCTTGTGAGTATGCCCAAGTGTTAGAATACGTGATTCGATATTTACGTATGTGGTAATGATTCAAGTACGGGATGGATTGGCCCCCATACCGGAGACTTCTATCATGAACTAACATATGTTGATGGAAAATCAGAGAGCCTTGAAAACCTTTGAAGAGTGTCGACGCTATAAGCCTTAAAACCATAGAATGGTAGGACGATGGAACCCCTTTACAGGCAACTGATGCCAATCGTAGGTTATACGGTGAGGTTCAACCTAGACCGTTTTCTGCAGGAGAAACCATAAATTGTAGACCACCATGAGTGTTTTGAAAGTTGTCTAGAATGGACACGAGCCTATCAGCTAAGAAGATCCAGTCCCGGACAACTTTCAACTTTGACGAACCGACCCAAGATTCTGAGGAAAACTCTATGCTTCTGACAGAAGAGCTTTAATGAAGGAGCTATTGTAAGATATGTGAAGAGACATACATTTTCAGCCCTCCAGAGGAAATATCTGAGTTTATTGGAACCATGACCTTGTTTTTAAGTGTGGTAGCACCCCTGACCTTTCTGACCAAGACATTTGCTAGAAGACCCCAACCCCTAACCTTTTCTTGCTAGCCTCTTCGAATCTCGAGGACGAGATTCATTTTAAGTGTGGTAGGTTTGTAACATCCCAAATTTTGGAATGTTAATATAATTAATTGAATTGTTTGTTTGTTTTCTTGAGTGAATTAAACTTGAGTGAAATTTGAACCTTTTCAAAAACTTTTGAAAGAGAGGGAATAAAATGACTTTCCCCTTCTCCGGTAAATTCAAATTCATCCTATTAAAATCAACGAGAAGATGACATGACTTCTTCAACTATAAAGAATTTGAAGGAGTTTTGCAATTTGATTCTTTCAAATATTTGCACTTGCTTCTATTTTCTTCCCGAGAAATACCCGAAAAATAAATTCTTGCAAGCAAGAAAGAGCGGAGGAAAATGACCCTCCAAAATCAGGGCATTTTGAAAATATTTGAGCCAAGAAAACCAAAGTTTTATTTAAAAATTATTTGCAAAAAGAAATAAAGCCTTTAGGGATTTTTTGAAAAACATTTTTTAAGTTTTTATTTTGGCCGTGGAATAATGCTCATCATCTACATTTTATTTTTCTGATAATTTTAGTATATAAAACTCTTTATTCGAATTGATTTGATTTCCTTTTTATTGTTTTAGTTTCCTAATTTTAAAATAGGAATGGAATCGTTTTTATTAGGAAAAACCTGCTGGCCCATTAAGCACTTTCCTATTCTAGCCCAACAAGAGATCATCTCCTTCCTCTGTTTCCTCTCACGTTACAGAAGCTTTCCATATCCATGGAGACAGGAATCTCCACCTTCCCGATCTCCCTCGTCTTTCCATCCCAACGCCTCCCGAGACCGCCTATAAAACCCCCTCCCTCTCCTCGTTCCATTTTTCCCATCACCACGCCCCCTCCCTGCCCGTAGCCTTCTCGCCACCGTCCTCCTTTTCCTGCCTAGAACGCTCACCAGAGCTCTCCTGAACCTCCCCATCGCCAGCGCCACCTCCCCAGCGCCGACCCCTCCTCCGCCACCCCCACCCGCGCCGGGCGACCTCGCCCCCCTCGCCGAGCAGCCCTCCACATCGCCGTCTCCTTCCTGAGATCTCTGCCTCACGTCACAGTAACTCCGTTTTCATTTTCAGATTTATTCCCGTAACAGATTTAGTTCCGTTCTTGTTTAGCTTATAACTTTTGATCTAGAAGTCCAATGATGCTGATTCTTTTTGCGTTAGATCACAATTTTCTTGTAGTTTCCAAAATATATAATTTGTCTATGTTTGGATTTATAAAATTGAGTTAGATCAGATTTGAATTAAAGCTTGTTTTGCTTATTCCGGGAGTTTCATAATAGATTTTTATTTAATTCTTTTTGCTCCTAGTTGCTTAATGAAATATTTTCTGTTTAGTTAACATAAAACCATGATTAGGTGATGTTAAGAAATTTTGTCATATAAAACTATTTTTGTTGTTATTTGAAGTAGGAAAACTTTGAGTTGTTTTTTCTTTAAGTTTTCCTTTGGGTTTTGCTTTGTTGGTTTTGGTATGTTACCTTGTTATGTTATGTTATGCTATGTGCTTATTATAGTTATTGTTTGCCTCGGTAGAATTTCCGAGTGCGAAGATTGCTACTCTGAAACCCTAGTTTTTTGAAGATCGTCAACCGAGCAAGTTCACTTTGACCATGCTTTTCTTACCTATGTTTTATTGCATTTAGAGGCACCTTTGCAACCACCCCTCAAGAGTGTTATTGAATCCTTGTAGTTGAGTAGTATGCATGAGGTAGGAACCCATCACCCTGTTACCAAGCCCGGGATGTTATTTATTTAAATGCTACGCTATAGTAGACGGGATTGGTATGAGTGTTCGAGAGTGGTGTGAAGAAGGAGGACTCTACGTCAATGACGACAACTCCATGATGGAATCTGCAAGGACTACATCTTCAAGACCTCAAGACTTCAAGACTCGAGACAAGAATTCAATATACACTACTGGGTGAAGGACGGTTGACGGGCACCCTGGAGAAACCAGTGGTTGGCCGGGATGCATGGAGAAGCGCCATGACATCTTGCGGAAAGCTTCACCCAGACTCAAAGAGACGGAAGAATACTTCATGCCGGAAGCTTACCTGCAACCGCAAGTCATTATGGGCTCGCTTGGTTGACCTTAGTTGTGACTCTGGCTGGGGCGGTGCTAGCAGATGTAGAACACGGTAGGATTGGATGGGTACGGACGGTGGTCGAGGAACTCTTTGGAAGACCATGTTTGGTCATCTTGTTCTCAAACACTCAAGAAGTGCGAGAACGTAAAAGAGGATCGAATCTTGCGGGTAAAGTGTACAAACCTCTGCAGAGGTTATAACCTAATCGATTAGCCGTGTCCCAGTTACGGACAATTTGAGCCTCTGGACTGGATCTATCTCGGAACTCTCAACACCGGATTGATAACTTAATTGTGGGCAACATATGATGAATTTTGGGCTATGAGACATCGGTTGGCGGAACCATGTCATGATAGAAAACTCCATAGTACAGACTCCATTTATGCCTTTGATGTAGGTAAAATAAAATCAGCTTTTATGCAAACAAAACTCGAATCTGAGCCATAAAGCCATACTGCATATAGTATAGTTTATCATCTGTTTTCTCATATTGTGATCTTGCCGGTACATTCAATGTAATTGACCTACACGGCTGCAACGTATCATGTTGCAGATATTTCCTCGACAGTAAGAGTTACGATCTGAGGTTACGGTCTACACTCAACCTGCCGATGGCGTTGATGGGACTCCACACCCGTTTGATTGTTTCCGCTGAGTATTATGAGGTATATATCAGTTTTACGTTAATTATACATGTGATTGCACTTTGATATATACATTGATGTACTGTGTGTGCCAGCATACTGATCCAGGGATGGCACAGTAACACAGAGGCTTGACCGTCTGAGGTCGGGTCGCTACATTGTGTCATCTCTATGGAAACTTGTACAAAGATTAGTTATTGCCTTTGGTCCGAATGGCACCATCATCTCAGATCCATGGAACTCTGCCATTACATGCATCATACGTCCTGCATAATACAAAAACAAACAGTGTATCCTTTTTTTAGTTGCACGAATGCGCACATCCAGCTGCTCGGTAATAGGACATTTGTTGGCACAGAAGATAATCGCAGGAAATGGACACCTAGCTGCATCTTTTTAAAAACACTTTTGCACTTTTTGCATACAAGACATTGTCTAGTTGCACAGTAAAGACAATCTAGTTGCACAACAAGCACCAAAAGTGAAGTCATTTCAGTTGCACACCAGCTGGACACCAGTTGCACAGTTAAGTCATTTCAGTTGCACACTGGACTGCCTACAGGAAAACTTAATTCTTTAAGGGATATAGGAAAACACCACACCTGTAGTCAAGTTGCAGTTATACAAGATGCGTAGAAACTCCTTTTCATCAGGTGAGATGCCTTGGTGGGATCTCAAGTATTTGGACAATGAAGGTTTGTTCACGAGCGGATGATTGTGGTCACGAACAAAGTGCGTCACCTCCCATCACCCATCTATCAGCTTCAGCAACATTTTCGCTTTGCACTGAGTCTGCTTTATTGTCTCACGTTTGCGCTTCTTATTCTTCTTACTAGTACCAGCCTCCTCTTCAACAAATATTGGAGGTTCTTCTTCCATCTCCTCATCACTGTTAACAGATTTTGGATCTGGAATAGGGTCCAGGACAGGAGGAGCCTCAGCTCCTCCATCATCAGCTTTGGGCTTCTTGAACTTGTTGCAGCAAAACTGTAGTTTTATCAATTCATTGGTGCGGGGTGCCCGTCTAGATGTGTTCAACTTGATAGAGAAACCTATAGTGCGTAGCTGTTGTAGTGATCCTTAGCAATTTGAAGGCTGTCAAACCTCATGCCAACATAGGGTTCCATAGGTTGAGAACCAGCCTCATCCTCTCCTTCTTCTTCTTGCACAGCTCCGTCAATAGCCCCAGCTCCTAGCTCAGTCCTGGTTGGACCAGGAACATTTGCCTCGGTTCCCGTGTCATCTAGAGTATGGCTCTCTGACTGCAAAGACACCACTACAGGGGCACCACGGGTTGATGGCTGGCCTACCACATTGTCATGGCCCATAGGGTTTCCACCATGACTTGCCTGCGTGTAGTAAACAGATCGAACATTTTCTGTCCAGTTTCCTTGTGGTATGCTGGGTTGCTGCTGATCCGTATCATGAGGAAGCTCATTGAGATCAGGAGGCAACTCATTGAGATCAAGCATTTTTTTCCTTTTTTGGATGCTGCCACACACTCACTGCACATATAAAAAAGAAGAAAGTAATGTAATCAGTTGTTAATCATAGAAAAGAGTGTTTCAAACAACCTAGAAACTTAGTATATAGGCAGTTGCACACCATTTTATGACAATCTTAGTTCCAAAAGCAACATGTCTGTTTGCACATAGTTGTTATGTTAGTTGCACAGTTTGCAGTAAATAGTTGGCAAGAACTTGACTTCTTTTTACCACAGAGTTTTCTGACTTTTTCCTCTGCTTTTGTTGCAATGATCCGCAGGGTTTTCATTGGCAAGGAGCTTATTCAGATTTTTCTGCACATAATTGGGACACAATTTGATGCTACTTTTTTAGATGCAAAATCCAGGTGAAAGAAGAAATTGATGATAGACTATAGATATATGTTTTTCGTCGCCGTTTCTGTTTTCTACTTCCAGTATATTTGAACATATTTTTACACTATAGCTTTGCAATAGGTGTGCTACCAGAATATATGTGCGGGACAAGCAATATATGCGTGACTACTTTAATGTGGTTTTATGGCTTCAATAACCTTGTTTATTTATCTGTCGCACATATTGCTGCAGAAGTTGCCGTACTACAGTTTTTTGGTTTTGGCTAGAATAGATCTTTGAGTTGGCAGCCAATGTGTTTAGTTTTTGCTAGAATAGATGTTTCAATTTCCCAGGATGCATACATCAGTTGCCAGCATGCATGTTCAGTTGCACAGTCCATGTTTTCAGTTGGATAGAATAGATGTTTCAACTTTCCTACGATGCATATATCAGTTGGCCAACATGCATGTTCAGTTGCCCAACCAATGTGTTCAGTTGGCTAAAATAGATGTTTGAATTTTCATGGATCCATATATCATTTTGGCCAGGATTCATGTTCTGTTGCACAGCCAATGTATTTAGCTGGCTAGAATAGACATTTCAGTTGGCAAGGATGCATATATCAGCATGCCCTGGATGCATGTTCTGTTGTACAGTCAATGTGTTTAGCTGGCTATAATAGACGTTTGATTGGCGGATGCATATATCAGTTGGCCAGCATGCATGTTCCGTTGCACAGTCAATGTTTTCAGCTGGCTAGAATAGACGTTTCAGTTGGCCAGGATGCATATATCCAGTTGGCAAGCATGCATGTTTGCTTGGCTAGAATCACGTATTAATTGGCCAGAAAATATGTCTTAGTTGACTTGTTGAACACATAAAAGGGGCAGGGGAAACACTTTTGAAGCAGCTTATTTAACACATCCAGGTGGGAGAAAATTGTTTGGCATGCATCAAGTAGTTTTTGGCTTGTTTAACACATCCATCAGTAACATCAAGTAGGCTGGTGTGATGTGCCAGATTCACCTCTTTTTTGAAGCAGCTTCTCCATGGATTTGTCCTAGATCCATGAAGAAGGAGTTTACATATGCCTACATATATGCAGTAGAAGAAAGGGGAAAGTGAAGAGGAGCAGAAGGGGCTTACCTACTTGATGTTAGTGCCTGGTATGGGCACTGACCACCCTGCCCTTAGATATTTTTTTTGAAGCAGCTCCTTCTTCTACTTTGGGGCTCCCATGGCGGCTGTGTAGGAGGAGGAAGGAAGGCCTTGGATCCCTTTCTTCCTTTCTTTCGTGAAGAAGAAGAAGAAGGGACCGTGGGGCATGGAAGGCGCTGGGTATGTACGTGGGTGTGGGGACGCTGCGTACGTACGCTGGGGCGTGGGGGCGAGTAGGCGTGGAAGGCGTTGGTAGCGTGGGGTGCGGGCCGCTCGATCGGGTTTGGTGGCAGCCTGTCCCTGCGGGCCGCTCGATCGGGTTTTGGTGGCAGCCTGTCCCCTTCCTTTTCTGTACCACGGGGGAACAGGGCTTATCTTTTCGGAAATGTTAACGCCCACACGTGTGGGCGTTTGCACATCGCCCACACGCCTCCATCACCACTCATTTTGCCACGTATGAATAGATGACATCAGCAGATTTTTTTTGTTTTTCGGCTTAAAAATGTTGTATCTCTTAAATAAAAAAGCGAACTAAAAATCCGTTTTCACCATTAAATCCGTCTCGACGAGATCTTCAAAACTAGACCCCATGTTGATATGTTTCGACGAAATTTTTTTTGCCAGAAGTTGCCACGATGTTTACACTGCAGTTGCCATAGGGCTTAAACTAAAGTTGCCATGTGGCAATTTTAGTTTGTAGATCATGGAAATTTTAGTATTTTGATGATGGCAACTCCAATACTTTGATCATGAAAATTATTTTTTTGTATGAACCATGGCAATTTTACGTGCATGTATCATGACAATTTTAGTTTATGATTCATGGCAAGTCTAGTTTCTTAATTCCCCGTTTTATAAATGTCAAAATTTATTTTTAAATGTAGAAGAAAATAGCTGAAACATATCATGGCAACTTCAGTGTAAACATCATGGCAATTCATATGCAATAGACATGGCAACTTTTAATCCAAAATTTGTTTCATCAAAACATATCAACATGGGATCTAGTTTCGAAGATCTCATCGTGAGGGATTTAATGGTGAAAACAGATTTTCAATCGGATTTTTCGTTTAAGAGATAAAACATTTTAAAAACTGAAAATCCAAAAAGATTCCTGCATGCATAAATGCGATGACGTGTGTCTATTTACATTAGAGGCGTGTGGTGCGTCTCTTTTCCTCGCCATACGTGGCGATTAAGCGACCTATCTTTTTGGGCTGGCCGCTCAACCGCATCAGTGGGCAGCCGGCCGCCCACTAGACACGTTCAAAAAGAAAACATAAATATTTCATCCAGTAATGCTATGAAAAGAACTCCGTTAACGGTAACCAATCCAAACAATTAAAAAAACCCGCTCTGTCCGGCTAGGGTACGACCAGACATCCATTATCGCAGTCCACCTCCCCGCCGGCGACGGCGCCCTAGAAACAACCGCCCCTGTAACAAACTAACAATCCTCCCGGCCGTCAATTCGAATCACAGCGCCGCGAAAATTCCTGGCCATGGTTCTCAAGCGCCGCGAAAATTCCTGGCCATGGTTCTCAAGCGCCGCCGGAGCGGGCGTACCGACGCCGATCAACCCTACAGATGCGACAGCTCGAAGCGCATCTCCCGCAACAAATCGGCGGCGCTGGAGACCATCAACGGGTTCTACGCGGCGGCGCTGGACAGGCTGCCGCTGGACGAGATGCCGGCGCTGGCCCCGCGCCTCCTCAAGGCCGGTCTCTGCGTCGGCTTCGCCGACCCCGTCTCCAACATCATCGTCAACACCGTCTCCTCCTACGGCCGCCGCAAGCCCGCGGTCGCGGTGACGTCGTCCACATCCGACGACGGCGAGAAGGAGAAGAAGAAGGCAAGGAGGCGGCGACGGAAGGCGCTCTCCCGGGCGGTCTCCGGCACCGGGAAGGCCAAGTACTGGCCGCCGCCCCGCCGCCTCCTCCGCGACATGTCCATCGCCGAGCGGTCGCTCAAGGCGCTCGTCGCGTTCCTCACCTGCTACTTCCCCCGCCTCCCCGCCTGCGAGGCGCTCGAGTATCTCTGCCTGGCCAACGCCGACCTTCTCTCCGCCGTGCGGCTCGTCGAGGAGGACCGCAACTCCAGCGGCAGCTTCAGCTTCGCCTCCCGGACCACCAAGACGGCCCTCAAGTGCGCCGCCTTGGCTGCCTGCCACCCCATGCCCAGGGCCCTCGTCAACAGGTCCTACTCGCTCGCCTCTCGGATGGAAGAATTGTCCCAGCTCCTGGCGAGCGAAGGCGGCTGCCTCTCCGGCACCGCCATCGAGAACATCCACGCATTGCTGATCAAGCCCCGGCGGAAGCTTGAAGACCTCGCCGGAGTAACACCGCCGCAGTTCCATCTGGAGCTGAGCAGGCCGCCGCCGTTCGTTCCTACAAAATCTCTGCGGAGCACCCTGCTCCACAAGATCTACGGATTCTACCTCAAGGCACTCGCGTTGCTGCCGACGGACGGCTTGCGCACGCACCACCACCGGGGCCTCCTCAAGGCTGGCCACTGCTACGGGCCATTGACGGATCCCGTCTCCAACATTGTGCTCAACACGCTCTGGTACAACGCGATCTTCCCGCCGGCAGGAGGGCTCTCTCCGGCCACCATGCATGATCTGCTCACGCAGCCTTGTTCTCGTCGCATACCGCTCCCTTCGTGGCCTCGTTGCTTACATCCGCGCTTATTTTCGCACGGTGTCTGAACACCAAGCCATGCATTGTCTGCTCTTCACAGAGGTCAATCTTTGGGGAGCAATGGAATTGGCAAGGCAACAGGGAGTCAGGGACACACCGAGGGAACTATGTTGAGGCAGTACAGCGCCTACAAGGCTGCAGCCACCGCAGCACAGCACCCAGAACCTGATGCCGTTGTGGAATTTTTCATGTCAGCCTTTCCCATGATGCCTCTACCCATGGAGGACGGAGAGGCATTCGTGTTGGATGTGGAACGCATCCAGCAGCTGCTGTCTGAATACTGTACCGCTCCTGAAGATTCAGCCCGGAGTACAGTTCCTGTGCTTTCAGAGGGGGGATCCAAGTTCCTGTCGTGCATTCTGAGGGATTTCAACGAAGAGGAACGTTTTGTCTGTACGAAGGTCAATGCCATGCTGAAGAAATACACACAGCGAACTGGGGTATGTCTATTTGGTGCTTCTGTTAGTTTTTCAGTATCGTAAATATGAATAGTGACCTGTCTGATGCTTTCTAAACCATGATATGCACAGGGACCTGAATATGAGCTCCATGTTGTCTGTGGCTTGAACTCAAACGTAGGCAAAGCTTTTGTTTGGGGCCTCCATTATGGCCCCTTGCTTTCTTGGCGCCCAAAGAAAACTCAGCATTCTCACATCAACTTTTTGGCAAGGCCAAGAGATTTGCATTCTTCTGACACGGTTCCTATACTGTTCTTCGCTGAGTGCTCCAATGATGAAGATGCCGTCGATGAATTGTCGTGTTGGCCGGTCACAGGACATCCTGGTATATATGCTTTCTCTCCATTAGGAAAATTGCCCGTGCGTTGCAACGGGATACACCGAGAAAAAATAACGAAATGATTATGTACTCCCTCCGTTCCCAAATAATTGTCTTTTTAGCCATCTCAAATGGACCACAACATACGAATGTATGTAGACATGTTTTAGAATGTAGATTCACTCATTTTGTTCCGTATGTAGTCACTTGTTGAAATCTCTAGAAAGACATTTTTTTAGGAACGGAGGGAGTATGTTTTTAATTCCTCACAATGTCCTGGTTGATACCCATCCTGCTCTGCATCATGACGTTTCATGCGCCATTGCCATTGTCAGTTTAGCTTATTCGCAAGTACAGCAACATGCTTCCCAAATTCGTGTCATCCTTAATCAAATTATTGCATGTGCAGGCAGCCTGCCGGATGGAACACAACCGTACTGAGTGCAAATTTATTACATCAGAGACAAAGGTCGTATTGTCTTTCTACCCAAAAATGTACTACTTTGAATCCAGAAAAACAATAGCATATAATCAATACTGATACATTGTGATTACCAGTTAATATCCAGCAACCTCTGTTGCCATACCTATATATAAGCTTAACATCATTAGAATTAGTCCTAAGCCCTGCAAAAAGAACAACCAGTCATAATACAAGATGTAGGTATTTCAAGAAATAAATGTCACATTTGCAGCTCCAAATGCTTCTTATCGTTGGGCTCGAATCTCTGACAATTTGATAACCCTTATATAATCTAATTTCAGATCAAATGGGTGCATTGGTCAAACCTTGATGTTGTGTAATCAGACCCTTATGCCCATAGCAGAGAGCCAGTCGCAGGTTAAGAGAAGTGGTATGATGTAGTCATCCAGCGCACCGGCGCAAGGAGGATGCTCTTTGCCTCCAGATGGGAATTACTGCTCGATCGTTCTCCAAATAAACATTTTTTTACTGGTACCAAAACAGAAACATGGTGTATGCATGCAATCTGAAGAACACAGTCCAAAGAAAAGTATGTTTTATTTCAGAATCAAATACATTAGCTACATGTACACACTGTACACATTAGGTTTCAGTGACTACATAGCTCGCACTCAAAATCCTTAATGCGTAAAAATATGACCAGAATCCATATCCACATAAAACAACAAAGAAACCATTCTGATGCATTGAGTGAAAACTTTCTAAGGGGCAACAATCTAAACTCAGAAAAGTAACATAGATTGATCATGCTGGACAAACTGTTGGTCCGAATTAACCAATGAGCAAGGACGTAGACAACAGAAAGGGGACTATGAGCCTAAGGCATCTCGATATAGAAAATCTCTTACTTGACAGAGCTCATGGTCATTTTATCTATTTTAAGCTTCAGGTCACCTTCTGACTGGAAAATTGTAGATGGCGGGGTTGCATAAGACATTAACTCGTCAACAATGAAGCAACTTCAGAAGGTGACATCTGAAAACATTAGTGGTGATGCTGAAAATAGGTTCAGTCAGAGTATCATGGACAGATTCTCGTTCCCTGGGCAACTGAACTCCTAGCATAGCCTATTTACATTGCGGCACATTTATCTCTCAACAAATCAAAAAATTGCTATATCTGTTACAACGTGGAAGGAAACATGAGGGATCGAGGGAGGTGATAAGGCCATTGGGACAGCTGGTCCAGGGCCATCGACTGGTGCAGAGAGGTAGTGTAAGTCCCATACCTCGAGGACGTAGACCTGGAGTAACGTGCTTGTGGAGCTCGAGCTGGGAGTAGCATAAGGCCTAGTTGGTACTCCCTTCGTTTCTAAATATAAGACTTTTAGAGATTTCAATAGAGGCTACATACGGATGTATTTAGACATATTTTAGAGTGTAGATTCACTCATTTTATAGTTCAAATTAGAATCTCTAAAAAGACTTATATTTAAGAACCGAGGGAGTACTTGCTAGGAAGGGGAAGGAAGCCAAATTCAGGATTGCCGAGACTGCGAACAGAGAAATTACGTGGTGGAATTGGAAGGAGAGGGGAGGGAGGAGAAGTAGTGTACCAGAGGTCGTGGATGGAGGAGGGCGCAGGAAAGGATGAAGTCGAAGATGCGGGATGACCTTCAGCCAGTTCCAGCAGCTGCAGGGCATGCGAGCTCCCTGTGGTAGGAGTCCATGTCTTCCGCGCCGGCGATGAGTTGTCGGACGTGGGCAAGGTGGGCGTTTGCGTGCCGAACCAACCAGCGCAACCGCCCAAGGAGAGGTGCTCCATGCGCACAAGACCAGCGCTCTCGCACCGCTGCGCCCCTGCCGCACCCTTCCTTCTTCCCACGTCCTTCTTCTCCCTACCTCTTCTCCTCGAGCCCGTGCGTTGCAACGGGGTATACATATTATAGTGGTTTAACAATCATGCGTTCAACATATACTCAACACTAATATGTCCAACATATACAATTAGGATCATCATGCACAATTGCACATGACAGATTGGAAAAACATCCCAAAGTGATGGTCCCACCTATACCAAAATAGAAACTAATTTAATCAAGTTTGTCCAGGCCCTCGCAATACTCCTCATGTGGGTCAAAAATTGAAGAAAATCTAGCAAGCAAAATCATTGAGTTTACATAATAAATCCAGTGCCAACAACTTGTGATGAGTACGGGCAGCTACGCCTCTGATGACCACAGCAGACGGCACCTTCGATGTTAACGAGCCAGGGACGGATGGAACATGACACACCATCATGTTCTACTAATTCAATGTTGAATCTATTTATTTCTGTTTCTTTAAAAAATGATTGTGCATATGTCAACCAGCTATGTAACCATATCGCCTTATTAGGACCAAATAGAGTTCAAGTTCGAACTACCAAGATACATGTTCCTAAGTTTACCTGAATTCAAAACACGTTCTAAGATTGGTATGATAGGTATGACCAATTATGCATGTTTTTTTAAGACAATACTACATGGTATATGCCACTATATTAGTTACCAGAAAAAGATTGCACCTTGGATTTGGTTTGCCAACTGCTGCTCTGAGATAGATGGCTACACCAGCAAGCGTCTGATTGTTATGGAGCAATTCAGGCAAAATCAATGTACAACGGCTCCATGAAAATAAAAGGGACTGGACCATTTGCATTGTGATTCATTTTGGTGAATTTTGCACCTAAGAGCTCCAAATCGAACAATATTGGAGATAGTCTTAGAATATGTGCACCGGTATTCTCTTGCTTACCTGAGACGAGGAAATGATACTTAATTCTTTTTCTTTTAGAAAACAAGGGAGGCTCTCCTCGGCTCCATTGCAAGACAATGGAACCTTACATAGTTCAGTCTTATACAAATTCTGGACCAGCAAGATGGATGATTGGGTGCCCTAGATGGACATGAAGTGACTACTCCTAGGAAGAGCTCGGCTGCCCAAGACACTGCACACACATTTCAATCTTCAGAACATCAATCTGAACTGTGTATAGAAGAACAAGATAAGCTGCACAATATGAGCAGCAGATAAAACCAGCAGCAAATGTAATTCAGTCATAATGCCAGAAGATTACCTGATGCCAATATAACACAAGATTACCTGATGAAAGGTAATTCAGTCGTAATGTCATTCAGTCTGACTGTACAATCCTTTTGGTATCTGAAACTACTCAGATTAAATGAATCAGATTGTACTCACATAGTTCAGAAAGCATAAAGCATCCACCTACCACTCAATTCGCCTTCCTTCCGTCGCAGTAGTGCAGGAACATCGTCCCATCCTTCTCCATACCTCCACCTCCATTGCCCGCTCTTGCTGTAGACAATCTCCCCCCATCCCCACGGAGGGCACCTCTCCTACGTTGCTCAACACCCGCCATGGCCTTGGAGATCTCCCTGCCAGCCATGGAGGCCCGCCTCCACCTGCAAGGACTTTGCGCCGCCACGCCGGATCCCTCCGTCTCCCGCTCGCCCGACTCCGGTGTGCTCCTGCCTAGGTCGCAGCACCGCCCCTCCTTTCTTCCTTCTTCTCCTCCTCACCTCCCCGTCTCCTTTCTGCCCAGGACCGCGGATGCCATGGATCTGCCCGGGAATCCGCGCTCCGGCGACCTCCGCCTCCGTATCCGCCTCCCCAGTCCCTGCCGCGCACGGATCCAGCCCCTGCAAGCTCCAGTCGCCGCCGCCGCCGCCGCCGTCCCAACGCCGCTCGAGTCGCCGCCTGCCCACATTGATCCGGTCCCCAGACATAGACATATGGACCGCGGGTTGAATATAGCAAAATACAGGGCCTTTTCGAAAAATCGAAACGTTATCTCAGATTAGCCACTTAAAAAAGGAGTGCGGGTTAAATTTCTAGAAACGGAGGGACTTTTCTGTAAAAACACCGATGACGTACGACCAGAAGCATTAGCTGCTTTATTTAATTTTATTTATTATTTATTATATTATATTATATTATATTATTTATTTTTATTTTTACACTATATTTATATTTATATTATATACATATTTATATTTATATTTATATTTTTATATATATATATATATTTAAGTAGTAGGGAAAGATTTGAATAATCTACGCCATATGTTCATCAAAATATGCTATTAGCTTGTTACATATGTTCCTTTAATCCTTTTGACAATGTCTTCCCCTAACCAAATGTGACCTTTTACTAAAAATATATGACGTCAAGGAAAAAAGGGATGTCTGAACCAGATGGTTTTCTTTAATGAAAATCGGAGGGGGAGGCCCTTTTATGATCAAAAAAAAAGGAAAAAAGGGATATAAATAAGGCATCTGACCTGGATAGAACTTCTGTTATATCTTTATATGCACAGCTATGCAAATGGTTGTCACAGCAATATTGTGAGAAAAGACACCTCACCATAAAAATACTACTGATCTAATAAGTAATAACATTCTGGCACTAACACCACCAGGAGTGAGGAGTCCAAACACCGGCAGTGTTTCACTCAAGTCCGTAGAAGTCATCACCTATACAAACTCATCCAAATTGCCACTGTCCTTGAATTTATAGTCACATGTAGCATGGCACAGATAACTGATGGTATCTGAGAACAACATATGAATAAATTAGTCTTTTAGTGCTTCATCTTTGCAAGAAACACTCTGAGCATGCTCCGAATTGCTAGGCTTGAACACATTTTGTACATGCCACTGACAAGTGTTCTTGTGTACATGTGGTTGTCTGCACTTTAGCTATATGGTGTTGTTAGGGATTTACCCTTTTCTATTTCTTCTTATCTTAGTGTGGGCTATGAAGTGATAATAATCTTTTCTTCACACAGATATTTTCTTATTACTTGAGCTGATGATTGCTTTTCTTCTTTTTGTGGAAAAAGGCCGCTGTTATTACTGTGAGAAAGAAGGTGCAAAGATTGTACATCCAGATCTAGAGAAGTATATTGGGCGTGAGACCGACTTTGAGTGTATGGCTTGCAATGACAGGAGTAGCACGACGACTGAAGATTCTATCAGTGATGGCGAGTTTATAATTGACTCTGCTGTAGACGTATGTGAGGAGGATTGCATCTATTTCGATGCCGATAGGGACGCCAAGTTTGCAGAGTTCTTGAATTCCCGTGGTAGGACTATGCAGGGTCCCAGACTCGTTTAGCATAACTTTCAGCTTCAAGCCTACTTTGTTACCTTCACCTGAACTTTGCCCGGGATATGTGTTGTCGTGGGTGAAGGACATTTGTCCGTGTCAACTAAAAAAATGACGTCTCTGCTTGCAATCGCTTTGTTGAATGCATCTTTTGTCAAGCCAAGAATGTGTATGTGTATTTTCGGGTGAGTGCTCTGTTTAATTGGAGAAACTTAACGAGTCAATTACACCACAGGTGTCTAAATTTGGCATAAAAAGTCAGTTTAGTGTTGAAACTTGTGGCATACGTCGATCTGGTTACAAAACTTGGCTTGATCGTTCATATACGGTCAGAATCACGTTTGGATACGAATTGAGGGCTGACTGGGATCGCCAGCATGGCGACGGGCCCATTGTCGGTGCTCGCAAGGCGCGGCAGAGGCGTATGGCCTGGTGTTTGCAGAAAACCCCCGAAGCTTTATTTTATCACGAAAAAGCCCTGCGCACAGGGGAGAGGTTTGGCCAGTTAGTTATCTGCCCCGCATATGGCTGAATCGGTTTACCAAAACCCTCCTCATCGACTCCTCGCCTCGTGCTCTCCTCCTGTGTCTCTCCTCTTGATCGCTTTGCGAGTCACGGCGGCGTTGATCGGGCGACGGCATTGATCGGCGGCGTCGACGACGATGGAGCCCCGTCGGCGAGATCCCGGGGAACCAGCCCCTGTATATTGTGAGCATGGCCTCTATCTCTCTCTCTCTCTGTCCGCCACCTCTTTCTCCCCTGTTTATGTTAGGGTTTTAGTCAATGTGTTCGAATCGGTGAAAACCTTTAATTGACCTTGATTTCGTCAGTGGATGCTTGCTAGATGCCCTGACGTAAGAAGCCCCCTTTCCATTCATCCGTAGTGTGGGCTGTTTATAGGATTTCTCCCAGGTCCAAACGGGCTCTGTTTTCGTGATCCAGGACGAATCCAAGGGGGACGGGGGGGCGAGACCCCTAACGATCTCATTTTACTCGGTAGAAAAAGTGGATATTTCGCTAATATCGCCCCCCTGACCACCTAAAGCCCAACTAAATCACAAAGCCCATCTTTAACACCCCGCAGGAAATAGCCCAGCACGAAGGGAGATGGTCAGATCGTTTGATTTTCCATCGTCCGATGCCTGTCGCCAAGGTCTAGCTGTCTAGGGTAGTTCCTGACCAGCGCCGTTTCAATCTGAGTACATGACCAGCACCGTTTCAATCTGAGCTCTAGGGCAGTTCATGACCAGCGCCGTTTCAATTTGAGCGGAGAATCCTTGCTTGGACGATATTGCGTCTAATGTGAACGAGGGCCATCTTGCGCGGACGCGCGGCCGGCCGACCGCGCAACCAGTGGAGAGAAGCGGCGACCAAGGAAAGCGTTAGGTTACTCTGTTTCTCACTCATTGGTTTGTCCTTGCTTATGTTTCTAAATCAGATTAATGGATGCCTTCAGAACTACACAAGTCGAATGGTAGTAACTGTATAAAAGTAAAAGATTGGGGATATATCCCTGTACCCATCGGACAAGCTTTTGCATTGTTTATCCCATCCAATAGTAGAAAGATTTAGTTCATTAGCACGTGAATTGCTTTGGCATTTGCTTGATGGTAACTTTTGATAAAAAATCAACTTGCTCACAGCAGAACATGTTTTGACGAAGATTTAGTTCGTTAACAAGGCTGTCTCTTCTATTTTTTTTACGAGTCTCTACACTAGAGGAATTTTTTTTTGCCCCCCCTATGTTCAAATCCTGGCTCCATCCCTGTCGTGATCTGAAATATTCAGATATCTGTGAATAATTAACCCCCCGTGTAGAAGATTATTAGAACATGTTTGCTCCAGTGAAACCATTGGATGTGGTACAACAACTTGTATTTTTGATGAAATTGTACTTAACTGAATTTCGACACTTGCTAACTGAACCTTCGACAGTTGATAACTGAATATTTGGACAACAGTAGATATTTGAAAGTTAGGAATTTTGAGTAGTTTGTTTGCTGTTTTTTCAGTAAGCAGTGTTAACTACAAATCCAGTAGTTAGATCCATTATTTTTGACTGGACATGACAGAATCGTAATGGAATTTGACATTAATGTTAAATGAAGATGTGCATTCTCAACTGAATTTATTTTGGTTGTGTGAACTATAGATCCCTGCTTTTTTCTTTGCACTCGATTGCAGATGCATGCTGTTTTTGGCACTATGAAGTGAACATGTTAGCTGTTGTAAGCATAATTAATTGAAGATGTGTATAGTTTACTGAATGTTTTTGCATTCTCTGCATTGTAGGTGATTTTGATGGGCGGTTCATGGTTGAAATTCATCACAGAGGATTTTTCTGTGGAGCTGACAACAACAGAAGCTACATTGACTATGGAGCAGGGGAAGCATATACTGGACCAGGTGCTGGGTTCTGGAACCTTATGTTTGGACCAAATTCCGATAGTTCTTATGTGCAAGCAGAAGAGGAGCCAGTGACACAAAATGCACCCGAAGAAGATTGGACTGGTGATTTCCAAAGCTTATAGGTCACAATGCCAAGTGACTTAGTTCATGAGTGAATTAGATACAAGTGCAAGTTTATGTATGAACTTTCGTCATAAGACATGCCATAAGACTAATTTCCCTTTTGTTTATGCTGTAATGTGAGGATCTGAACAAGTGTTTCGCTGCTCTCTTTAAGACAAAAATGCAGTACTAATGATGCTCTGCTGCAATGAAGTTTTAAATTGTCCTGTCAAAAACTGCTATTTTTTCTTTACTGTGTTACTAACAAAAACTGCACTTTCTGATATTTTGATGTCAAAACTGCATATACAAATCTGCAGGACAAACTGATGCTTATGCTTTTCTCTGAATTCATACTGACAAAAACTGCATACACAAATTGTTTTCCTCTGTTTTAGTTGTATGATTCTAAAGCACAAATACTGATTCATCAAAAGGTAATATGGAATTCTAAAGCACAAGCCACAAAATACTTTGAAATTCAGCAAAGAGTCGATACAAATTTTCAACACTGCCAAATGACCTACTACACTGGAATGACAACATCACTTCTTGTCGGCCATAGCAAACATGATTGCAACTAACTCAAAGTACATGAACACAGCAAGCATAATCATCCTATCTCTAGCTAGATTGTATCCTTCCAATCATCTTCTTCTCCGGTCCGCGCTTCTCCTTCTCAGCTTCAATCTGACCATCTTTCTGCATTATCTTCTTCTCCAACACCTCATTCTTGTTAGCAAGTTCAGCAATGATAGTCCTTTCCCTCCCCTCCCATGGCTTGTCAATCCAATTGAAATAACCACATGTCCTAGCATCCTGTAGATACACACATTAATTTGGTCATGACAAAACAACAACCAGTGATGTAACAGTAGTGGAGAGGGATTTACCTGATGCTTGCCCCAGTACACGACCGAGGTAATCTTGGCCCAGGGTTCGTCTTCCTCCTCCATCCACCATCCTGGGTATGCCGGTCCCTCCCATCTAGAAAAAGGGGCGGATAGGTCCGAGATGTGAGAGAGAAGAACAGTCAGAGGTCTAAGAGAGGGGTACTGGAAGAAGAAATGCGTGAGCTAAACGCCGCCGCCACCGCCGCTGTGCCACTGGGCCGCTGCGCCGCTGTGGCGCCGCCGTCGCCGTTGTGCTTCCGTTGGGCCGCTGTGTGCCGCCGCCGCTGATGTGCCTCCGCTGGGCTGCTTGCGCCGCCCTCGCTGCGCCATTGGCCGCATTGCGCCATCAATAGCGCCGCCGCCGCCGCTTGCCGCCGCCGCCATTGTGCTTGCTATGTGAGCTGCCGCCGCTGACGTGCAGCCGCTCTGCTGAACCAAGGGAAGAGCCGCCACTCTGCTATGGAATTGGGGATCGTGGGTTAGTGATTTTAGACATACAGAATTCAGATCGTGGGGTTATATGTGGTCGCGTGGCTTTTTCATGATAAAAATAAAGCTTCCAGGGGGTTTTCTGCAAACACGCAGGCCACACGCCTCTGCCCGCGCCTTGCAGGCACTGACAATGGGCCCGTCGCCACGCTGGCGATCCCAGTCAGCCCTCTATTCGTATCCAAACGTGACTCTGACCGTATATGAACGATCAAGCCAAGTTTTGTAACTAGATCAACGTATGCCACAAGTTTCAGCACTAAACTGACCTTTTATGCCAAGTTTAGACACCTGTGGTGTAATTGACTCAAACTTAACTAATTAGTGATGTTTGCAATGTAGGGGCAAGAAAGATTAGAAAAAAACATATTAGATATAGTTAGGTCATGTACAATGGTTGATAAGACAGTCTTATATTAATCCTGGCACGTAATTTAGAAATGACAAAAGATTATGGTTTTTCTTTTCCCTAGCAATTTGTTGCTAAGAGATAATCTCCTAATTAAGAGAAGGCAACGCTTATTTTTCTGGTTTCTTTTTCTTCACCTCAATATCTATTCTAAAGTGGCGGTGGTAAGATAGCACCTTTGTAGATGCCCTTACTAACTACTTCCTTCGTTCCTAAATATAAGTCTTTTTAGAGATCTCAATAAAAACTAAATACGGATGTATATAGACAATTCACTCATTTTGCTCCATATATAGTCCGCACTGGAATATCTAAAAAAGACTTATATTTAGGAATGGAGGGAGTAAAATAGAATCAGATAAAAAAGAACCAATCATGTCATGAGTAGAGGTGATGCATGAGATGTTACCGGAGTGTGCCCTTTGCTTCCACTTCATGTTATCAACCCCGCACATATGGAAAAACTTTGTGATCTTGTCATCATCTTTCAACCACATTTGCCCTTTGCTTCCACTTCTGGTGCTTCATCAACCCACTGCTCAAAGCCAAAAAAATAACATACCACGTTATGAATAGTTACAAATCAGAATCAGATAGTGTATTGGCCTATTAATGTTCTCATATATAATTTTGCTATTTTTAGTTGCGTTTAGACTTCAAAAATTTATCACTGTAGATAAATGTTATGTTTACGTCGTACAACCTCCTTTGAAGATGTTAGATAATTGCACGTGTGTTGCGGCGGGAGAATAAATATTCTAGTAGGCTCGCCTGTGATTTACCTACTCATATTGGTGTGATTGTATAAAAAAAGGGGATTTTATTTGGTAAACTCTTGTTTGATAAGCATTTATTGTCTTATTAAAGAAAACTTAGTATTACTTTTCGTAAGTCAATAAGGGATGGGATAGTTAACGTGATTTTGAGAGAAACCTGATGAAAAAAAAAATCAGATATGAGAGGAAAATTTTTAAGAAAAAGGAGGGGGCGTACATAAGATTGGATGAGCGGAGGATAGAACGTTTCAATCTTTTTAAGTAGGAGATATAGGACGTAATTTTAGTGTCTATTTTTTCTAGGATGCCAATATATGGTAATTGTTCCCAGGGAGGCCTCCCACATCAAACGACTCGTTCCCCTGAATAATAGATATGTCATGCTATTAATAATAGAAATGTCATGCTATTAATAATAGAAATGTCATGCTATTAATATTAAAATTGCTGTGGTATTAATATTAAAAATTGCATGCTCTTCTTTTTTAAGGGAAATGCCATGCTCTTAATAGTGAAAATGCCATGCTCTAATAATAATAATAATATTAATAAGTCCATGTCTTAAATAATAAAATTGGATGATAAATTTTTGCATTACTATGTATTTTCTTTGTCAAAATAAATAACCACACAAAAAGAAATTACCATGATTCACAAATTAAGCCATTTAAAATAAATTTACCATCCTTATATAGATAAAAAAATGCCAAGCTCTTAAAAATTGCTATGCTCTTAATAATAAAAATGAAGTTCTCTAAATAATAAAAATGCCATGTAGTAAAAAATGCCATGGCAAAATTACAAAAATTCCATGGTTTTTAGAAACACTTTTTTGTGAGGACTATAACTAATAATAAAATTCCATGGTCCGCCGACCGCCATTCCCGGCATGCTTGCTCTTCTACTGTGGGGGCCCACTTGCTCCGACTCCATGATCACTAGCTTCACGGACTACAACTCAGAGTAGTCTACCTAGATAGTTCGACCTTAATTTAGTGATGTAGGATTCGATTCGGATTAGCACTTGTGATGCTTCTAGGTATATGAGTGATGAATGCTTACGCGACTGTCATATGTGTTATTTTTCACTTGCAATTCTCAAAATATTTTTTTCTTTATAGATGAAGTGGTATGTGGTGTACAGAGGTAGGTGTTTAGAAGTCTACGTTTCATAGCCACATGCAATGAACAAGTGATTCGTTACAAAGTCAGCTCCTTAGATTCATTCAACAATAGGGAGGAGGCGAAGAATCATTATTCCAAGTATGAACTCAATGAGGAGAGTAATCATGAATTAGGCAATGGTGCAGGCCAGCTTATCGGGTCTGAGTGGATTCAAGAACTTGACAATTCTTTTCTAGTTCATCCGAATTATGGTGTTGCTTTTATCATGTGCTCGTATGTAACATGCATTGGCTACTTTATTGTTTTGTGAGCAGGCGCTAGTGCTAAGTAACTATTTTGTGACTTCGTATGAAGCTTGTGTAGACCATATATGATGCTTTTGTGAGTTTTGTCGTTATAGAGTATACAAGCTTCATAATGTGAATTTTAGTAGATATTACTGTTATATCTATTTTTGGTGCAGGGTTATATAAAAAACAATTAGAAACCAGGCTAACAATGTCATTTTATGAGAGGTGAACTCGGCAAAGAGGTCTTTTCCGAGTGTCGCTCTCGGTAAAAAAGACATGTGGCATGCGCTGACAACTCGCTTGACTCTTTGCCGAGAACCCGGGGAAGGAGCTCAGGCAAAAGGGAGCACATGAGGAGTTGCTGGTGTCTATAAGCCGAGATCTTGGTGGCAACTTCGGCAAAAGGTGACACGTGGTAGCTCCTGAGGAGGTGTTGGTGCCATGTAAGTCGAGAGTTGGTGCTCGGCAACTAGGAAAGTGTTTGACGAGTTCTCCCTTGGCTCTCGGCAAAGGCCTGACGATGCCGTCCTCAACTCGCGGACGTGAAGTCACTTTACTTTGTCGAGAGTGCCCTTATTATACTCGGAGATAATTATGCTGAGAGCCCGGCGGACGGTTCTCGGCAAAGATTTGCCAGAAGGGTCTACGCCGAGTATGCTTTGCTGATAACTATTCTCGGCAAAGGCTTTCCCGAGTTTCTTAGGGCCTTCGTCGAGTATCCTCGACACAACAGGCAATTCCAATAGTGACCATAACATTGTTGCAGTTGTTCATCTGTACCTTGCTTTCTCACATTTGTTCGGCAGCTTTGTCCATCTGCAATTTTGGAAGTCATAGAATAGAAGATCCCTATCAGTTTTAATATGAATTTGTCTTCTCAACCAAATAATTTTGAAGTCAGCCCATTTATCTCGCAATGGAATTTTCTTGAGACGTTTCTGGCGCTTGCTCTCCTTGGATATTAGAGGATTGTGTAATATGTAAAGTTTCCGTACTTTGATAGCATGTGCTAAATCTTTGTTGTTGTTGAGAAAATGTGCTAAAGATTCTTAAAAACAGAGGTATTTGTGTGAATGTGTATTGCCTTTTTCTGTGTTCGTTCAGTGTCTTAGCGGGTGTGCCTTTTCCTTCAATTAATTAGCCCGATGGAGAGGGGCTGGTTGTGGAGCTAAATCTCAGTCGACTGACACTTCGTTATGTCTCAGTCTCAGTCGATACTATGTCTGTGAGATGTTATATTAAGTTCCGTGCAAATTTTTATTTTCAAATTCTTTTACATGTTATGTCGGGACGAGATCCTCTGACTTAGATCCATCTACTGCCGAGGGAAGTAGTGCCGGTTGCGCCGTCCGTTGGCGATCTGACGACTCGTGTGAGGTGCGCTCTTTCCTTCCCTTTCGTTCGTGTCCACACGAACACAAGCAGCCCATCCGGCCCATGTTGGGGAACGTTGCAGAAAATTAAAATTTTTCCTACGGTTTCATCAAGATCCATCTATGAGTTCATCTAAGCAACGAGTCATGGCAGATGCATTTACATACCACTTTGTAGATCGCGAGCGGAAGCGTTCAAAAGAACGGGGTTGAGGTAGTTGTACACGTCGTGATCCAATCACCGGAGATCCTAGCGCCGAACGGACGGCACCTCCGCGTTCAACACACGTACGGTCAGCGTGACGTCTCCTCCTTCTTGATCCAGCAAGGGGGAAGGAGAGGTTGATGAAGATCCAGCAGCACGACGGCGTGGTGGTGGATGCAGCAGGTGTTGGGGAACGTAGTAATTTCAAAAATTTTCCTACGATCACGCAAGACCATGGTGATGGCATAGCAACGAGAGGGAGAGTGTCCGTCCACGCACCCTCGTGAGACCGAAAGCGAAGCGTTATAACAACGCTGTTGATGTAGTCGTGCGTCTTCACGATCCGACCGATCCAAGCACCGAACGCGTCGACACCTCCGAGTTCAGCACACGTTCAGCTCGATGACGATCCCGGACTCGATCCAGCAAAGTGTCGGGATGAGTTCCGTCAAGACGACGGCGTGGTGGACGATGATGATGTTCCACCGACGCAGGGCTTCGCCTAAGCTCCGCGACGATATGACTTCTCCGGCGCAGGCTTCGCTTAAGCTCCGCGACGATATGACCGAAGTGGAATATGGTGGAAGGGGCACCGCACACGGCTAAGGAACGATCCGTAGATCAACTTGTGTGTTCTAGGGTGCCCCCTGCCCCCGTATATAAAGGAGCCAAGGGGGAGGGGGCTGGCCGGCTGTAACACCCTGGATGTAAACTTCCCCTTTTGGGCAATATATCAATTTGACCTCATCCAATTCTTGTGGGTTCTTGTCATGCTTGGCCTCTTTTGTTTGGTTATGTTGGGTTTTTCTCTTTTCTTGTTTTGCTCCTTTTGCCATATTGCATTTGTGCCTCTTGTCTTATTGCTTTCCCTTCTTATCATGTGGTTGTGGTTTTCCCTTGCATGTCATGTGGTTGCATGTTTCTTTCTCATCTTGCATTGCCATCTCCTCCTTCCCTCTACTTCTTTCCTTTTCAAGTGCCATATATTTTCCTTTCTAAATTAATGTTCATCTTCCCCCTGCTAATCTTGCTCTTTGCACTAAAAACTCTCTGCCAAAATTCTCCTCTTTTGAAGTTGTTATGGTCAGGTTCAAAAATGGCACAAGTTTGAAATACTTCCAAACTTGCATTATTTTTTTACCTTTAAAAGTGTCCATTACAATTTATTTAAATTGTGGAGAATTCCAGGAGTGTGGGAATATTTTCCTTTCACTCAAAATCTTTTAATTTCTCCCTGTGCTTTCTTTTCTCTTCCTTTTTATTTTTAAAAAGGAGAAAAGAAAGGAGGTAGCAGCAGCAGTGGCAGCCCAGCTTCACCTCCCCACCTGGGCCCCCGGCCACTCCGAGCCGGCCCAGCTTTCTCAGCCCCGCAGCCCAGTGGGAAGAGCGCGACAGCCCGCACGTTTCCCTCTCCTCCTGCCTTCGCGCACCCACGCTCGCGCTTACCCCCGCTAGCGCCCGTCCACGTGGCAGCGCCGGTCCCGCTTGGCAGCGACCGCCCTGTGCAACTCACCCACCTTTCCCTCTCCTCTCGCCATCGCCATGGGGACCCCGACACGAGGGAGCGTGAGCTCGCCTCGTCGCCCTAGCCCTACTTATCCTCTCTCGAGTGTCAAGCCGCACCCTAGGGTTCCCCTCTCCCTCTCGCCGCCGCCGCCAGGTAAGGGAGCCACCAAGCTCGCCGCCCCGCTCGGTCCCGAGCGCATCTGGGAGCGCGCCACGTCGCCGGCGTGCTCTCCGGCCACCCCAACCATCCGCACCGTGTCCATCTCCTTCCTCGTCGTCGTCTTCGTCCACGACGTCGACTACGGGGGCCCGGATCGCCAAGTTCGTCGACGCCCCTGTTCGGTCTTCTTCTCGGTCAGGAAACCCGGCGAAGTTCAGAGCCCGATCTCGTCGCCGTTAGCCCGTCTCCGTCGCCGATTCCTTGTCCTAGGGTAAGGAGGTATACCCCACTTCCTCCCTGCTCCTTCCTGTCGTCGTTGGATCTCCGTAGTGTAGGCTCCGATCCGTGTCGTGGTCGCGCTCGGCGTGCTCCGGCGTGTTGTAGTTGTTGGGTTCAGTTTGTTTTGGCGTGCGTGTATGCGTGACCCCGCTGGGCTTGCCCTTCACGGTCCGGTGCCCTTCCGCGCACCTAGTTTGCTCGAGGGCACAGCCACCGTGGCGCAGATTAGCCTCGCGAGTCGGCGTCCGTTTACTTTTTGGGTCCGCCTGCAGTTTTGGTCAAGTAGCCACGTCGCTGATCCTACCGACTCCCCTAGCCTAGCCGAGCTGGTTGACCCCGCTCTCTCACCTGGCGACACTGGTTCAAACCCAGTAGCGCCTCCCCTTTTTATTTCTGTTTTCGCTTATCCGGTCGCCTCCTCTGCAAAGAACGGCAGATAAGGGCCGAGGTCCTTTCCTCTGTCGCCGCCGTCGCCCAGCCCAGTGGTTACAGGGGCAGGGTTCCACCGGGGAGACCCGGGTTCGAATCCCCCTGAGGCTGTTTTCTTTCCCCCTTTTAAAACCCATTTTCACCCTGTCTCTATGACAAGGGGCCATCTGTCGACCTCTCGGCGCCTCCCCCTATGCATATTTTTTTTTTTTTTCTTTACCCCCACGTTTCCATTTTCAGCGTTGATTCCTTTCTGTTTTAGGCAAGTCCAAATCTGGACATTTCCAAATCTGAAATTGCCAATTCACAACTTCCTTTTTAGGCAGGTTTTAACTTGATGCTTTTGGGATGATTTCTCTCGCAACCCTAACATATTATATATGTTTTTGGGGTAGAAAAATCCCACCAACTCAGTGGTGGCAATAGTTTTTGCATTTGAGCAAGTTTGTGATCATGTCTTTTTGCATCATGGTTATGTGTTGTTTTCATTGGGCATATTTCATTGCTTTGTGCTATGATGTAGTTTGCACACATGCATGGCTTTGTTCATCATGCTGTTATCGTAGGTTTCTCACCATTCTTGTTTTGCCCGTCATATCCAACCCGTGCATCCGTTTCCGGTGATCTCTATATCGATTTCTACCGAAATCACCTCATCTTTCCGATGGCATGCTTGGTTAGCCAAGATGATGCCTGGTTTTCCATTCACCTTCCGGAGCGCACATACGCATTGCATATCACTTCCCGCATATCATGTCTTGTTGTTGCATCATGTTGGTTGTGCATTGCACCGTGATTTATTGTGGCTCCTTGTTTGTGTTGTTGTTTTGGGTAGAGCCGGGAGACGAGTACGTGAACGAGGAACCTGTTGAGAACGTTTTCGAGGATCAGGCTTTCGACAACTCTGAGAACATTGCAGGCAAGATGACCATACCCTCGAAATCACTTCTACCTTTGCTATGCTAGTTGCTCGCTCTTTTGCTATGCCTATGCTGCGATGCCTACCACTTGCTATGTCATGCCACCCATATTGCCATGTCAGCCTCTAACCATCCTTTCCTAGCAAACCATTGATTGGCTATGTTACCGCTTTGCTCAGCCCTCTTATAGCGTTGCTAGTTGCAGGTGAAGCTGAAGTTTGTTCCTTGTTGGAACATGGAGATGTTGTTCCTTATTGGAACATGTTTACTTGTTGGGGATATCACAATATATATTTATCTGCTATGTTTAACACATCTATATACTTGGTAAAGGGTGGAAGGCCCGGCCTTATGCCTGGTGTTTTGTTCCACTCTTGCCACCCTAGTTTCCGTCATACCGGTGTTATGTTCCTTGATTTTGCGTTCCTTACGGTTGGGTGATTTATGGGACCCCTTGACGTTCGCTTTGAATAAGACTCGTCCAGCAAGGCCCAACATTGGTTTTACCATTTGCCACCTAAGCCTTTTCCCCGGGTTTTCGCGAGCCCGAGGTCATCTTATTTTAAACCCCGGGCGGTGCTCCTCCGGCGTTGGTCCAAACTAGAGCACCGTCTTGGGACCATTCCTTGGCAACATGGATTACGTCGGTTCTGTCGCTTCGCTTATCCGGTGTGCCCGAGAACGAGATATGTGCAGCTCCTATCGGGATTTGTCGGCAAGACAAATGGGTGGTCTTGCTGGTCTTGTTTTATTGCTGCCGAAATGTCTTGTAGTCCGGGATTCCGAGATTGATCGGGTCTTCCCGGTAGAAGGAATAATCCTTCGTTGACCGTGAGAGCTTGTGATGGGCTAAGTTGGGACACCCCTGCAGGGTAATATCTTTCGAAAGCCGTGCCCGCGGTTATGAGGCAGATGGGAATTTGTTAATGTCCGGTTGTAGATAACCTAAAGATGACCTCAAATAAAATACACATCAACCGCGTGTGTTACCGTGATGGTCTCTTCTCGGCGGAGTCCGGGAAGTGAACACGGTGTTGGAGTTATGTCTGACGTAAGTAGTTCAGGATCACTTCTTGATCACTATTAGTTTCACGACCGCGCTTTGCTTCTCTTCTCGCTCTCTTTTGCGATGTAGCCACCATATATGCTAGTCGCTTGCTGCAGCTCCACTTTACTACTATGTCCTTCCGATTAGCTTAAATAGTCTTGATCTCGCGGGTGTGAGATTGCTGAGTCCCCGTGACTCACAGATACTTCCAAAACAGTTGCAGGTCCAGACGATGCCAGTGCAGGTGATTCCACCGAGCTCCAGTGGGAGTTCGACGAGGAACGTGGTCGTTACTATGTGTCGTTTCCAGATGATCAGTAGTGGTGCCCAGTTGGGACGATTCGGGGATCTGTGTTAGCATTTGGGGTATCTTCTTTTATTTTGGTTCCGTAGTCGGACCTTGAGTGTATTCTGAATGATGTATGTTTAATTTATGTACTGTGTGAAGTGGCGACTGTAAGCCAACTATGTATCTCTTTCCCTTAATTATTACATGGGTTGTGTGAAGATTACCTCACTTGCGACATTGCTTTCAATGCGGTTATGCCTCTAAGTCGTGCCTCGACACGTGGGAGATATAGCCGCATCGGGGGCGTTACACCGGCCATGAGGGGGCGCGCCAGGGAGTCCTACTCCCTCCGGGAGTAGGATTCCCCCTCCAATCCTAGTTGGAATAGGATTCCCGGGGGAAAGAGAGAGGGGCGGCCCACCTTTCCTAGTCCTAATAGGACTAGGGAAGGGGAGGCACGACCACCTAGGGCTGGCCCTTTCTCTTTTCCACCAAGGCCCACTATGGCCCATATAGTTCCCGGGGTTCGGTAACCTCCGGTACTCGTAAATTCGATTTCACTCGGAACATTTCCGATGTCCAAATGTAGGCTTCAATATATCAATCTTTATGTCTCGACCATTTCGAGACTCCTCGTCATGTCCGTGATCACATCCGGGACTCGAACTACCTTCGTACATCAATACTTATAAACTCATAATGAACTCGTCATCGAAGCGTTAAGCGTGCGGACCCTACGGGTTCGAGAACTATGTAGACATGACCTAGAACCATTCTCGGTCAATAACCAATAGCGGAACCTGGATGCCCATATTGGTTCCTACATATTCTCGAAGATCTTTATCGGTCAAACCGCATAACAACATCGTTGTTCCCTTTGTCATCGGTATGTTACTTACCCGAGATTCGATCGTCGGTATCCAATACCTAGTTCAATCTCGTTACAGTAAGTCTCTTTACTCGTTCCGTAATACATCATCTCACAACTAACTCATTAGTTGCAATGCTTGCAAGGCTTATGTGATGTGTATTACCGAGAAGGCCCAGAGATACCTCTCCGACAATCGGAGTGACAAAACCTAATCTCGATTCATGCCAACTCAACATATACTTTTGGAGACACCAGAGAGTACCTTTATAATCACCCGATTACGTTGTGACGTTTGGTAGCACACAAAGTGTTCCTCCGTAAACAGGAGTTGCATAATCTTACAGTTGCAGTGAACTTTGTATAAGTCATGAAGAAAGCATAAGCAACATACTAAGCGATCAAGTGCTAAGCTAACGAAATGGGTCATGTCAATCACATCATTCTCCTAATGATGTGATCCCATTAATCAAATGACAACACATGTCTATGGTTTAGGAAACATAACCATCTTGATTAATGAGCTAGTCTAGTAGAGGCATACTAGTGACTATCTGTTTGTCTATGTATTCACACATGTATTATGTTTCCGGTTAATACAATTCTAGCATGAATAATAAACATTTATCATGATATAAGGAAATAAATAATAACTTTATTATTGCCTCTAGGGCATATTTCCTTCAGTCTCCCACTTGCACTAGAGTCAATAATCTAGATTACACAAGAATGATTCTAACACCCATGGAGTCTTGGTGCTGATCATGTTTTGCTCGTGGAAGAGGCTTAGTCAGCGGGTCTGCAACATTCAGATCCGTATGTATTTTGCAAATCTCTATGTCTCCCACTTTGACTTGGTCCCGAATGGAATTGAGGCGTCTCTTGATATGCTTGGTCCTCTTGTGAAATCTGGATTCCTTTGCCAAGGCAATTGCACCATATTGTCACGAAGATCTTCATTGGTCCCGATGCACTAGGTATGACACCTAGATCGGAAATGAACTCTTTCATCCAGACTCCTTCATTTGCTGCTTCAAGCAGCTATGTACTCCGCTTCACATGTAGATCCCGCCACGACGCTTTGTTTAGAACTGCACCAACCGACAGCTCCACCGTTTAATAAAAATACGTATCCGGTTTGCGATTTAGAATCGTCCGGATCGGTGTCAAAGCTTGCATCGGCGTAACCATTTACGACTAGCTCTTTGTCACCTCCATATCGAGAAACATATCCTTAGTCCTTTTCGTATTTCAGGATGTTCTTGACCGCTGTCCATGATCCACTCTGGATTACTTTGGTACCTTCCTGCCAAGCTTACAGCTAAGCATCGTCAGTCTGGTACACAGCATTGCATACATGATAGAGCCTATGGCTGAAGCATAGGAACATTTTCATTTTCTCTCTATCTTCTGCTGTGGTCGGGCATTGAGTCGACTCAATCTTACACCTTGTACTACAGGTAAAAACCTTTCTTTGCACGATCCATTTTGAACTTCTTCAAAACTTTATCAAGGTATGTGCTTTGTGAAAGTCCAATTAGGCGTCTTGATCTATCTCTATAGATCTTGATGCCCAATATGTAAGCAGCTTCACCGAGGTCTTTCATTGAAAAACTTTTATTCAAGTATCCTTTTATGCTATCCAGAAATTCTATATCATTTCCAATCAACAATATGTCGTCCACATATAATATCGAAATGCTCTGAGCTCCCACTCACTTTCTTGTAAATACAGGCTTCTCCAAAAGTCTCAGATAAAACCATATGCTTTGATCACACTATCAAAGCGTTTATTCCAACTCCGAGAGGCTTGCACTGACCATAAATTGATCGTTGGAGCTTGCACACTTTGTTAGCACCCTTTGGATCAACAAAACCTTCTGGTTGTATCATATACAACTCTTCTTCTAGAAATCCATTCAAGAATGCAGTTTTACATCCATTTGCCAAATTTCATAATCATAAAATGCGGCAATTACTAACATGATTCGGACAGACTTAAGCATCGCTACGGGTGAGAAAGTCTCATCGTAGTCAACCCCTTGAACTTGTCGAAAACCTTTTGCAACAAGTCGAGCTTTGTAGACAGATTACATTACCATCGGCGCTAGTCTTCTTCTTAAAGATCCATTTATTCTCAATAGCTTGCCGATCATCGGGCAAGTCTACCAAAGTCCATACTTTGTTCTCATACATGGATCCCATCTCAGATTTCATGGCTTCAAGCCATTTTGTGGAATCTGGGCTCACCATCGCTTCTTCATAGTTCGTAGGTTCACCATGATCTAGTAGCATGACTTCCGAATAGGATTACCGTACCACTCGGTGTGGATTTTATTCTGGTTGATCTCTGACGGTTCAAGATAACTTGATCTGAAGTTTTATGATCTTCATCATTATCTTCCTCACTAATCGGTGTAGGTGTTACGAAACTGATTTCGTGATGAACTACTTTCAATAAGGGAGCTGGTACTATTACCTCATCAAGTTCCACTTTCCTCCACTCACTTCTTTCGAGAGAAACTCCTTCTCTAGAAAGGATCCATTCTTAGCAACGAATGTCTTGCCTTCGGATCTGTGATAGAAGGTATACCCAATTGTCTCCTTTGGGTATCCTATGAAGACACATTTTCCGATTTGGGTTCAAGCTTATCAGGTTGAAGTTTCTTCACATAAGCATCGCAACCCCAAACTTTCGAAGCGACAACTTTGGTTTCTTGCTAAACCATAGTTCATAAGGCGTCGTCTCAAGGGATTTTGACGGTGTCCTATTTAACGTGAATGCGGCCGTCTCTAAAGCATAACCCCAAAACGATAGCGGTAAATCGAAATAGACATCATAGATCGCACCATATCTAGTAAAGTACGATTCTGACGTTCGGACACACCATTACGCTGAGGTGTTCCGGTGGCGTGAGTTGCGAAACTATTCCGCATTGCTTCAAATGTAGACCAAACTCGTAACTCAAATATTCTCCTCCACGATCAGATCGTAGAAACTTTATTTTCTTGTTACGATGATTTTCAACTTCACTCTGAAATTCTTTGAACTTTTCAAATGTTTCAGATTTATGTTTCATCAAGTAGATATACCCGTATCTGCTTAAATCATCTGTGAAGGTGAGAAAATAACGATATCCGCCACGAGCTTCAACATTCATCGGACCACACACATCAGTATGTATGATTTCCAACAAGTCTGTTGCTCTCTCCATACAACCGGAGAACGGTGTTTTAGTCATCTTGCCCATGAGGCACGGTTCGCAAGTACCAAGTGATTCATAATCAAGTGATTCCAAAAGTCCATCTGTATGGAGTTTCTTCATGCGTTTACACCGATATGACCTAAGCGGCGATTGCCACAAATAAGTTGCACTATCATTATCAACTCTGCATCTTTTGGCTTCGACATTATGAATATGTGTATCACTACTGCCGAGATTCAACAAGAATAGACCATTCTTCAAGGGCGCATGACCATAAAAGATATTACTCATATAAATAGAACAACCATTATTCTCTGATTTAAATGAATAACCGTCTCGCATCAAACAAGATCCAGATATAATGTTCATGCTCAATGCCGCACCAAATAACAATTATTTAGGTCTAAAACTAATCCCGAAGGTAGATGTAGAGGTAGCGTGCCGACCGCGATCACATTGACTTTGGAACCATTTCCCACGCGCATCGTCACCTCGTCCTTTGCGGTGCTCGTCTATTCCGTAGTCCTGTTTGAGTTGCAAATATTAGCAATGAACCAGTATCAAATACCAGTGCTACTACGAGCTCTAGTAAGGTACACATCAATAACATGTATATCACATATACCTTTGTTCACCTTGCCATCCTTCTTATCCGCCAAATACTTGGGGCAGTTCCACTTCCGGTGTCGATCGCTTGCGGTAAAACACTCGATTTGTGCTTAGGTCCAGACTTGGGTTTCTTCTCTTGAGCAGCAACTTTCTTGCTGTTCTTGAAGTTTCCTTCTTCTTCCCTTTGCCCTTTTCTTGAAACTAGTGGTCTTGTTGACCATCAACACTTGATGCTCTTTCTTGATTTCTACCTCCATGCTTTTAGCATTGCGAAGAGCTCAGAATTGTCTTAGTCATCCCTTGCATATTATAGTTCATCACGAAGCTCTTGTAGCTTGGTGGCGATGATTGGAGAATTCATCAATGACACTATCATCCGGAAGATTAACTCCCAGCTGAATTAAGTGATTATTATACCTGGACATTTTGAGTATGTGCTCACCGACGAACTATTCTCCTCCATCTTGCAGCTATAGAACTTATTGGAGACTTCATATCTCTCAATCCGGGCATTTGCTTGAAATATTAACTTCAACTCTGGAACATCTCATATGCTCCATGACGTTCAAAACGTCGTTGAAGACCCGGTTCTAAGCCGTAAAGCATGGCACACTGAACTATAGAGTAGTCATCAGCTTTGCTTTGCCGACGTTCACAACTTCGTGCAGCTCCTGCAGCAGGCACGGCACCCAGCGGTGCTTCCAGGGCGTAATTCTTACATGCAGCAATGAGGATAATCCTCAAGTTACGGACCCAGTCCGTGTAATTGCTACCATCATCTTTCAACTTTGCTTTCTCAAGGAACGCATTAAAATTCAACGGAACAACAAAGACGAGCCATCTATCTACATAAACATAGACAAGCAAAATACTATCGGTACTAAGTTCATGATAAATTTAAGTTCAATTAATCATATTAAAAACTCCCACTTAGATGACATCTCTCTAGTCATCTAAGTGTTTACGTGATCCAAATCAACTAAACCATGTCCGATCATCACGTGAGATGGAGTAGTTTCAATGGTGAACATCACTATGTTGATCATATCTACTATATGATTCACGTTCGACCTTTCGGTCTCCGTGTTCGAGGCCATATCTGCATATGCTAGGCTCGTCAAGTTTAACTCGAGTATTCTGCGTGTGCAAAACTGGCTTGCACCGTTGTAGATGGACGTAGAACTTATCACACCGATCATCACGTGGTGTGCGGGTACTCTGAACTTTTAGCAGCGGTGCATACTCGGGGAGAACACTTCTTGATAATTTTAGTGAGAGATCATCTTATAATGCTACCGTCAATCAAAGCAAGATAAGATGCATAAAGGATAAACATCACATGCAATCAATATAAGTGATATGATATGGTCATCATCATCTTGTGCTTGTGATCTCCATCTCCAAGCACCGTCATGATCACCATCGTCACCGGCGCGACACCTTGATCTCCATCGTAGCATCGTTGTCGTCTCGCCAACTATTGCTTCTCGACTATCGCTCTTGCTTAGTGATAAAGTAAAGCAATTACATGGCTTTGCATTTCATACAATAAGCGACAACCATATGGCTCCTGCCATTTGCGATAACTTCGGTTACAAAACATGATCATCTCATACAATAAAATATAGCATCACGTCTTGACCACATCACATCACAACATGCCCTGCAAAAACAAGTTAGGCGTCCTCTACTTTGTTGTTGCAAGTTTTACGTGGCTGCTACGGGCTGAGCAAGAACCGTTCTTACCTCGCATCAAAACCACAGCGATAGTTTGTCAAGTTGGTGCTGTTTTAACCTTCGCAAGGACGGGCGTAGCCACACTCAGTTCAACTAAAGTGAGAGAGACAGACACCCGCCGTCACCTTTAAGCAACTAGTGCTCGGGCGGTGAAACCAGTCTCGCGTAAGCGTCTGCGTAATGTCGGTCCGGGCCGCTTCATCTCACAATACCGCTGAACCAAAGTATGACATGCTGGTAAGCGGTATGACTTATATCGCCCACAACTCACTTGTGTTCTACTCGTGCATATGACATCAACGCATAAAACCTGGCTCGATACCACTTTGGGGAACGTAGTAATTTCAAAATTTTCCCTCACGATCACGCAAGACCATGGTGATGGCATAGCAACGAGAGGAGAGGTCCGTCCACGTACCCTCGTGAGACCGAAAGCGAAGCGTTATAACAACGCTGTTGATGTAGTCGTCGTCTTCACGATCCGACCGATCCAAGCACCGAGCGTCACGGCACCTCCGAGTTCAGCACACGTTCAGCTCGATGACAATCCCGGACTCGATCCAGCAAAGTGTCGGGGATGAGTTCCGTCAACCGCGATGGCGTGGTGGCGATGATGATGTTCCACCGGCGCAGGGCTTCGCCTAAGCTCATGACGATATGACTTCTCGGCGCGGGCTTCGCCTAAGCTCATGACGATATGACCGAAGTGGAATATGGTGGAAGGGGCACCGCACGGCTAAGGAACGATCCGTAGATCAACTTGTGTGTTCTAGGGTGCCCCCGCCCCGTATATAAAGGAGCCAAGGGGAGGGGCTGGCCGGCCATGAGGCGCGGCCAGGAGTCCTACTCCTCCGGGAGTAGGATTCCCCTCAATCCTAGTTGGAATAGGATTCCCGGAGAAAGAGAGAGGGGGCGGCCCACCTTTCCTAGTCCTAATAGGACTAGGGAAGGGGAGGCCTTGTGACCACCTAGGGCTGGCCCTTTCTCTTTTCCACCAAGGCCCACTATGGCCCATATAGTTCCCGGGGTTCCGGTAACCTCCGGTACTCGATAAATTCGATTTCACTCGGAACATTTCC
Source organism: Aegilops longissima (assembly GCA_021605205.1). Classification (NCBI taxonomy): domain Eukaryota; kingdom Viridiplantae; phylum Streptophyta; class Magnoliopsida; order Poales; family Poaceae; genus Aegilops; species Aegilops longissima. The sequence continues at coordinate 558,321,349 of CM038681.1, read as the reverse complement.
GATGTCAAATGTAGGCTTCAATATATCAATCTTTATGTCTCGACCATTTGAGACTCCTCGTCATGTCCGTGATCACATCCGGGACTCGAACTACCTTCGTACATCAATACTTATAAACTCATAATGAACTGTCATCGAAGCGTTAGCGTGCGGACCCTACGGGTTCGAGAACTATGTAGACATGACCTAGAACCATTCTCGGTCAATAACCAATAGCGGAACCTGGATGCCCATATTGGTTCCTACATATTCTCTGAAGATCTTTATCGGTCAAACCGCATAACAACATCGTTGTTCCTTTGTCATCGGTATGTTACTTACCCGAGATTCGATCGTCGGTATCCAATACCTAGTTCAATCTCGTTACGGTAAGTCTCTTTACTCGTTCCGTAATACATCATCTCACAACTAACTCATTAGTTGCAATGCTTGCAAGGCTTATGTGATGTGTATTACCGAGAAGGCCAGAGATACCTCTCCGACAATCGGAGTGACAAAACCTAATCTCGATTCATGCCAACTCAACATATACTTTTGGAGACACCTGAGAGTACCTTTATAATCACCCGATTCGTTGTGGCGTTTGGTAGCACACAAAGTGTTCCTCCGTAAACGGAGTTGCATAATCTTACAGCTTGCAGTGAACTTTGTATAAGTCATGAAGAAAGCATAAGCAACATACTAAGCGATCAAGTGCTAAGCTAACGAAATGGGTCATGTCAATCACATCATTCTCCTAATGATGTGATCCCATTAATCAAATGACAACACATGTCTATGGTTTAGGAAACATAACCATCTTGATTAATGAGCTAGTCTAGTAGAGGCATACTAGTGACTATCTGTTTGTCTATGTATTCACACATGTATTATGTTTCCGGTTAATACAATTCTAGCATGAATAATAAACATTTATCATGATATAAGGAAATAAATAATAACTTTATTATTGCCTCTAGGGCATATTTCCTTCAGCAGGGATCCGGCAGGGCTTCGCCAAGCGTCTGCGGGAGGAGGAGGTGTAGCAAGGGGGAAGGGAGGTGCCAAGATGCGGGTCCGCTGCCTTCCTCCCTCCACTATATATAGGGGCTAGGGGCGATGCCCCTGGAGATCCCATCTAGATGGGGGGGCGGCGGCCCCCGGGGCAACGGCCCCCTTAGGATTTCCAACCAGGGGGGGCGCATGCCCCCTCGGGGGGCAACGGCCCCCCTAGGGTTTCCTCCAACCCTAGGCGCCTTGGGCCCTTGGGTGGGGCACACCAGCCCACCAGGGGCTGGTTCCCACGCCACTTCAGCCCATGGGGCCCTCCGGGATAGGTGGCCCCACCCGGTGGACCCCCGTGACCCTTCCGGTGGTCCCGGTATAATACCGGTGACCCCCAAAACTTTCCCGGTGGCCGAAACTGGACTTCCTATATATAAATCTTTACCTCCGGACCATTCCGAACTCCTCGTGACATCCGGGATCTCATCCGGACTCGAACAACTTTCGGTTACTGCATACTAATATCTCTACAACCCTAGCGTCCACCGAACCTTAAGTGTAGACCCCACGGGTTCGGAGATATCTGAACATGACCGAGATGCCTCTCCGGTCAATAACCAACAGCGGATCTGGATACCCATGTTGGCTCCCACATACTCCTCGATGATCTCATCGGATGAACCACGATGTCGAGGATTCAATCAAACCCGTATACAATTCCCTTTGTCAATCGATGCGTTACTTGCGAGAGACTCGATCGTCGGTATCCCAATACCTTGTTCAGTCTCGTTACGGCAAGTCACTTTACTCGTCATCGTAATGCATGATCCCGTGACTAACCACTTAGTCACTTTGAGCTCATTATGATGATGCATTACCGAGTGGGCCAGAGATACCTCTCCGTCATGCGGAGTGACAAATCCCAGCCTCGATCCGTGTCAACCCAATAGACACTTTCGGAGATACCTGTAGTGCACCTTTATAGTCACCCGATTCGTTGTGACGTTTGGTACACCCAAAGCACTCTTACGGTATCCGGGAGTTACACGATCTCATGGTCTAAGGAAGAGATACTTGACATTGGAAAAGCTCTAGCAAAGCGAACTACATGATCTTGTGCTATGCTTAGGATTGGGTCTTGTCCATCACATCATTCTCCTAATGATGTGATCCCGTTATCAATGACATCCAATGTCCATAGTCGAAAACCATGACTATCTGTTGACCAACGAGCTAGTCAACTAGAGGCTCACTAGGGACATGTTATGGTCTATGTATTCACCGCCGTATCACGATTTCCGGATAATACAGTTATAGCATGAATAAAGACAATCATCATGAACAAAGAAATATAATAATAACACTTTTATTATTGCCTCTAGGGCATATTTCCAACAGTCTCCCACTTGCACTAGAGTCAATAATCTAGTTACATTGTGATGAATCGAACACCCATAGAGTTACGGTGTTGATCATGTTTTGCTTTGAGAGAGAGTTTAGTCAGCGGATCTGCGACATTCAGATCCGTATGTACTTTGCAAATTTCTATGTCTCCATCCTGAACGTTTTCACGAGATGGAGTTGAGCGGCGCTTGATGTGCCTGGTCTTCTTGTGAAACCTGGCTCCTTGGCAAGTGCAATAGCTCGGTGTTGTCATAGAAGAGTTTGATCGGCCCCGACGCATTGGGTATGACTCCTAGGTCGGTGATGAACTCCTTCACCCAAATTGCTTCATCGCTGCCTCCGAGGCTGCCATGTACTCCGCTTCACATGTAGATCCCGCCACGACGCTCACTGCTTGCAGCTGCACCAGCTTCTTGCTCCACCATTCAACATATACACGTATCCGGTTTGTGACTTAGAGTCACCCAGATCTCGTGTCGAAGCTAAGCGTCGGCGTAACCCGTTCTGACGAGCTCTTCGTCACCTCCATAAACGAAAACATGTCCTTTGTCCTTTTCGGTACTTCAGGATATTCTTGACCGCTGTCCAGTGTTCCTTGCCGGGATTACTTTGGTACCTTCCTACCAAACTTACGGCAAGGTTTACATCAGGTCTGGTACACAGCATGGCATACATAATAGATCCCTATGGATGAGGCATAGGGGATGACACTCATCTCTTCTTTATCTTTTGCCGTGGTCGGGCATTGAGCCGAGCTCAATCTCACACCTTGCAGTACAGGCAAGAACCCTTTCTTGGACTGATCCATTTTGAACTTCTTCAAAATCTTATCAAGGTATTGAAGGAAATATGCCCTAGAGGCAATAATAAAGTTATTATTTATTTCCTTATATCATGATAAATGTTTATTATTCATGCTAGAATTGTATTAACGGAAACATAATACATGTGTGAATACATAGACAAACAGTGTCACTAGTATGCCTCTACTTGACTAGCTTGCTTAATCAAAGATGGTTATGTTTCCTAACCATAGACATGAGTTGTCATTTGATTAACGGGATCACATCATTAGGAGAATGATCTGATTGACATGACCCATTCCGTTAGCCTAGCACTTGATCGTTTAGTATGTTGCTATTACTTTCTTCATGACTTATACATGTTCCTGTAACTATGAGATTATGCAACTCCGTTTACGGAGGAACACTTTGGGTACTACCAAGCGTCACAACGTAATCGGGTGATTATAAAGGAGTACTACAGGTGTCTCCAAAGGTACATGTTGGGTTGGCGTATTTGAGATTAGGTTTTGTCACTCCGATTGTCGGAGAGGTATCTCTGGCCCTCTCGGTAATGCACATCACTATAAGCCTTGCAAGCAATGTAGCTAATGAGTTGGTTACGGAATGATGCATTACTTAGCGAGTAAAGAGACTTGCCGATGCGAGATTGAACTAGGTATTGGATACCGACGATCAAATCTCGGGCAAGTAACATACCGATGACAAAGGGAACAACGTATGTTGTTATGCGGTTTGACCGATAAAGATCTTCGTAGAATATGTAGGAGCCAATATGGGCATCCAGGTCCCGCTATTGGTTATTGACCAAGAATAGTTCTAGGTCATGTCTACATAGTTCTCGAACCCGTAGGGTCCGCACGCTTAAGGTTTCGATGGCGATTATATTATGAGTTTATGAGTTTTGATGTACCGAAGGAGTTGAGTCCCGGATGAGATCGGGGACATGACGAGGAGTCTCGAAATGGTTGAGGCGTAAAGATCGATATATTGGACGACTATATTCGGAGTTGGAAAGGTTCGAATGATTCGGTATTTTTGAATGCCGGAGAGTTACGGGAATTCGCGGGAGAAGTATTGGGCCTTATTGGGCCCTGGGAAAGAGAGAGGGCTGCCTAGGGCAGGCGCGCGCCCCCATGGCCTAGTCCGAATTGGACTAGGGGAGGCCGCACCCCTCCTTCCTTCCTTCTCTTTCCCCTTCCTAGTCTCCTACTCCTACTACTTGGAAGGACTCCTAGTTGGACTAGGAAGGGGAATCCTACTCCCGTGGGAGTAGGACACCCCTAAGGCGCGCCTCTCTCCTTGGCGGCCCCTCCTCCTTGCTCCTTTATATCACGGGGCAGGGGCACCCCAGAACACACAAGTTGATCTACGGATCGTTCCTTAGCCGTGTCGGTGCCCCTTCCACCATATTCCACTTCGGTCATATCGTTGCGGAGCTTAAGCGAAGCCCTGCGCGGAGAAGTCATATCGTCGCGGAGCTTAGGCGAAGCCCTGCGTCGGTGGAGCATCATCATCGTCGTCACGCCGCCGTCGTCTTGTGGAACTCATCCCGACACTTTGCTGGATCGGAGTCCGGGATCGTCATCGAGCTGAGCGTGTGCGAACTTCGGAGGTGCCGTCGTTCGGTGCTTGGATCGGTCGGATCGTGAAGGCGTCGACTACATCAACAGCGTTGTTATAACGCTTCGCTATCGGTCTCACGAGTGCGTGGACGGACCTCTCCCTCTCGTTGCTATGCCATCACCATGGTCTTGCGTGTGCGTAGGAAATTTTTGAAATTACTCGTTCCCCAACAAAGGTATCGAGCCTGGTTTTATGCGTTGATGTCATATGCACGAGTAGAACACAAGTGAGTTGTGGGCGATATAAGTCATACTGCTTACCATCATGTCATACTTTGGTTGGCGGTATTGTGAGATGAAGCGGCCGGACCGACATTACGCGTGACGCTTCTGCGAGACTGGTTTCACCGCTTGAGCACTAGTTGCTTAAAGGTGACCGGAGGTGTCGGTTTCTCTCACTTTAGTTGAACCGAGTGTGGCTCGCCCGGTCCTTGCGAAGGTTAAAACAGCACCAACTTGACAAACTATCGTTGTGGTTTTGATGCGTAGGTAAGAACGGTTCTTGCTCAGCCCGTAGCAGCCACGTAAAACTTGCAACAACAAAGTAGAGGGCGTCTAACTTGTTTTTGCAGGGCATGTTGTGATGTGATGTGGTCAAGGCGTGATGCTATATTTTATTGTATGAGATGATCATGTTTTGTAACGAGTTATCGGCAATCGGCAGGAGCCATATGGTTGTCGCCTTATTGTATGAAATGCAAAAGCCATGTAATTGCTTTACTTTATCACTAAGCGATAGCGATAGTCGTAGAAGCAATAGTTGGCGAGGCGACAACGATGCTACGATGGAGATCAAGGTGTCGCGCGGTGGCGATGGTGATCATGGCGGTGCTTGGCGATGGAATCACAAGCACAAGATGATGATGACCATATCATATCACTTATATTGATTGCATGTGATGTTTATCCTTTATGCATCTTATCTTGCTTTGATTGACGGTAGCATTATAAGATGATCTCTCACTAAAATTATCAAGAAGTGTTCTCCTTGAGTATGCACCGTTGCTAAAGTTAAATCGTGCCGAGACACCACGTGATGATCGGGTGTGATAAGCTCTCGTCCATCTACAACGGGTGCAAGCCAGTTTTGCACACGCAGAATACTCAGGTTATACTTGACGAGCCTAGCATATGCAAATATGGCCTCGGAACACGGAGACCGAAAGGTCGGCGTGAATCATATAGTAGATATGATCAACATAAGATGTTCACCATTGAAAACTACTCCATCTCACGTGATGATCGGTTATGGTTTAGTTGATTTGGATCACGTGATCACTTAGATGACTAGAGAGATGTCTGTCTAAGTGGGAGTTCTTAAGTAATATGATTAATTGAACTTTAATTTATCATGAACTTAGTCCCGGTAGTATTTTGCAGATTATGTTGTAGATCAATAGCTCGCGTTGTTGCTTCCATATGTTTTCATATGTGTTCCTAGAAAAATTGTATTGAAAGATGTTAGTAGCAATGATGCGGATTGGATCCGTGATCGAGGTTTATCCTCATTGCTGCGCAGAAGAATTATGTCCTTAATGCACCGCTAGGTGACAGACCTATTGCAGGAGCAGATGCGACGTTATGAGCGTTTGGCTAGCTCAATATGAGCGATACTGAGACGTTATGAGCGTTTGGCTAGCTCAATATGATGACTACTTGATAGTTTAGTGCACCATGCTTAACGGCTTAGAATCGGGACTTCAAAGGCGTTTTGAGCGTCATGGACCATATGAGATGTTCCAGGAATTGAAGTTAATATTTCAAGCAAATACCCGAGTTGAGAGATATGAAGTCTCCAACAAGTTCTATGGCTAAAAGATGGAGGAGAATCGCTCAACTAGTGAGCATGTGCTTAGATTGTCTGAGTACTTCAATCGCTTGAATCAAGTGGGAGTTAATCTTCCAGATAAGATAGTGATTGACAGAATTCTCTAGTCACCATCACTAAGTTAGTAGAACTTCGTGATGAACTATAGTATGCAAGGGATGACGAAAAAGATTCTCGAGCTCTTCGCGATGCTAAAATCGGCGAAGGTAGAAATCAAGAAAAACATCAAGTGTTTATGGTTGACAAGACATCTAGTCTCAAGGAAAATGGCAAAGGGAAGAAGGGGAACTTCAAAAGGAACGGCAACCAAGTTGCTGCTCGAGTGAAGAAGCCCAAGTCTACACCTAAGCCTGAGACTGAGTACTTTTGCTGCAATGGAACTGGTCACTGGAAGCAGAACTACCCCTGAATATTTGGTGGATAAGAAGGATGGCAAAGTGAACAAGGTTATATTTGATATACAGGTTATTGATGTGTGCCTTACTAGTGTTTATAGTAGCCCCTGAGTATTTGATACTCGTTCGGTTCCTAAGATTAGTAACTCAAACAGGAGTTCTGAGAATAAACAGAGACTAGTTGAAGGGAAGTGACGATGAGTGTTGGAAGTAGTTCCAAGATTGATATGATCATCATCGCACACTCCCTATACTTTTGGGATTAGTGTGGAACCTAAATAAGTGTTATTTGGTGTTGAGCATAAATATGATTTGATCATGTTTATTGCAATCTGATTATTCATTTAAGTAAGAGAATAAATTGTTGTTTTGTTTACATGAATAAAACCTTATATGGTTACACACCAATGAAAATGGTTCATTGGATCTCGATCATAGTAATACACATATTCATAATGTTGAAACCAAAAGATGCAAAGTTAATAATGATAGTGCAACTTATTTGTGGCACTTTGCCGTTTAGGTCATATTGGTGTAAAGCGCATGAAGAAAACTCCATCTTGATGGACTTTTGGAATCACTTGATTATGAATCATTTGATGCTTGCGAACCGTGCCTTTTGGGCAAGATGACTAAAACTCCGTTCTCGGAACAATGGAACAAGCTCTTGACTTATTGGAAATAATACATACCGATGTATGCGATCCAATGAATGTTGATGCTCGTGGCAAGTATTGTTATTTTCTGACCTTCACAGATGATTTGAGCAGATATGGGTTTATCTACTTGATGAAACATAAGTCTGAAATAGTTGAAAGGTTCAAAGAATTTCAGAGTGAAGTGGAAAATCATCGTAACAAGAAAATAAAGTTTCGTGATCTGATCGTGGAGATGAATATTTGAGTTCTGAGTTTGGTCTTCAATGAAAACAATGTGGAATAGTTTCACAGCTCACGCCACAGGAACACCACAGCGTTATGGTGTGTCGAGCGTCGTAACCGTACTTTATTTTGATATGGTGCGATCTATGATGTATCTTACCGATTTACCACTATCGTTTTGGGGTTATGCATTAGAGACAGCTGCATTCACGTTTAATAGGGCACCATCTAAATCCGTTGAGATGACACCGTATGAACTATGGTTTAGCGATAAACCTAAGTTGTCGTTTCTTAAAGTTTGGAGTTGTGATGCTTATGTGAAAAAGTTTTCACCGATAAGCTCGAACCCAAATCGAATCGTCTTCATAGAATACCCAAAGGTAACTATTGGGTACACCTTCTATCACAGTTCCGAAAGCAAGATATTTGTTACTAAGATGGATCCTTTCTAGAGAAGAAGTTTCTCTCGAAAGAAGTGAGTGGGAGGAAAGTAGAACTTGATGAGGTAATTGTACCTTCTCCCTTATTGGAAAGTAGTTCATCACAGAAATCAGTTCGATGATTCCTACACCAATTAGTAAGGAAGTTAATGATGATGATCATGAAACTTCAGATCAAGTTGCTACCAAACCTCGTGGGTCTTCGAGTAAGATCCGCACTGAGTGATGCGGTAATCATGTTCGGAAGTCATGTTACTAGACCATGATGAACCTCACGAACTATGAGGAAGCGATGATGAGCCCAGATTCATGAAATGGCTTGAGGCCATGAAATCTGAGATGGGATCCATGTATGAGAACAAAGTATGGACTTTGATGGAGTTGCCCGATGATCGGCAAGCCATATTATATAAATGGATCTTCAAGAGGAAGACGGATCTTGATAGTAGTGTTACTATCTACAAAGCTCGACTTATGCAAAAAGGTTTTCGACAAGTTCAAGGTGTTGACTACAATGAGATTTTCTCAAGCTGTAGCGATTCTTAAGTCTGTCCGAATCATGTTAGCAATTGCCACATTTTATGAAATCTGGCAAATGGATGTCAAAACTACATTCTTTAATGGATTTATTAAAGAAGAGTTGTATATGATACAACCAGAAGTTTTGTCAATCCTAAAGGAGCTAACAAAATGTGCAAGCTCCAGCGATCCATCTATGGACTGGTGCAAGCATCTCGGAGTTGGAATAAGCGCTTTGATAGTGTGATCAAAGCATATAGTTTTATCTGAGACTTGCGGTGAAGCCTGTATTTACAAGAAAGTGAGTGGGAGCACTACAACATTTCGATAAGTATATGTGAATGACATATTGTTGATCGGAAATGAAGTAGAATTATTCGCAAAGCATAAAGGAGTGTTTGAAAGGAGTTTTTCAAGGAAGGACCTCGGTGAAGCTGCTTACATATTGAGCATCAAGATCTATAGAGATAGATCAAGACGCTTGATAAGTTTTTCAATGAATACATACCTTGACAAGATTTTTGAAGTAGTTCAAAATGGAATAGTCAAAGAAAGAGTTCTTGCCTGTGTTACAAGGTGTGAGATTGAGTAAGACTCAAAACCCGACCACGGCAGAAGATAGAAAGAGAATGAAAGTCATTCCCTATGCATCAGCCATAGGTTCTATAAAGTATGTCATCTTGTGTACTGATCTATTGCATACCCTACCACTAAGCTTGGCAAGGAGTGCAATAGTGATCTAGGAGTAGATCAATGGACAGCGGTCAAAATTATCCTTAGTAGAATAAGGATATGTTTCTCGATTATGGAAGTGAAAAAGGTTAAATCGTAAAAGGGTTACGTCGATGCAAGTTTTAACACTAATCTAGATGACTCGAGTCTTAATCTGGATACATATTGAAAGTGGGAGCAATTAGCTAGAGTAGCTCCGTGCGAGCATTGTAGACATAGAAATTTGCAAAATACTTACGGCTCTGAATGTGAGCAGACCCGTTGACTAAAATTATCTCACAAGCAAAACATGATCACACCTTAGTACTCTTTGGGTGTTAATCACATAGCGATGTGAACTAGATTACTGACTCTAGTAAACCCTTTGGGTGTTGGTCACATGTCGATGTGAACTATGGGTGTTAACCACATATAGATGTGAACTATTGATGTTAAATCACATGGCGATGTGAACTAGATTATTGACTCTAGTGCAAGTGGGAGGCTGAAGGAAATATGCCTAGAGGCAATAATAAAGTTATTATTTATTTCCTTATATCATGATAAATGTTTATTATTCATGCTAGAATTGTATTAACCGGAAACATAATACATGTGTGAATACATAGACAAACAGAGTGTCACTAGTATGCCTCTACTTGACTAGCTCGTTAATCAAGATGGTTATGTTTCCTAACCATAGACATGAGTTGTCATTTGATTAACGGGATCACATCATTAGGAGAATGATCTGATTGACATGACCCATTCCGTTAGCCTAGCACTTGATCGTTTAGTATGTTGCTATTGCTTTCTTCATGACTTATACATGTTCCTGTAACTATGAGATTATGCAACTCCGTTTACGGAGGAACACTTTGGGTACTACCAAGCGTCACAACGCGTAACTGGGTGATTATAAAGGAGTACTACAGGTGTCTCCAAAGGTACATGTTGGGTTGGCGTATTTCGAGATTAGGTTTTGTCACTCCGATTGTCGGAGAGGTATCTCTGGGCCCTCTCGGTAATGCACATCACTATAAGCCTTGCAAGCAATGTAGCTAATGAGTTGGTTACGGAATGATGCATTACGTAACGAGTAAAGAGACTTGCCAAGAATTGAGATTGAACTAGGTATTGGATACCGACGATCAAATCTCGGGCAAGTAACATACCGATGACAAAGGGAACAACGTATGTTGTTATGCGGTTTGACCGATAAAGATCTTCGTAGAATATGTAGGAGCCAATATGGGCATCCAGGTCCCGCTATTGGTTATTGACCAAGAATAGTTCTAGGTCATGTCTACATAGTTCTCGAACCCGTAGGGTCCGCACGCTTAAGGTTTCGATGATGGTTATATTATGAGTTTATGAGTTTTTATGTACGAAGGAGTTCGAGTCCCGGATGAGATCGGGGACATGACGAGGAGTCTCGAAATGGTCGAGGCGTAAAGATCGATATATTGGGCGACTATATTCGGAGTTCGAAAGGTTCGAATGATTCGGTATTTTTCGAGTACCGGAGAGTTACGGGAATTCGCCGGGAGAAGTATTGGGCCTTATTGGGCCCTGCAGGGAAAGAGAGGGGGCCTAGGGCAGGCGCGCGCCCCATGGCCTAGTCCGAATTGACTAGGGGAGGCCGCACCCCTCCTTCCTTCCTTCTCTTTTCCCTTCCTAGTCTCCTACTCCTACTACTTGGAAGGACTCCTAGTTGGACTAGGAAGGGGAATCCTACTCCCGGTGGGAGTAGGACACCCCTAGGGCGCGCCTCTCTCCTTGGCCGGCCCCCTCCTCCTTGCTCCTTTATAAACGGGGGCAGGGGGGCACCCCAGAACACACAAGTTGATCTACGGATCGTTCCTTAGCCGTGTGCGGTGCCCCCTTCCACCATATTCCACTTCGGTCATATCGTTGCGGAGCTTAGGCGAAGCCCTGCGCCGGAGAAGTCATATTGTCGCGGAGCTTAGGCTAAGCCCTGCGTCGGTGGAGCATCATCATCGTCACCACGCCGTCGTCTTGTGGAACTCATCCCGACACTTTGCTGGATCGAGTCCGGGATCGTCATCGAGCTGAGCGTGTGCAGAACTTCGGAGGTGCCGTCGTTCGGTGCTTGGATCGGTCGGATCGTGAAGGCGTCGACTACATCAACAGCGTTGTTATAACGCTTCGCTATCGGTCTCACGAGTGCGTGGACAGACACTCTCCCCTCTCGTTGCTATGCCATCACCATGGTCTTGCGTGTGCGTAGGAATTTTTTTGAAATTACTACGTTCCCCAACAGGTATGTGCTTTGTGAAAGACCTATGAGGCGTCTCGATCTATCTCTATAGATCTTAATGCCTAATATATAAGCAGCTTCTCCAAGGTCCTTCATCGAAAAACACTTATTCAAGTAGGCCTTAATGCTGTCCAAAAGTTCTATATCATTTCCCATCAAGAGTATGTCATCTACATATAATATGAGAAATGCTACAGAGCTCCCACTCACTTTCTTGTAAACGCAGGCTTCTCCATAAGTCGGCATAAACCCAAACGCTTTGATCATCTCATCAAAGCGAATGTTCCAACTCCGAGATGCTTGCACCAGCCCATAAATGGATCGTTGGAGCTTGCATACTTTGTTAGCGTTCTTAGGATCGACAAAACCCTCCGGCTGCATCATATACAGCTCTTCCTTAAGATATCCGTTAAGGAACGCTGTTTTGGCGTCCATCTGCCATATCTCATAATCATAGTATGCGGCAATTGCTAACATGATTGGACGGACTTAAGCTTCGCTACGGAGAGAAAGTCTCATCGTAGTCAATCCCTTGAACTTGCCGATAACCCTTAGCGACAAGTCGAGCTTTATAGATGGTGACATTACCATCCGCGTCCGTCTTCCTCTTAAAGATCCATTTGTTTTCTATCGCTCTCCGATCATCGGGCAAGTCAGTCAAAGTCCACACTTTGTTTTCATACATGGATTCTATCTCGGACTTCATGGCTTCTAGCCATTTGTTGGAATCTGGGCCCGCCATCGCTTCTTCATAGTTCAAGGTTCATTGTTGTCTAACAACATGATTTCCAAGACAGGTTGCCGTACCACTCTGTGCGGAACGTGTCCTAGTGGACCTCTGAAGTTCAAGAGCAACTTGATCCGAAGTACCTTGATCATCATCATGAATTTCCTCTTGATTGGTGTAGGCATCACAGAACATTTTCTGAGCTGCACTACTATCCTGTTCAAGAGGTAGTACTTCATCGAGTTCTACTTTCCTCCCACTTACTTCTTTCGAGAGAAACTCTTTTTCCGAAAAGGATCCGTTCTTGGCAACAAAGATCTTGCCCTCGGATCTTAATTAGAAGGTATACCCTACGGTTTCCTTAGGGTATCCTATGAAGACGCATTTTCCGACTTGGGTTCGAGCTTTTCAGGTTGAAGTCTCTTGACATAAGCATCGCATCCCCAAACTTTTAGAAACGACAGCTTAGGTTTCTTCCCAAACCATAATTCATACGGTGTCGTCTCAACGGACTTAGACGGTGCCCTATTTAAAGTGAATGTAGCTGTCTCTAGGCGTATCCCCAAAATGATAGCGGTAAATCAGTAAGAGACATCATAGACCGCACCATATCCAATAGAGTGCGATTCGACGTTCGGACACACCGTTACGTTGAGGTGTTCGGCGGCGTTAGTTGTGAAACGATTCCATATTTTCTTAAGTGTGTACCAAATTCGTGACTTAAATATTCTCCTCCATGATCCGATCGTAAGAATTTTATCTTTCGGTCACGTTGATTCTCTACTTCATTCTGAAATTCCTTGAACTTTTCAAAGGTCTCAGACTTGTGTTTCATCAAGTAGACATACCCATATCTACTCAAGTCATCTGTGAGAGTGAGAACATAACGATATCCTCCATGAGCCTCAACGCTCATTGGACCGCACACATCGGTATGTATGATTTCCAACAAGTTGGTTGCTCGCTCCATTGTTCCGAGAATGGAGTCTTGGTCATCTTGCCCATGAAGCATGGTTCGCATGTGTCAAATGATTCATAATCAAGAGACTCCAAAAGTCCATCAGCATGGAGCTTCTTCATGCGCTTGACACCAATGTGACCAAGGCGGCGATGCCACAAGTATGTGGGACTATCGTTATCAACTTTACATCTTTTGGTATTCACGCTATGAACATGTGTAATACTACGCCGAGATTCATTAAGAATAAACCATTGACCATCGGAGCATGACCATAAAACATATCTCTCATATAAATAGAACAACCATTATTCTCAGATTTAAATGAGTAGCCATCTCGCATTAAGCGAGATCCGGATACAATATTCATGCTCAAACTTGGCACCAAATAACAATTATTAAGGTTTATAACTAATCCGTGGGTAAATGAAGAGGTAGTGTGCCGACGGCGATCACATCGACTCTGGAACCATTCCCGACGCGCATCGTCACCTCGTCCCTTCGCCATCTCCGCTTATTCCGCATCTCCTGCTGTGAGTTACAAATATGAGCAACGACACGGTATCAAATACCCAGGAGTTACTACGAGTCTTGGTAAGGTACACATCAATTACATGTATATCAAATATACCTTTGGTGTTGCCGGCCTTCTTGTCCGCTAAGTATTTGGGGCAGTTCCGCTTCGATGACCCTTCCCTTGCAATAAAAGCACTCGGTCTCGGGCTTGGGTCCATTCTTTGACTTCTTCCGGCAACTTGCTTACGGTAGCGGCAACCTCCTTGCCGTCCTTCTTGAAGTTCTTCTTGCCCTTGCCCTTCTTAAACTTAGTGGTCTTATTGACCATCAACACTTGATGTTCTTTCTTGATTTCAACCTCGGTGACTTCAAAGATAGAGAATACTTCAGAATGGTCTTTACCATCCCCTGCATATTGTAGTTCATCACAAAGCTCTTGTAGCTTGGTGGAAGCGATTGGAGGATTCATCAATGGCCGCCTCATCGGGGAGGTTAATATTCAGCTGGGTCATACGGTTGTGCAACCTGACATCTTGAGAATGTGCTCACTTGTGAACTATTTTCCTCCATCTTACAACTGTAGAACTTGTCGGAGATGTCATATCTCTCGACCCGGCGTGAGCTTGGAAAACAAGTTTCAGCTCCTCGAACATCTCATATGCTCCGTGATGCTCAAAACGCTTTTGGAGCCCGGTTCTAAGCTGTAAAGCATGCCGCCTTGAACGAGGGAGTAATCATCGCCGACGAGACTGTCAAGCATTCATAATGTCTTGGTTCTCTGGGACGGAGCGTCACCTAGCGGTCCTTCTAGGACATATTGTTTCCTGGCAGCTATGAGGATGATCCTCAAGTTCCGGACCCAGTCCGTATAGTTGTTGCCGTCATCTTTCAGCTTGGTTTTCTCTAGGAATGCGTTGAAGTTCAAGATTACATGAGCGTTGGCCATTTGATCTACAAGACATATCATTCAAAAGTTTTAGACTAAGTTCATGATAATTAAGTTCATCTAATCAAATTATTACAATGAACTCCCACTCAGATTAGACATCCCTCTAGTCATCTAAGTGATACACGATCCGAGTCGACTAGGCCGTGTCCGATCATCATGTGAGACGGACTAGTCATCGTCGGTGAACATTCTCATGTTGATCGTATCTTCTATACGACTCGTGTTCGACCTTTCGTCTCCGTGTTCGAGGCCATGTCTGTACATGCTAGGCTCGTCAAGTTAACCCTAAGTGTTTTGCGTGTGTAAATCTGTCTTACACCGTTGTATGTGAATGTAAGAATCCATCACACCCGATCATCACGTGGTGCTTAGAAGCGACGAACTTTAGCAACGGTGCACAGTTAGGGGAGAACACTTCTTGAAATTGTTGTAAGGGATCATCTTATTTACTACCATCGTTCTAAGTAAACAAGATGTATAAACATAATAAACATCACATGCAATTATATAGTAGTGACATGATATGGCCAATATCATAAAACTCCATTGATCTCCATCTTCGGGGCTCCATGATCATCTTGTCACCGGCATGACACCATGATCTCCATCATCATGATCTCCATCATTGTGCCTCCATGAAGTTGTCACGCCAACGACTACTTCTACTTCTATGGCTAACGCGTTTAGCAATAAAGTAAAGTAAATTACATGGCGTTCTTGAATGACACGCAGGTCATACAAAAATAAAGACAACTCCTATGGCTCCTGCCGGTTGTCATACTCATCGACATGCAAGTCGTGATTCCTATTACAAGAACATGATCTCATACATCACAATATGTCATTCATCATTCATCACAACTTGGCCATATCACATCACATGTCAATTGCTGCAAAAACAAGTTAGACGTCCTCTAATTGTTGTTGCATCTTTTACGTGGCTGCAATTGGGTTCTAGCAAGAACGTTTTCTTACCTACGAATAACCACAACGTGATCTTTTCAACTTCTATTTACCCTTCATAAGGACCCTTTTCATCGAATCCGCTCCAACTAAAGTAGGAGAGACAGACACCCGCCAGCCACCTTATGCAACTAGTGCATGTTA
This sequence comes from Aegilops longissima, assembly GCA_021605205.1. Lineage (NCBI taxonomy): Eukaryota > Viridiplantae > Streptophyta > Magnoliopsida > Poales > Poaceae > Aegilops > Aegilops longissima. The sequence continues at coordinate 558,305,221 of CM038681.1, read as the reverse complement.
GTCGGTGGAACCGGTCTCACGTAAGCGTACGTGTAAGGTTGGTCCGGGCCGCTTCATCCCACAATACCGCGGAAGCAAGATAAGACTAGTAGCGGCAAGTAAATTGACAAGATCCACGCCCACAACTAAATTGTGTTCTACTCGTGCAAAGAGAACTACGCATAAACCTGGCTCATGATGCCACTGTTGGGGAACGTTGCAGAAAATTAAAATTTTTCCTACGGTTTCACCAAGATCCATCTATGAGTTCATCTAAGCAACGAGTCATGGGAGATGCATCTACATACCACTTTGTAGATCGCGAGCGAAGCGTTCAAAAGAACGGGTTGAGCTAGTTGTACACGTCGTGATCCAATCACCGGAGATCCTAGCGCCGAGCGGACGGCACCTCCGCGTTCAACACACGTCACGGTCAGCGTGGCGTCTCCTCTTTCTTGATCCAGCAAGGGGAAGGAGAGGTTGATGAAGATCTAGCAACCTGACGGCGTGGTGGTGGATGCAGCAGGATCCGCAGGCTTCGCCAAGCGTCTGCGGGAGGAGGAGGTGTAGCAAGGGGAAGGAGGTGCCAAGATGCGGGTCCGGCTGCCTTCCTCCCTCCACTATATATAGGGGCTAGGGGCGCATGCCCCTGGAGATCCCATCTAGATGGGGCGGCGCCCCGGGCAACGGCCCCTTAGGGTTTCAACCAGGGGCGATGCCCACTCGAGGCAACGGCCCCTAGGGTTTCAACCGGCGATGCCCCTCGAAGCAACGGTCCCCTAGGGTTTCCAACCCTAGGCGCCTTGGGCCCTTGGGTGGGCGCACCAGCCCACCAGGGCTGGTTCCCACGCCACTTCAGCCCATGGGGCCCTCCGGATAGGTGGCCCCACTCGGTGGACCCCGTGACCCTTCCGGTGGTCCCAGACAATACAGTGACCCCAAAACTTTCCCGTGGCGGCTGGACTTCCTATATATAAATCTTTACCTCCGACCATTCCGAACTCCTCGTGACATCCGGGATCTCATCCGGACTCAACAACTTTCGGGTTACTGCATACTAATATCTCTACAACCCTAAGCGTCACCGAACCTTATGTGTAGACCCCACGGGTTCGGGAGATATCTGAACATGACCGAGATGCCTCTCCGGTCAATAACCAACAGCGGGATCTGGATACCCGTGTTGGCTCCCACATACTCCTCGATGATCTCATCGGATGAACCACGATGTCGAGGATTCAATCAAACCCGTATACAATTCCCTTTGTCAATCGATGCGTTACTTGCCGAGACTCGATCGTCGGTATCCCAATACCTTGTTCAGTCTCGTTACCGGCAAGTCACTTTACTCATCAGTAATGCATGATCCGTGACTAACCACTTAGTCACTTTGAGCTCATTATGATGATGCATTACCGAGTGGGCCCAGAGATACCTCTCCGTCATACGGAGTGACAAATCCCAGTCTCGATCCGTGTCAACCCAACAGACACTTTCGGAGATACCTGTAGTGCACCTTTATAGTCACCCAGTTACGTTGTGACGTTTGGTACACCCAAAGCACTCTTACGGTATCCGGAGTTACACGATCTCATGGTCTAAGGAAGAGATACTTGACATTGGAAAAGCTCTAGCAAAACGAACTACATGATCTTGTGCTATGCTTAGGATTGGGTCTTGTCCATCACATCATTCTCCTAATGATGTGATCCCGTTGTCAATGACATCCAATGTCCATAGTCAGGAAACCATGACTATCTGTTGACCAACGAGCTAGTCAACTAGAGGCTCACTAGGGACATGTTATGGTCTATGTATTCACACGCGTATCACGATTTCCGAATAATACAGTTATAGCATGAATAAAAGACAATCATCATGAACAAAGAGATATAATAATAACACTTTTATTATTGCCTCTAGGGCATATTTCCAACAGCCCAACAGGACGACACCCATCGATTCGTCGCCCGAGCTCTCGTCTCGTTAAAAAAAAGGAACTCTCGCCTCGCCTTAGGGTTCGCCGGCGGGGAGGAGCAGCTCCGGGAGGACGGGACGCCGCCTAGCCGTGGAGGCGGCAGACAGCCCCCGCTTCATCCAGGTGTCAAGGCGCCTAGCAGTGGAGGCTGCGGAGCCAGCAGCTGCCTCGTCTAGGGCGCGATGCGTCGGAGCTATCGAGGTCGTGGAGCTGCGGAGCCGGCGCCGTAGACGCCGCCGAGCTGCCGAGGCCATGAAGCCAGCCTCGTCAAGGCTTCTGCGGGTCATCTGCTCTGCTGCTTGTATTGTGTCTTGATGTACGAATGTTTTCAGAGTAAAAAGAGAGAAGCTACAGCAGCATTTTGAATGAATGTTATGATTGAATTATTGTTCTAGTTTGTACTTCTACATTTGCAGAATTGGTCCGACTTGAGTGGTACTTGTACATGTGCAGAGTTAAACAGATTTGTATGGAAAATGTTCCTGCTTTCTTGAATGTTTGTTTTGGCTGAAAAATTGTTCCATGAAATGTGTGTGTGTGCAAAATCGGACAGAACTGATAGAAATGCACTGAATTGAACTATTGTGATATAAGGTTGTCAATTTGAAATCATATAACAGGTGTTGTTAATTAAATAGGATAGCACCTGCTATTGACAATTTGTGAGCATGTCCTTCCAAGAATAAAATGATTTGCAAGTCATAATGCCTGCTTTGGCTGCTGAATGTAAATGAGCATGCATACAGAAATTGCAGGTGCATTGAACAAAATAGATGCCAACCCCTGGAGTATATCTCTGAAATGCATGAAAAAACTGATTGAACAACTAGAACCTAAACTGAACTGAATGGCCAAATTTCACAAAACCATGCTTGTTTGTGTTCTCATTCAAGTAAAGAGCACATGGTTGCCCAAAAACAGTAGTACTTCACCACGACCCAGTAAATAGATCATCTGTAATTGGTCCCTGGAAATTGAATTAAATAAGTAAGTATTTATAAGAATAATTGCCATCCCCTAAATTTCTAGACTAATTATATGGGTAAGATTACCATCAAAAGTTGAGTAAAGCTAGGATTGTCCTTGTAATCTTGAGACTCCTTCATATTGTCCTTGTAAACTATAACATCTGCAACTTGTCTAACCTCTTGTTTCTTCTAATGAAAGAAAATCTGAGGGTTATGAGAATTAACGGGAAGAATATTAACATTGAAAAGACAATAGTTATTTAGAAACATACCTCTTCCTCGAACTGTGATGCAGTTTTGTTCTCTCTCTTTTTCCTAGCCTTGTGCTTCATCTCAAGCCAATTTCTTTTTCGTTTAGAACTTTTTGTTTCGATATCCTTTTTCTTTAGGCGTGCATTAGCCAACAAGTCATTTGGTGGGCTAGCATTTGTGGGAATAGTACATGGGTACCCAGATGTGCTTGTACATGCACTAATTTTTTCTTCAATCTGCTTACCAAGCATGTCAAGTGTGCTATCTACTAACACGATGCATTCTTGAAAGTTGGCTGCTCGATGTGCCAAATTTTGAAATTTGAGGGACATATATCGGTAGCCAAGAATGGCATCCATATTTGGATTTGCGATTATATTTCTTCCCATGTTGTCTTGTACAGTTCCGCTTCGTGCTTCTCGTGACCATCGTTTTAACACATAATGTGCCGGTAGTGACTTGATATTCATCAAATCAAGAATTTTCAGGGCATGGCCACATAATATCCCAATTCTATCAAATTGCCGGCAGCTGCACTCAACTGTTTGCTTCAAAGGATCGCTGATAACTTTATACTCCTCCTCATAGGTAAAATCTCCAACAAGATATTCATTACAACCATCCAATGCTTTGGTACAAGCTGATAAGGATATTTCATATTCGCCTTGAAAAGCTTCAAATATACATGGTGTATACAACTTGTTAGCTTGCACCAATATAGGTGGTGGTCTCTTCATAAATAATTTAGGTAACTTCTTCCTTGATTCAAATTCTGAATTCAGTTCATTATTCCTTTTCCCTTGCACAACCCTTTCAAAATGCTTAAAGAACCGGATGATATCAAAATCAGATTTGAAATGGATTTTCAAGTCATTGTTCAAACTCTCACTCAATTGTGTACCTCTCATTCCTAATGTGAAGATGTCCTTCATATAACATTCAGCCCATTTTTCTTTTAACTTATATATACTATCCAACCAGGTTTTCTTACTCACCTTTTTCCTCATGAGGTCAAAGTTCTGTTCAAATTCTGCAATGTCTTCATACTCAAACATGCACGCGCTAAAATCAGATAGAATACTTGTGTCTTCATCCTCCTCTTCATTCTTCTCTTCATTTTTCTCTTTCTTCTTCCCTTTTTTCTTCCCCCTTTTCTTCTCTTTTTTCTTCTCTTCATTCAGCTCTTCATCATTCTCTTCACGTAGATGTTTGACAACATTTTGCATAATGTGAAAGGTGCATAATCCATGCCATGCTTCTGTAAACACTTCCCCAACTGCCTTTCCCATTGCAACATCTTGATCGGTATAGAATGTTTTAGGCCCCTTTCCTTTATGAGCTATTAGAAAGGCCTCAAACAACCACTTGAAGGATGCAAATGTTTCATCATACATGAGAGCAGCACCAAAAACTACAGTTTCTCTAAAATGGTTGAAACCGACAAACACACCAAAGGGTCTGCTCTCCTTATTTGTTCCAAAAGTAGTGTCAAAACTGACAACATCACCAAAATGTGCATAGTCCATGATCATCTTTGCATCAGCCCAAAATATGTTTGCTATTTGTTCTTCACAATCCATTTGCAATGCATATTGGAATGACGGGTTTTCAGCAATTTTGTCTTGAAAATATTTAAGCATGCTACCTGCTTGACCATATGCCATTTCTCGTTGGCGCTTGGTACGCAAGTAGTTCTTGTGATCACGGAGGGTATAACTAAGATTGAGTGATCCACCAACTTGGCGACTAGCCAATTCATGTGCAGCTTTTGGCCCAATTCCTGCATCATCCGCCGTTTCAATTTCAAATGCTTGCAAATCTGAAATTTTCCTTTGTGATACCATTAGGTGTAAGGTTTCTGGCAGGTGTAGTGTGTGATTGTGTTCCAAAACCAACTCAGACACTTTCAGATCTTCCTTCTTTCGATCCATTTTAAGATTCATGTAGACTTGACAATCGGTTCTAGTTTCAGCTCGAGGGCACTTTGTTAAATAATCCCTTTTGTCTTGTGTTCGATGACCTTCATTCGCGCAAACAAATCTACATGATGTAACCATGCCATCTGTTGGCCTCTTGTTTGTATACCTTTTTCTGACCTCAAATCCTTTTTGTCCACTGTAGGTAAGCCAAAATGCCCATGCCTCATCTGAATTTCTAAATTCCATGCCAATATGAGATACCAAACTAGGCAATACAACTCTGTAATGTAAATGACATGAACATTAGACTTGTGAAAGTGCATAAAAAATATTGGGACTTATAGTCACTGGAAAAAGATTTCCATAGGAGAATAAGCAAAGAATAGCGTAATTGGGGATAAGAATAAAATCAAGAAAAATCAGTGTACTTGGGATAAGAAAATTTACTTACTAGAATTAGAATCATGGTGCACTGTATCAGCCTCTTCTTCCCTCTCAGTTGCTTCTTCCATCAGGAAAAGAATGCTTGATCGGAGTTCAGCAGACTGCTTCTTTCATCAGAAAAAGGGATGCCTAATCCGAGTTTAGCAGGATACTTCTTCCATCACAAAAAGGAAAATTTGATCAAGCTCTAAAGTAATCTGATGGTCGAAGTTCAATCAATTTCAGAAAAAGGGATGCCCGATCCAAGTTTAGCAGGCTACTTCTTCCATCCGAAAGAACTATGGAGACTTACGTGAGATCGAGAAGCAGAGCAGCCGGTTGGGCGCCAGGGATCTCCTTCCGATCAACTTTGGCGCCGTTTCTGTACTGTTGGCGCCTTTTTCTGTGGCCTCTCGCGCCTTTTTCCCTGGCTTCCCTGGCTTTCTTCTCGCTAGCGTCAAACTGGGCCGATGGGCCGCGTATTTCCACTTCCATCTGAGCGAGAAAGCTGGAACAGGCTGTAGTTACTGATGGACGCCTGAGGTATCGTTGGATGCCTGATGGACGGTGCAGCGGGAACGATGTCCCTCGGCAGTAGAACGAACTAAGTCAGAGGATCTCGTTCCTCTCAATGAACTGAGACCTAGTCACACTCTTACAGTAATTTTATACCCTGTTAACAAAGCTAGCTAGTAGACGTGTACGCTTCTGACTAGATTAAATGTTGGCTGTCACCCAAATTAACATCAGTGGACTGATCATTAGACACTTCCTAATTCCCCTGCAAAAATTAGGCGCTCCCTAATTAATTAATCAATGTGCTAGCAAGCATTACCAAACTATACTATCAAAGCATAAGGTCAGAATGTGAATGTTGTCGTGGGCGCCTTGGCGGGTGCCCCATGGAGGTCGCCGGCATGATGGCCTCTGGCGCCGGCAAGACGGCCTCGCCAACAGCAAATTCGGAAGACGCCGACGCTGCCGCCGCCGCCGACGCCGCCGCCCTCCCGTAGGACTGCACCACCAGCACGGACGCCTTGGTCTGGAAGTCCTTGGACACAAGCAGGTCCCCGATCGGCCCCAGCTCCGGGCACTCGCTCCAGTCCGACATCCCCGCCGTCAGTCCCGTCGCCCCCGGCGTCCTGCTCACCAAGAAAAGGTCCTTCCCGGCCGCCTCCACGTTCCGTATCTCCGCCACCATCTCGCTCGCGTTGAACACCCCCCTCTCGCAGTACTCCACGCCCCCACCGCCGGCGTTGGCCCGGTCCAGGAACTCCCGCATGCACCCGTCGTCGGCCTTGCGCTCCTTGAGGGCGTCGAACTCGCTCGAGGTCATGCTGCCAGCCCTGCCCTTCTGGACGAAGCGGATCACGGTGAGGCCGACGGCCGGGTTGCGCGCCATGCGGGTGGCCAGGGCCACCACCTCGCGGTCGTCGCGCCCGCCGAAGAAGAGCGCCGCCACGCGGTACCCGCCGGCTCCACCCGGCGCGGTGCCGCCGCTGCCGAGGCTCCGTTCGACGAGGATGGCCACCGTGCATGGCGAGCAGGACTGCACGCTGGCGTTCAGCGACTGGATCGCCGGGTGGGACACCTCCATGCCGCCGTCCACCGACCGGTGCTTGTGGAATGGGAGCACGATGAGCGCCGAGTGCTGGTCCTCGGCGGCGGCGGTGATGTCCTCGTGCATGGACGCGTACGGCGACACGGCGGCCATGGTGCGCGCCATGACGCCGCCTGGGGCGTGGTTCTCCACGTAAGCCATGAAGGCGTGGGCGATGTGCTTGAACTGCATCTCCACGTGGCTCCGGCCCTGGTCCGAGAACTCGGACGAAGAGGCGGCCGGGGCAGCGGCGTTGATCAAGAGGAGAGCCGAGGCGCGACCGGCAAACTCGATGAGGTGAAGGGCGTGCACGGCGATGGGTGAGCGCCGCGAGGGCCACAGGACGTCGATGAGCGTGATGGCTGCGGGGGCGTCGCGGGGCACGTGCACGCAGGCGAGCACGCGGAGCTCGGCGTCCGGCTGCGGCCACGCCACGGTGCGCCGCTTGTAGAAGACAAGGCGCCGCGCCGGCTTGACAACCATGGTCAGCAATGGGCTCACCAGCGCCGTGATCAGCGCCGACATGAACACCAGCACCGTGAACGACTGGTCGCTCATGATCTGCAAGCAGCAGAGAAAGACACGCATGCACGAATTAGCAACAAGTTGATTGTCCAGCAATACACTGTCCTAGAATTAATCGGCTTAGTTGAAACCTTTTTGTTTCTTGCAATGTTGAGGATGACGAGCTCGATGACCCCCTTGGTGTTGAGCAGCAGCCCAATGGACGTGCCGTCGTGCAGCGGCATGCCGAACCCCGCGGCCACACCGATGCAAGCGACCACCTTCAACACCGCCGCGGCAAAGGTAGCAACCATCAGCAGCACGGCGGCCTCCCTGCTAGTGACTTTGGAGGTGTCCGTGCGGAGGCCGGACATGGCGAAGAAGAGCGGGAGTAGCGTCCCCACCACGTAGTCCTCCACCTTCTCCACCAGCTCCACGCCGACGGGCCCGTTGGGCACGGCGAGCCCAAACACGAAGGCCCCAAAGATGACGTGTGTGCCCCCGGCGTCCGCCACGAGAGCTGCCACCATGACGCCGACAAGCACGGCGCACTCGCGCTCCTCACCGATTACCTTCCCCTCGGTGGTCGCGCGTTGCGCCAGCCGCACGAGCGCGGGCCGGACCAGGAGGACACTCGCGCCGAAGATGACAAGCCCCGACAGGAGCGTCCACACGGACGAGAGCAACCCACCGTCCTCCGCGTACAAGAGCGCCGTAGCGACGGTGAGCCCGGTCCACGCGATAGTGTCGTTGATGAGGGCGGTGGAGAGCGTGATCTGGCCGACGTCGGTACCGGCGAGCTTGAGCTCGGCGATGTTGCGGGCGAGCACGGAGAAGGCGGTGGAGGCGAAGGTGGACCCGAGGAAGATGGGAAAGGAGAGTCTGTCGACGAAGTCAGCATTCTTGCGGGAATCGTCGGTGCCGAGGGCGACGTAGCCGGTGGTGGCGCCGATAAGGAAAGGCAGGAGCGCCGACGCGCCGGCGAACCAGAAGCTCCGGAAGCCGGCGCGGGTGATGGTGGGGACCTCGATCTCGACGCCGATGGTGAAGCTGTAGTAGACGAGGCCGAGGAGGGCCATGGAGTCGAGGATGAAGATGCTGCGCGGGGGGAAGACGATGTCGGTATAGTGCGGGAGCCGGCCGAGCACCGAGGGCCCGAGAACGAAGCCGCCCTGCACGCATTGAGATGCATGGCAAACAGTCAGCCGTCGTCGTCGCCATGGATGATGGACGCACGCATGCACGCGGTGATCATGGAGACGGACGGGCGTACGAGTATCTCCGAGATGTAGCGGGGGAGGCCGAGCGGGGAGAGGAGGAGGGTGGCGGCCCGGGTGGTGGAGGTGATGAGGAGCATCTGGAAGAGGATGAGCGGGAGGGAGAAGTCGAGCGGGTTGTCGCCGGTCCAGATGCCGCTCATGGTGATCTTGCTCGGGTAGAAGCAGGACAGGTGCGTCCTGTTCGGCGACATCAGGTGCTCCCATAGGTCCGACAAAGGGTCGCCCACCGCCGGCTGCGTCGTCATCGATCGTTTCCCGTCCTCGGCCGGCCGTTCTGCCAACTCCAACCCCGGCGACAGCCCGACGGCGGCGGCTTCACGGTCGACGGTGACGAGGTAGCGATCGTTCGATGCACTGCATGCCGGGGACGGAGAAGCTACGGTGGGGAGTGATTGTTGGGCCGAAATTTTGAGAGAGCCCGGATGCATGCAACGCCACGTTGTGCATAACGACATGCCGATGCCATCGGAAGCGGGCCGTGAATGGTCTCCCACACCATATGCATACATGCAGCTGCATCGTAAATCGAAATTTTGATCCAATCTCCACCGTCCTCTTTTCTTTCCGCACCGTTTTTGAAACGAGGCAAAAGATTTGTCATTTTCGTTGATTAAGAAGAAGAGAATTGCCCGGTTAATTGACGGAAAATCGGGCTAAAACCGATACAACTCAGCCCACATGACATGGGCACCACCGGCCAACCTGGCCACCGACATGGGACAAACCACGACGGCACATGCCACCGGATGACCACACGCACAAGCAACCGACAGCTCCGACTTTGACAACGAGCCTCACAAGGGAAATATGCTGGACTTGCGCCGACCGTGCACACCGCAAACGACCACCGGGCGCCTGTCATCATCACCACCTGGACCCGCTCCACCGCAGCTCTGACTTCAAAGCAACCAAGCAACCTACGGGAGAGCACCTCGGACACGCCGGGAAGAACCGACTACCGAAGTCCACGCCGCAACCTGAGCTCGACTCGACGCCATCATCGTTGTCAAACAGAAACCAGCGCCCCGCCTCAGCAAACCACGCGGCGAAGATGCAGCCATCCACGACGAAGATGCCGCAATCCACCAGTCTCCCGGTCGTAGCCGGCTCCAAGACGATGCCCCCAAGAAGGAGAAAGACGCGAAGACGCCTCCATTGCCCGATCCAGCGGATCTGAGGTTTCCCTCTGGAGCCAAAGCCGTGGGAAGGAGAGCACAGCTCCACGACGACGCTTCCAAGAAAGATCATGGCACCCGCACCGTGATGACACAACTTCTTGATTCACGCTGCAGAAATTTTACCCGCGGATGATCCAATTTTCCTAAGGCTTCCAAGATCAACATGAACGTCCTTATACATTTTTTGTTTCGCTATAAGTTGTAGCCGTACTAGCTATTTTGTGTAGAAAAACTACGGATGGTTATAAGAAGAGGTAAGCACATTCCAGATTTTAAATTACGTAATGCCCATTAGAACCAATATCTTTCTACAATTCTGTTAAAGCACATCTAAATGTGCCATAAGTATTGCATATCTAACTCCTATGTCATTGATCTTACGTGAAGATTCATGTGCTTTTTTTTCTTCTTTCTTTTATGCTTGATTGAGTAAATAATTAGGACACATCTAGATATACCATAGACAGACCCATCTTTCCATAAAAAATATTAGACGATAAAAGGTGCTACACATAAGATGGTTTCTAGGTTCTAACACGTACTCCATTTGTTTCTTTTTACTTCGCATATAAGCTTGCTTAAAGTCAAACATAGTAAAGTTTGACCATGTTAATAGATTGGAAATATGTCTCGCAAAAAATGCATTATGAATTTAATTTCTATGTTGTATAATTTTAGTGTGGTATATATTGATACTTTTCAATGGGTCTGTCTAGGACGCATCTAGATGTGACATGGTTATGTCACATCTAAGCTGATGTCTACTCTATTTATGGTCTATTTTTTGTTCTAGTTTTTTTTTCTTATTGCTGCATTATATATTTGTGGGAGCTTCGATGTGACATCCTTAAAAAACATCTACATGTGAATTAGTCAAACTGTTTTCAATATAAATTTGGTCAAGCACTATGAAGTTTGACTTCAGACAAATTCTATATCCGAAGTAAAAAGAAACGGAAGGAGAACAACGGTATGTCTAGGGCACATCTAAATGTTTTTTGAGGGCGGACACATCTTGATGTATTTTAAGTATTGCACATCTAAATGATTCAATCAAACATATAAATAAAATAAAATAAGAAGATAACTACACGAATCTTCGTGTAAAATCAATGATATAGAACTTAGATGAGCAATAATTAAGACACATCTGAATATACTTTAGTAAAAATCTTATTCTTCATAATCGCACCAGTCAGTTGCATCATTTCAATACAAAAAGGAGCTATACTTAAGAATTTTGTTTTTCTCTTCAAAAAGCGAGGTTTTTTTGGTGTCACCTAAGAGCATCTACAATCGGGTTGTTCAAACCCTCCCTAAATGTCAAGGCGGACAACTCGGCCAGAAAAACAACACCCAACCGACAGCCTTATATTCAGCCTAAATGTTTGGGCTGACCGGCACCCCCAAACTTTACCCATATGTGGGGCGGATATGGGACGGTCCGCACGCGTCTAGACGCGGCCGTCAGACCGGCCCATCCTACCCCACATATACCCCATCCTGGTAGTGACGGACCTAAAATTGCAGGCTTGGTTGTGCCATGGTTCAAAGTTTACACTAAATATCATCATAATCTCAATAAATAGTCTTAAAATAAGAAATACTTAATGGATATTTAGTGTTAGGTATATAGTTAAATTTATTTTACAATTTTGGAGGGGTGTCATGGCACCCACGGCACCCTGAAAGGATCGAGAAGAGGTGTCTAGAGGGGGTGAATAGACTCTTAGCAAGAAAAAGTTGCAGCTTTTAATTTCTTCAAGTTGAGGTGGAGTTTTACCATAAGTTTAAACATTCACAATACATATCAAACATGCATGACAAGAGTATATGAGCAGCGGAAAGTAAAGCATGCAATTTGCAAAATGTAAAGGGATGGGTTTGGAGTGTGCAAACGCAATTGGAGACACGGAGATTTTTGGCGTGGTTCCGATAGGTGGTGCTATCGTACATCCACGTTGATGGAGACTTCAACCCACGAAGGATAACGGTTGCGCGAGTCCACGGAGGGCTCCACCCACGAAGGGTTCACGAATAAGCAACCTTGTCTATCCCATCATGGTCGTCGCCCATGAAGGACTTGCCTCACTAGGGTAGATCTTCACGAAGTAGGCGATCTCCTTGCCCGTACAAACTCCTTGGTTCAACTCCACAATCTTGACGGAGGCTCTCAAGTGACACCTAACCAATCTAGGAGACACCACTCTCCAAAAGGTAATAGATGGAATGTTGATGATGAACTCCTTGCTCTTGTGCTTCAAATGATAGTATCTCCAACACTCAACTCTCTCTCTCAGATTTGGATTTGGTGGAAAGATGATTTGAGTGGAAAGCAAGTTGGAGAAGGCTAGAGATCAAGATTTATGTGGTTGGAATGGAATATCTTGACCGCAACACATGAGTAGGTGGTTCTATCTCAGAAAATGTATGCTGGAAGTGTAGGCATGTTCTGATGGATCTGCTTACGAATGAAGAGTGGGTGGAGGGGTATATATAGCATCCACACAAAATCTAACCGTTACACACAAATCACCAAACTCGATGGGACCGAATCAGAAAACTCGGTCGGACCGATTTAGTTCATAATGTGACAGTTAGGCATTTCGGTGGGACCGATATGATCAGCTCGGTGGGACCGATGTGCTAGGGTTAGGGTAAAACCTCATCTCGGTTTGACCGATTACACAAACTCGGTGGGACCGAGTTTGATAATAAGCTAACCAGAGAGTTGGTCAGGCAAAATCGGTGGGACCGATTACAAATCTCGGTAAGACCGAAAATATTGCAACAGGCAACAGAGAGTTTGCAAGCCCATCTCAGCGAGACCGAATTGATTAGGGTTTCTGGCAGTTGCTATGTCAAGTGAACTCGGTGGCGCCGGATAGAATGTTTCGGTGGGGCCGAGTTTGACTTTTGGTTTGGGACATATGTGGTTATGAGAAAGTGGTTGAGGGTTTTGGAGCATATCACTAAGCACTTTGAGCAAGCAAGCCATTAAGTAACACCTCACCCCCTTTTAATAGTATTGGCTTTCCTATGGACTCAATGTGATCTTGGATACTAAAAGTAAAATGTAGAGTCTTGAGCTTTTGAGCTTGATCCAATCCTTGTCCTTAGCATCTTGAAGGGGTTCCACATCCTCTTGTCCATGCCACTCCATCTGTTGAACTTGTCTGAAATATACTAGGTAAAAACATTAGTCCAACAAGAGATATATTGACATTAATTATCAAAACCACCCAGGACACCTTGTGCTTTCAATATCCCCCTTTTTGGTAATTGATGACAACATACATCAAAGCTTTAGATAAGGATATAGAGAATTACAAGTAAATCTTTGGAAGGACATGTAACATGCATTGGCTCCCCGTACATGTATGCAGTCATGTAAATAAGGAATGTAAGGGCATGTGAATGCATAGACATGACAGAGAAAGCAATGTGTTACATGTATCTTGGCTATATGCATCAGAGCAAATGATATGAATATATGAAGTGTAACTTCATGTTCATGATTCCTTCTTGCAAACAATATGTACATCAGCAAGAAATCATCATGCACATAGTGTAATGCATATACTTACCTTGTGGTATTGAGTTGGCTTAGAAAGAGATGGACCTGAGTAAACAAGGTTAGATAACACAGATACATCTACTAGACAGAGCCAACAAAGGAAGCCACAAGAGTACCAAGATTGGGATAACATGTAGAGAGTGAGTACTAGGTACTCTATTGAATATAGACATGTCCCCAAAAGTAAAAGATATGCAATGAATTCAAAGACTTCTTTCCCTAGCAGTCTTTCTCCCCCTGAATCTTCTATAGGATAATGGGAGACAATAGGGAAACAAAATCAGAGCAAAACATATCAGATCACAAATCATAACACAAATTGACATGTCTTTCCCCTCTTAAAGACATGTGACTTCTCTCCTTTTGAACATCAAGCATCTAGGGCCTTTGATGTTATTCCTCTCCCCCCCTTGTTGAAGTACTCTATCCCCTTTTGAGGAATTAAGCTTTGATGTGATCTCTCTCTCCCCCTTTGACATCAATTTCCAAGAAGGGATCTTCTGGAGTGTGAGTCAAAATAGGTTTGGTCCTTGAGTCACAGAGCAAAGCAGCATATAGAATGTGATGCTGGTAGAGGACAAGAATCATTGAGTGGAGCTGGAACAAAAGTGCAGGAACAAGTGGCAAATTGTCTTCTTTGCAGTGAAATCGGTGACACCGAGTTGTGTTCTTCGGTTGCACCGAAAGGGTTCGGTTTGACCGAACACTAGTAGAAAAGGACCATTTGTCCCGGTTCATAAGGCCCATCTGTCCCGGTTGGGGAACCGGGAGTAAAGTGTCGTTACTAATGCCCTACGCCTTTAGTCCCGGCTCTTATACGAACCGGGACAGATGGGCCTCAACGTGGCCGCTCCGGCGAGCCCAGGTAGGAGGGCCTTTTGTCCCAGTTGGTAGTGATGACCCATAAGTATAGGGGATCTATCGTAGTCCTTTCGATAAGTAAGAGTGTCGAACCCAACGAGGAGCAGAAGGAAATGATAAGCGGTTTTCAGTAAGGTTTTCTCTGCAAGCACTGAAGTAGTAGGTGATAGATAGTTTTGTGATAAGATAAATAGTAACAAGCAAAAAGTAAATAAAGTAAATAAAGTGCAGCAAGGTGGCCCAATCCTTTATGTAGAAAAGGATAAGCCTGAACAAATTCTAATAATGAAGAAGGAGCTCCCGAGGACACATTGGGAATTATCGTCAAGCTAGTTTTCATCACGTTCGTAAGATTCACGTTCGGTACTTTGATAATTTGATATGTGGGTGGACCGGCACTTGGGTACTGTCCTAACGTGGACAAGCATCCCACTTATGATTAACCCCTATTGCAAGCATCTGCAACTACAAAAAGGAGTATTAAGGTAAACCTAACCACAACATTAAACATATGGGTCCATATCAGCCCCTAACGAAGCAACGCATAAACTAGGGTTTAAGCTTCTGTCACTCTAGCAACCCATCATCTAATTATTACTTTCCTATGCCTTCCTCTAGGCCCAAATAATGGTGAAGTGTCATGTAGTCGACGTTCACATAACACCACTAGAGGAAAGACAACATACATCTCATCAAAATATCGAACGAATACCAAATTCACATGACTACTAATAGCAAGACTTCACCCATGTCCTCAGGAACAAACGTAACTACTCACAAAGCGTATTCATGTTCATAATCAGAGGAGTAATAATATGCATAAAGGATCTGAACATATGATCTTCCACCAAGTAAACCAACTAGCATCAACTACAAGGAGTAATCAACACTACTAGCAACCCATAGGTACCAATTTGTGGTTTTGATACAAGATTGGATACAAGAGATGAACTAGGGTTTTGAGAGGAGATGGTGCTGGTGAAGATGTTGATGGAGATTGACCCCCTCTCGATGAGAGGATCGTTGGTGATGATTTCCCCCTCCCGGAGGGAAGTGTCCCCGGCAGAACAGCTCCGCCAGAGCCCTAGATTGATTCCGCCAAGGTTCCACCTCGTGGTGGCGGAGTTTCGTCCCGTAAGCTTGCCCACGATTTTTCCAGGTAAAAGTGATGATATAGCAGAAGATGGGCGCCAGAGGCCCACCAGGCCCGGAGATAGGGGCCGCGCCCTACGGGGGGCTCTGTCTCTGGGAGGTGTGGGCCCCGCCTATTTCTTCCGCTCATAAATTCTTAATAAATCCAGAAAGTTGTTTCGTGGAGTTTCAGGACTTTTGAGTTGTGCGAATAGGTTTCAACGTTTTCTCCTTTTCCACCCGAATTCCAGCTTGCCGCATTCCCCTCTTCATGGTAAACCTTGTAAAATAAGAGAGAATAGCCATAAGTATTGAGATATAATGTGTAATAACAGCCCATAATGCAATAAATATTGATATAAAAGCATGATGCAAAATGGACGTATCAACTCCCCCGAGCTTAGACCTCGCTTGTCCTCAAGCGGAAGCCGAAATCAAAAAATATGTCCACATGTTTAGAGATAGAGGTGTCGATAAAAACAAAATACGGACATGAGGGCATCATGATCATTCTAATAACAGCAACATATATGGATTTTGTCATATGATTTCCTATGCTCAAGTAATAAGCAATTCACAATGTCAAGTATGGTTCAAAACTTCATTGGGAACTAACAAAATATAATCTCAGTCATTGAAGCAATTGCAATTTATTGTAACATCAGAAAGAGTCAATAATAGAGCTTTTCAGCAAGCTCACATACTCAACTATCTCGTAGTCTCCTATAATTGTTAACACTCACGCAATACTTGTGGTTATAGAATTTCAGCCGGACACTGAGAAAGATAGGGGCTTATTGTGTTGCCTCCCAACGTATTCACCTTTAGGTGATGTCAACAATAATAGCCTATGCCAACTTACGTCCAATTGGATATATGTATCATGATCTTTCAAACACGAGGAGCTTGCCAAAGGATAAAAATAAAAGGGAAAGGTGAGCATCACCTTGACTCAAGCATAAAGTAAAAACATAAAGTAAAAGATAGGCCCTTCGCAGAGGGAAGCAGAGGTTGTCATGCGCGTTTAGGGTTGATGCATAAAGTCTTAGTGCAAAAGAACGTCACTTTATATTGCCCCTTGTATATGGACCTTTATTATGCAGTCCGTCGCTTTTATTACTTCCACAACAAGTTCGTACACAGTTTATTTTCTCTGCACTAATAAGTCATACATATTTAGAGAGCAATTTTTATTGCTTGCACCGATGACAACTTACTTGAAGGATCTTATTCAATCCATAGGTAGGTATGGTGGACTCTCATGGCAAAACTGGGTTTAAGGATATTTGGAAGCACAAGTAGTATCTCTACTTGGTGCAAGGAATTTGGCTAGCATGAGGGGGAAAGGCAATCTCAACATGTTTGGAAGGTCAGTGACAATATACTTTAACTGAGATGTCGGAAAACATAAACCGTTACGTTGTCTTCCTTGTCCAACGTCAACTCTTGTAGCATGTCATACTTAATGAGTGCTTCACAATCATAAAAGATGTCCAAGATAATATATTTATATGTGAACCCCTCTTTCCTTATCACTTCCTATTAATTGCAACGATGACCAAGGCTACGTTCATCAACTCTCAACAATTTTTATGCCTCATACTTTCTATGTGTGAAGTTATCACTATCCATAAGATTAATATGAACTCTTTTGTTCTTTCTACTTTCTCAAGCTCATAGCAACACAGCAAAGCCCTTGACTCAACACTAATCTTTATTATAGATAGCACACGGACTCGCTTGCATAAATAGATCACAATGCAAAACTCAAAACTACTTGATATCAAAACTTCAATCTACTAGATCAAGATACTACTAAAAGGATCGAACTAAATAAAGCGGTAAAGATAAGAGTGTGATGGTGATACAATACCGGGGCACCTCCCCCAAGCTTGGCAGTTGCCAAGGGGAGTGCCCATACCCATGTGATTATTTCTTCGGAGGTGGTGAAGTAGGAGTTGTTGATGACGTAGGCTTGTCGTCCCTCTTCCATGGCATCGGCTCTCCATCATAAAAGGATGACCGAGTCTCCGGGATCCTTAAATCTGCAGCCAAACTCATTCACTTGAATCTATACTCATACTCACAGTTCTGGTTTTGCAGGACATAGATGTGGGCTTGGAGGTGCTCGATTTTCTCTTGAAGTTTGAAGATGGTTTCCCCAATGAATTTGGCATCCAGCTTGTGGTTGTTGGTGAACTCCGTGATCATCATCTGGTTGGCGTTGAGTCCATGCTCCACCATCCCTTGACACTTGAAAACTTCTTGTTCCACGGCTTCGAGCTTTGTCTCCACGCTCCCGGCACGCCTTGGTCCCTCCACATCGCGGATGTGCAGCACCCCCTCACGCACCTCAATGGTTTGAGGATGACGCAACACCTCCGCGAGATAGGGGTTGATAACTCTCTCGAAAAACTTGTCCTTGGGAGCGCTTGGAGCGACATGATGCTCTAGATCTGAAGCGAAACAACTCAAACGAAAACAGAGGATATTTGCGTGATACGGTGGTCAAAACCTTGGGAGTATATATAATGAATTTTTCCGACCAAAATCGTAACATACAAGAAAACGGAGTCCGGGGACACACGAGGAGCCCACGAGATAGGGGCGCGCCCTCTGGCGGCCTCCTCTCTCGTGGGAGCCTCGTCCCTTCGGACTACTTCTTTCTTCCTAAAATTCTTAAATAATCCAAAACTGATAAAATTGCCATTAGAGTTGTTTTGGAGTCGGTTTACTTACCGTACCACGTACCTATGCCTTTTGAGTCCGGGCGCTCGGAAAGTGTCTCTTATGTATTCCTCGGGGTTATGGTTTCAATAATATTAGTTTCAACATTGATAGGATTACCAGAAATATAATGTTTAATTCTTTGACCGTTTACCACCCTCGGTTTGTGCCTTGAAGTTGTTGATTTTATAGCACGAGCGATAGACCTCCTCGATAACGTAGGGACCTTCCCATTTTGAGAGAAGTTTTCCTGCAAAAATCTTAAGCGAGAGTTGAACAATAACACATAATCTCCTACATTAAACTCACGCTTTTGTATCCTCTTATCATGCCGCGTTTGACTTTTCTTTGAAAAGCTTGGCATTCTCATATGCTTGGTTCTCCATTCATCAAGTGAGCTAATATCAAACAACCTCTTCTCACCGGCAAGTTTGAAGTCATAATTGAGCTCTTTAATAGCCCAATATGCTTTATGTTCAAGTTCAAGAGGTAAATGACATGCTTTTCCATAAACCATCTTATATGGAGACATACCCATAGGATTTTTGTATGCAGTTCTATAGGCCCTGTGACGCCCCCGATTCAATCGTACACTAATCATGCACGCAAATGTGTACGATCAAGATTAGGGACTCACGGGAAGATATCACAACACAACTCTAAAACATAAGTAAGTCATACAAGCATCATAATACAAGCCAGGGGCCTCGAGGGCTCGAATACAAGTGCTCGATCATAGACGAGTCAGCGGAAGCAACAATATCTGAGTACAGACATAAGTTAAACAAGTTTGCCTTAAGAAGGCTAGCACAAATTGGGATACAGATCGAAAGAGGCGCAGGCCTCCTGCCTGGGATCCTACTAACTACTCCTGGTCGTCATCAGCGGGCTGCACGTAGTAGTAGGCACCTCCGCTGTAGTAGGAGTCGTTGTCGAAGGTGGCGTCTGGCTCCTGGACTCCATCGTCTGGTTGCAGCAATCGGGTAAAGAAAGGGGGAAAAGGGGGAACAAGGCAACCGTGAGTACTCATCCAAAATACTCGCAAGAAAGGAGCTACACTACATATGCATGGGTATATGTGTAAAGGGCCATATCGATTGGACTGAACTGCAGAATGCCGAATAAGAGGGGATAGCTAATCACCGTCAAGACTACGCTCGGCAGCCTCCGTCTTCTGACATGTAGAAGAGAGTGGATGAAGTCCTCCAAGTAGCATCGCATAGCATAATCCTACCCGCGATCCTCTCCTCGTAGCCTCATTGAGAGCGATCACGGGTTATATCTAACACTTGGAAGGGTGTGTTTTATTAAGTATCCAGTTCTAGTTGTCATAAGGTCAAGGTACAACTCCAAGTCGTCCCGTTACCAAAGATCACGGCTATTGAATAGATTAACTTCCTGCAGGGTGCACCACATAACCCAACACGCTTGATCCCATTTGGCGGACACACTTTCTGGGTCATGCCCGCCACGGAAGATCAACACGTCGCAGCCCGACCTAGGCCAGCAGGCGGTCAAGACGCGGTCTAAACCTAAGCGCCCATGGGTGCAGGCCCATCGCCTTAGCACACATGCACGTTATAACGCGGCCGAAGCGAGACCTAGCAACCTCCATTACAAAGGAAGTCACGTTCGCGGTCCAATCTAGTGCGCGCGCTCGATCGCGATGTCACGAAGGCTTGGTGATACCACGACGCCGGATACCCATAACTACTCCCACGTAGATGGTTAGTGCGTATAGACCAAATGGCGGACTCGGATCAAATACCAAGAACTTCGTTAAGCGTGTTAAGTATCATGAACGCCGAGCAGTCGTCGGCCCACCTCTCTCCTAGGCGGTCTCAACCTGCCACAATCGCTCGCCACAAAGATCCATCCAGAGGGGGCCGTCGGAAAAAGGTCCTTTTAGCCCCAATCCGTGAATCACTCATGGGTACTCCTCGAGCCGACCGACTTTAAGCACCACATGTATCATGTATAAAGTATATAGTATATACCCGTGATCACCTCCCGAGTGATCACGGCCCGATAGTATAGCACAGCAGACGGACAAGAATGTAGGGCCATAGATGGAAATAGTAGCATCCTATACTAAGCATGTAGGATTGCAGTAAAGTTAACAACTTGAGTAGCAAGGACAAAGCTATGCATCGGGATAGGTATAACGGAAAGCGAGAACATGCTACACTACTCTAATGCAAGCGGTATAGAGTAGAATAGGCGATATCTGGTGATCAAGGGGGCTTGCCTGGTTGCTCTGCAAGAGAGAGGTCGTCAACTCCGTAGTCGTCTCGGCAACAACAACGTCGGTCTCGGGTCTAGCGGAAGAAGAGGGGAAGAAACAATGAATATTTAAGCAAGCAGATGCATGATGATGCATGACAAAGCAAAGCGTGATGCTAAGCGTGCCCTAACGCGGTATGTGGTGATACCGGTGAAGGAAACATCCGGAAAGTATTCCGGTGTTTAGCGTTTGAGCGAGGAGCCGGAGGGGAAAGTTCGAGTTCGATAGGTTAGGGGGTGTGGCGGACGAGCGGGTTGCGTATCCAAATCGTCTCGTCGTTACGAGCAACTTTCATGTTTAAAATATTTTAATCCGAGTTACGGTTAAAAGATATGATTTTCTAAAGATTTTATTAATTTACGGAATTTAATTAATTGAAAAACAGATTAATGACATCAGCATGATGTCATGTTGACATCAGCAGTCAACAGAGTTGACTTGGTCAACTGACGATTGGGTCCATGGGACCTACATCATACAACTTATTTAGGTTAATTACAGATTAGTTAATTTAATTACTATTTAATTAACCTAACTAGTTAATTAAATTCATTAAACCAGATTAATTAACTTAATTAATTCATTAGATAATTAATTAATTAATAATTAATTTTATTAAATCATTTTTATTTTTATTTATTATTTTTATTTTTAATTCTTTTTTTAACGTTCTGGGGCGTGGGCCCCCACTGTCATTGGCCCACAGGGGGCCTTGCGGTTAGCGGGCAGGGGCGTGCGGGTGGCTGGCGTCGCCCGTGCTGAGGCCGAGCCCAACCGGGGGGCAAGGCAAGGCAAGGCAAGGCAAGGCCGGGGCGTGGCAGCGTGGCGGCAACCGTGGCGGCGTCGAGGCGGAGCCGGGTCATGGAGGGCACCGGCGAGCTGCCCACGCCGTCGCTTGCGGAGGGGTGAACGGGGCCGCCAGATTGCGGTAGGTGGACGACGCGTCGCCGTTCGAGGAGGTAGCGAAGCGGTGGCCATCGCTAGCACATAGGGCGATGAACGGCGAGGTGCGGCGAGGTCACGCGCCAGGCAGAGGCGAGACGCCGCCGAGCGTCTGTGGCCGGAGGGAAAGCAGCAGTGGCGGCAGACGGAGGCGAGGCAGGGAGGTGGGCGCGGTGATCCCCGGTTGGCCCCGGCACCGGTCGAAGCGGAGAGAGCGCCGCCAAGGCGGTCGAGGAGCGGGAAGGGGAAGAGGGAGGCGCAGCGCTGTGCGAGCACGATCGGGCGTGGCTGGGCGGTGACATGGGCGGAACAGAGAGGGACAGAGAGGAGGGGAGGGGCTCACAAGGGGGAGTAGGGAACGGGGCAACGTGCTCGGTGGAGGTCGGGGAGGACGACGGGGACGAGCGACGGAGTGGAAGGAGTCCGGTGAGGTGGCGGCGAGCTCCGGGCGGCGTCGGGGGGGGGGGCAAGCGTCGTCGGTGACCTCCTCCTCTCGATCCCGATCCAATCGGGGAGAGAGGGAGGGGTGAGATGTTTTCGGGGAATGGGGTGTCGGTGGTGGACTGGGAGGAGTGGGGTTAAGGAGTGCGGGTGGGCGGCCGGTGGGCTGGGGTTTTAGCCAGCTGGGCCACGCCCCGAGGGGTTTACTCTTTTTTCTGTTTCATTTCTCTTTTGTATTTTCTTTCTTTTATTTATTTTCTTTTCTGTTTTAACTCATTTTAAATTATTTAGACATTTTATAAAAATGTGTTTACTTCACCATAATTACCGATGCAATATTTGGCAACCCCGAACATTTTGTGTTGATTTTGAAAACTTTGGGTGTTTGTCGCTAATTCATTTTTGAATTTGCTATGTTTTGAACTACCACTAATTAGCAACAAGAACATAGATGACAAGGCATCGTCAAGAGAGTTTTACTTGTAGCCTAATTATCCGGCGTTACAAATCTCCTCCACTACAAGAAATCTCGTCCCGAGATTTAGGAGGTAGAAGGAAACAGTGCGGGGTATTCATCACGCAGGTGATCCTCGCTTTCCTAGGTGGCTTCATCTTCAGAATGGTGCGACCACTGGACCTTGAGGAACTTGATTGCCTTCTGGCGTGTGCGGCGTTCAGCTTGGTCGAGGATGCGGACCGGATGCTCTTTATAGGAGAGGTCCTGTTGCAATTCGAGCACTTCATGATCCACTGCTCGGATTGGGTCCCTGAAGCAGCGACGGAGCTGTGACACGTGGAACACATCGTGAACCTGAGAAAGGTTCGTCGGAAGCTCCAGTTGATATGCCACTTTCCCACGCCTTTCCAGAATAGTGAATGGGCCAATATTTAGCGAGGAGCCAGCTTGCCCTTGATCCCGAAGCGGTGAGCACCCTTCATTGGTGTAACGCGAAGATAGGCCTTTTCGCCAGGTTGATTGTAACGCCCGGATAATCATGCTACAGTAATCTCACGTTGATGGTGCCACGTCACCTCTGTCACTGTAGTTAATCACGGGTTAATTCAAAACTGTTTCGAAATTCAAATTCAAATTTATGATAGCAATAAAAGTTTTCAAAAATTAAAACTAAAATGTTCGGTGGTTGCCAAATATTACAAAGGTAATAGTGGTGCAGTAAACACATTTTTATAAAAGGCCTAATAATTTAGAATGATTTAAAACAGAAAAGTAAATAAATAAAAGAAAAGAAAACAAAACAAAAGGAAGAGAAACCCCCACCCGATGGGCCAACCGCCCACTGCCACCAGCCGCCCACCCCGCACCCCCATAAGCCACCCCGCTCCCCTCGGTCCAACCCACGTCCCCCCCACCGACACTCCCCCCCCCCCCCGCTCACCAAAATATCTCTCCCCCTCTCCCCCGATTGGATCGGGATCGAGGAGGAGACCGCCTCGCCGGCGCCCGAGCCACTGCCACCTCGCGGGCTGCATCCACTCCGTCAAGCGTCCCGTCGGCCTCCCGACCTCCACCGAGCACCACCCACGAACCCTACTTCCCGTGAGCTCCCCTTCGCCCCTCTCCCCTAGGTCGCCATGTCACCGCCCTCCCTTGCGGTTGACGCTCCGGCGCCACCCGTTCTGCGCGACCACCGCGACTCCGCCCACCGGCCACGAGGCATGGCGCCCCATCGATGGATCGACGCCGCTCCTCCGTTCGGCCAACCGCGACCACCGCGTCGTCCCGCCTCGCGTCCCGACTCCTCTCCGCCGGCCTCCCAAGCCGCCCCTCCCCTATCTCTGCCTTCACGCGCCCAGTGCCGCCACTCACTGATCCATGGACCGCGCCACCGTGCGCTTCAGCGCCCGACTCCGCCTCTGCTACCTCCGGCCGCCTCCGGCGCCCTTCCATTCGCCCCTGCCCGCTTGCAGTTCCGCAGATGGCTGCCGCCATCGCCGCCCGTGCTAACCGCTTCCGCCGCCACATCCCTCCGCCTCCGCCTGTTCGGCCACGGCCAGTGACCTCTGGCCGCCGGAGCTCGCACCGGCTCCCCATTGCCGGGCATGCTACGGCCTCGAACACGGGCGCCACACCCGCCGCCCGCACCCACACCCAGTTGGCCTGACCATGATGGCCTCTGTGCCCAACCACGAGGGCCCACGCCCATAACGTTTTATTAAAAAAAGGAATTAAAAATAAAAATAATAAATAAAAATAAAATGATTTAATAAAATTAATTATTAATTAATTAATTAAGTTAATTAATCCGGTTTAATTAATTTAATTAACTAGTTAGGTTAATTAAATAGTAATTAAATTAACTAATCTATAATTAACCTAAGCAGAGAATGACAGGTGGGTCCCATCGGACCACACGTCGAGTTGACCAGTCAATGATCAACGTTGACTGCGACATCACTCGATGTCATCTTGGCGTCATCATTTACTATTACGGATAATGTTGGATTTAAATAATTAATTAAATTCGAAATTAATAAAATCTTTAGAAAATCATATCTTTTAATCCATAACTCGGTTAAAATATTTTCAACATGAAAGTTGCTCGAGCGATGAGGCGATTCGGATCGCAACCTGTTCGTCCGCCACACCCCTAACCTATCGAACTCGCAACTTTCCCCTCCGCTCCTCCTCTTCGAAAGCGAAACACCGGAATACTTTCCGGATGTTTCCTTCACCAGTATCACCACATACCGCGTTAGGGCACGCCTAGCATCATGCTTTGCTTTGTCATGCATCGACATGCATCTGTTTGCTTAAGTATTCATTGTTTCTTCCCCCTCTTCTTCAGCTAGACACCGAGACCGACGCTGCTGCTGCCCAGTACGACTACGGAGTTGACGACCCCTCTCTCTTGCCAGAGCAACCAGGCAAGCCCCCCCTTGATCACCAAATATCTCCTATTCTACTCTATACTGCTTGCATTAGAGTAGTGTAGCATGTTACTGTTTTCCGTTATACCTATCCTGATGCATAGCCTGTCCTTGCTACTACTGTTGTTACCTTTACCTGCAATCCTACTTGCTTAGTATAGGCTGCTAGAATTTCCATCTGTGACCCTACATTCCTGTCCGTCTGGTGTGCTATACTATCGAGCCGTGATCACTCAGGAGGTGATCACGGGTATATACTATATACTTTATACATGATGCATGTGGTGCTTAAAGTCGGGTCGGCTCGAGGAGTACCCGCGAGTGATTCACGGATTGGGGGCTGAAAGGACCCTTGTCCCGACGGCCCTCTGGATGGATCTTTGTGGCGGAGCGACAGGCAGGTTGAGACCGCCTAGGAGAGAGGTGGGCTGGCCTGTTCGGCGTTCGCGGATACTTAACACGCTTAACGAAGTTCTTGGTATTTGATCCGAGTCTCGCCATTTGGTCTATACGCACTAACCATCTACGTGGGAGTAGTTATGGGTATCCCGCGTCGTGGTATCGGCGAAGCCTTCGTGACGTCGTGATCGACGCGTGGCGCTACGGATTGGACCGCGTAACGTGACTTCCTTTGTAATGGAGGTTGCTAGGTCTGCTTCCGGCCGCGTTCGCAACGTGCAGGTGTGCTATGGGCGATGGGCCCAGACCCCTGTGCGCTTAGGTTTAGAATGACGTGCTGGCCTCTCTGTTGTGCCTAGGTGGGGCTGCGACGTGTTGATCTTCCGCGGCCGGGCATGACCCATAAAAGTGTGTCCGGCCAAATGGGATCAAGCGTGTTGGGTTATGTGGTGCACCCTGCAGGAAGTTAATCTATTGAATAGCCGTGATCTTGATAATGGGACGACTTGGAGTTGTACCTTGACCTTATGACAACTAGAACCGGATACTTAATAAAACACACCTTTCCAAGTGCGGATACAACCCGGTGATCGCTCTCTAACAGGCGATGAGGAGGGATCGCGGGTAGGATTATGCTATACGATGCTACTTGGAGGACTTGATCTACTCTCTTCTACATGCTTTGCAAAGGCGGAGGCTGCGAAGCGTAGTCTTCGACAGGATTAGATATCCCCCTCTTATTCTGGCATTCTGCAGTTCAGCCCACTGATATGTCCCTTTACACATATATCCATGCATATGTAGTGTAGCTCCTTGCTTGCGAGTACTTTGGATGAGTACTCACGGTTGCCTTGTTCCCCCTTTTCCCATTTCTTTACCCGGTTGCTGCGACCAGACGATGGAGCCCAGGAGCCAGACGCCACCGTCGATGACGACTACTACACCGGAGGTACCTACTACTACGTGCAGCCCACGATTTACCGAGAGTAGTTAGGAGGATCCTGAGCGGGAGGCCTGCGCCTCTTCGATCTCAGATCCCGCTTTGTGCTAGCCTTCTTAAGGCAACCATTGTTTAACTTATGTCCGTACTCAGATTATGTTGCTTCCACGACTCGCCTATGATCGAGCACTTGTATTCGAGCCATCGAGGCCCCTGCTTGTATTATGATGCTTGTATGACTTATTTTATTTTTAGAGTTGTGTTGTGATATCTTCCGTGAGTCCTCGATCTTGATCGTACACGTTTGCGTGTATGATTAGTGTATGATTGAATCGGGGGCGTCACAAGTTGGTATCAGAGCCGACTGCCTGTAGGAATCCCCCTTCCACACTCCTCGGCCAAAGTCGAGTCTAGACATTGCAAAAACTTTTACTAACTTGGCTGTGTGCCTTACGGCCCACGCCGCCATCGGGTGGTACTAGGATCTTTTACTCCTCGACCTTTACTCGACTCGAACTCTCTTCTACTCGGGTTAAGCGAATTTACTAACTAACACTAGGATCCCGTGACCACATTCACCCCAAAGTTGGATAAAGCCATAGTTATTCCTTGGAATTGTATTTTGATCAATTTCCACACCGTCATTTGACTCCTTTGAGACATCTTTGTTTTCGATGGAACCCACGAGGCAGGTCGTGCGCCACACGATGGCCATTGGTGCCTCGGGATCACTGCGGTGCTAGCAGAGATGATGACCTATCCGGGTTATCGCTGCACCTGAGTACACCGTCTTTGAGGAGTACCGGGACTTTAACCAGAGCGATGCCGAGCCATCGTCCACCTCTACTCTCGGAGTATGACTCCACTCTCTTGTCTGCACACCGCACATGGTGTTGGGGTGACTATCGATATGGCAGTCCACGATGCTGCTTATGCTGCTCTGACACGTCTTCGTGGAGAGTATCGGGAGTTGGACACCTCCCCCTTCAGGCACATTGCTATCGCATCTGATGTTGGTGAGGAGGGTTACTACACTGCTGCCTACTCCACTGTCACCCGAGAGCCCTTCTACCATCAGAACTTTGTTCTGCATGCTGATGGGCTGGATCGAGCTAACCGAGCTCTTCGCCACGAGTTGTACACCACCGTCGGCACCTTTACCGTGCTCGACGCTGTTGCACCCTTTGTCCGATCCAGAGCTGCCGCTGCTCTGCGATCTACCTAGCCAGACCGTGATGCCCCGGGTGTCGGTTGGCGAGGTGGAGGCTACTCTCCGCACTTGGTCCTCTTCGCCACTTGGGCGTCGGGTTCGCACCATAGTATCCATGGCCCCAGTGTCACCGTGGAGGACTATCCGCTGCCACACTACCACTTTTCAGCTCTGACTACCTCCGCAGCATCGCGTGGGACTGATGTAGGCTTGCTTGTTAGTGTTAGATGCATTCGTCGCGAGCTGCGTGCCGCCTATGATGTCTTAGTCTATGTCTTGAACTATGTGTACGAACTCTATGCATGATCCCTTTTGTATGATATGCCGACTACTATGTAGTTTCTATCGTCTTTGCTTTCATTATGCATGTTTCATCATGAATGATTCTCGTCCTTTGCATAATTTCTCAAATCTTTGAACTACCCTGTTATATTAGCGGGATGGTTAGACCAGCTGGTGCGTGGTCGTGGTGGCAACTTCCCACCACCGCTTTGAGTACATGGCTGGTATGATCCAACAACTTGAGATGAATCGCCGATTCACGGAAAACATGATGGCTCGGTTTCCTCGCCCCAATATGAACCAAAGAGCCAAAGGCAAGAACTCTGCGAGGATTTCATGCGCCTCAACCCAAGTGTGTACCGCAGCTCAACACAGCCCACGGATGCTTGATGGTGGCTCCGTGACATCACCATGAGATGGAGTCTGCTGATGTAGCCCTGCCGGCTATGTCACCTTTGCTTCCTTCTTCTGAAGGGACCCGCAGCTCAATGGTGGGACAGCCACAGCGTACTCAGCCAGCTGGAACAATCATCACCGGACAGACTTCAAGCTGCTTTCCGTGCCCTTCATCCCTCAAGGAGTCATGGACGGAAGAAGCGTGAGTTCCATAACCTCACCCAAGGCAACAAGACTGTTGAAGCTTATCGGCGGGAGTTCTGGACTTGTCTCGCTATCTTTGAAGAGGACATTGCAACCGATGCACAGACAAGAGAAGTTCGTGACGGCCTTCAAGGCGACATCAAGCTCGCTTCTAGTGCACGACTTTGCTGATTTCGCCACTTGGTGAACAAAGCTATCAATGTCGAAACTGGTCTGCAGGAATACGAGAGCTCTAACAAAGCATGGCGTGACACGGGCTCATCTTGGCCCGTCCTCGCAGAAGCGTAAGATATGGATTCCCAACAGCATGTACCAGCCAACCGCACCTGCCCCAAAGGCAGACCTATCTTGCACCTCGTGCGCCTACTCCTCCAACTAGGCAGCCAAGGCTTCCACTCCACCACCGGAGCTCCTGTTCCCCTCCCAATAATGGTGCATGCTACAAGTGTGGTCAACCAGGTCACCTTGCCAGAACTGCTATCGAGAATCGAACCGAATCAATCGGCCCTTCCATGGCCGCCGTGGAAGCAACCAGCCCCGCAACAACAATGCCAAGTCTTATGGTCGTGTTCATGCCAACCACATTGATCTCAACGAAGCTCAAGACCAGCACACTCTTGTGATGGGTACACTCCTCGTTAATTCAGATCAGCATCCGTTTTATTCGATTAAGGAGCATCGCATTCATTCATATCAGCAGAGTTTGCATTCATGCATGGCATTAAATATGAAGAGATGAACACTGCGCTAGTAGTGCACACTCCAGCGGGTCAATGTCAAACCTCTATGATTAGTCACGACGTTCCGGTTGAAATCGAAGGACTGGAATTCCTTGTCTCTCCTATCGTTCTGAAGTCCTGTAGGATTGATCTCATTCTGGGAATGAACTGGTTAAAGGCGCATACTGCTTCCATAGTTTGCGCCACTAAGACCGTCCATCTACTACACCCTTCTGATGAAATAATAAGCTATAATGCTCGTCTGGTTCAGAATGCCGAGGCAAGGCTCTATGCATTGAATGCATTGAACGCCGCACCACTCGAGGGCATTGAAAACATTCCTGTCGTTCGCGACTTCCAGGACGTCTTTCCTGAAGAACTTCCAGGGATTCCCCGTGCTAGAGCTGTCGAATTCGTCATCGACTTGAAACCAGGCACCACCACTCCTATAGCCAAGCGACCCTACAAGATGCCACCGCATGAACTCCTTGAGCTTAAGGAGGAAATCGACAAATCTCTTCGAAGTGGTTTCATTCGCCCAAGTTGCTCTCCTTGGGGAGCACCTTCTCTCTTTGTCAAGAAGAAGGATGGGACAAACCGATTGGTCCAAGACTACCGTCCTATAAACCAAGCTACCATTCGAATAAGTATCCTCTTCCTCGGATCAATGATCCATATGATCAGTTGGCTGGTTCATCAGTGTTCTCTAAACTCGACTTGAGGTTGGGTTACCACCAGATCCGTGTTCGTGAAGAGGATATCCCAAAGACCGCATTCGTGACTCGTTATGGTTCATACGAGTACACCGTCATGTCTTTCAGCTTAAACAATGCTCCAGCCACCTTCTCTTGACTGATGAACCATATATTCATGGATTACCTCGACAAGTTCATTGTGGTTTATCTGGATGATATCCTGGTATTTTCCAAGAACGAAGAAGAACATGCTGAACATCTTCGTCTTGTGCTGGAAAAGCTACGAGAGCATCAACTTTATGCCAAGTTCTCCAAATGTGAATTCTGGCTTCCCGAAGTAACCTATCTTGGGCATGTCATCTCTAAGGATGGTATTGTCGTCAACCCTGAACGAGTTCAGGCTATTCTTGATTGGACTCCTCCGAAGAATGTCAAGCAAGTCGAAGTTTTCTCGGTCTCGCCACTATTGCCGTCGATTAAGTCGAGAACTTCTCCAAGATTGCCGACCTCGACTAACTTTGTTGCATAAGGGCGTCAAGTTCCAATGGATGGACAAATGTCGGGAAAGCTTCCGGGCACTCAAAGACAAGTTGACTTCTGCCCATACTAGCTCCACGATACTAAGAAGGACTTACGTCATTTATCGCGACGCTTCCCATCAAGGATTAGGCTGTGTCCTAATGCAGGGCGCAAAGTGATTGCCTATGCCTCTCGACAATTGCGCCCTCACGAAGAGAACTACCCAGTTCACGACCTCGAGCTTCTCTGCTGTCATTCATGCCTTTGAAGCGTTGGCGACATTACCTTCTCGGTAATCGTTGCGAGATCTTCACGACCACCAAAGTCTGAAGTATCTGCTTTACCAGCCAGACCTGAACCTCCGCCAGTGAGATGGATGGAGATTGTTGCGAACTTTGACTTGGGTATTTCCTATACACCGTGCAAGGCTAATGTAATGGCTGATGCCTTGAGCATAAGTCTTCTGCAACCACCTCCAGATTCACAAGGTTCAGCCCTTACTTGTTGAAGAATTTCGAAAGCTGAACCTCCATATTGTTCCTTCGGGTGCACTCGCTCCCCCTCCTCGGAGTTTCGCAAGATGAATCTCCGTATTGTTTCCCAGGGTTCCCTCTATACCCTGGCTGTCGAACCCGATCTCGTGAGCTCCATCAAGACAATACAGGGATATGACTCTGAGGTCCACAAGATTAAGCGCGACCTCAAAGAAGGAAAGCCCTCATTCTTCACTATTGCTGATGATGGCGCCTTGTACTTCAAAGGCCGCCTAGTGGTGCCGTGTAAGAAGGAAAACCTGAATATGACTCAGAAAGTTATGAAAGAATATGGCGCCTTGCTGATGAAGGACGACTTGGAAGGGTGTGTTTTATAAAGTATCCAGTTCTAGTTGTCATAAGGTCAAGGTACAACTCCAAGTCGTCCTGTTACCGAAGATCACGACTATTCGAATAGATTAACTTCCCTGCAGGGGTGCACCACATAACCCAACACGCTTGATCCCATTTGGCGGACACACTTTCACAGGTCATGACCGGCGCGGAAGATCAACACGTCGCAGCCCGACCTAGGCCAACAGAGCGGTCACACGCGCGGTCTAAACCTAAGCGCCAGAGTGCAGGCCCATCGCCCTTAGCACACACGCACGCGTTGCGACGCGCCGAAGCGAGACCTAGCAACCTCCATTACAAAGGAAGTCACGTTCGCGGTCCAATCGTCGCGCGCCGCTTCGATCGCCGGCGTCACGAAGGCTTCGGTGATACCACGACACCGGATACCCGTAACTTCTCCCACGTAGATGGTTAGTGCGTATAGACCAAATGGCGGACTCGGATCAAATACCAAGAACTTCGTTAAGCGTGTTAAGTATCCGCGAACGCCGAGCAGGCAGGCCCACCTCGCTCCTAGGCGGTCTCAACCTTCCTGTCGCTCATACAAAGATCCATCCAGAGGGCCGTCGGGACAAAGGTCCTTTCAGCCCCCAATCCGTGAATCACTCGCGGGTACTCCTCGAGCCGACCCGACTTTAAGCACCACATGTATCATGTATAAAGTATATAGTATATACCCGTGATCACCTCCCGAGTGATCACGGCCCGATAATATAGCACAAGCAGACGGACAAGAATGTAGGGCCACAGATGGAAATACTAGCATCCTATACTAAGCATGTAGGATTGCATGTAAAGGTAACAATAGTAGTAGCAAGGACAGGCTATGCATCAGGATAGGTATAACGAAAGCGATAACATGCTACACTACTCTAATGCAAGCAGTATAGAGTAGAATAGGCGATATCTGGTGATCAAGGGGGGCTTGCTGGTTGCTCAGCGAGAGAGGAGTCGTCAACTCCGTAGTCGTCTTGGGCAGCAGGCGTCGGTCTCGAGGTCTAGCGGAAGAAGAGGGGAAGAAACAATGAATATTTAAGCAAGCAGATGCATGACGATGCATGACAAAGCAAAGCGTGATGCTAGGCGTGCCCTAACGCGGTATGTGGTGATACCGGTGAAGGAAACATCCGGAAAGTATTCCGGTGTTTAGCGTTTTGAAGCGAAGGCCGGAGGGGAAAGTTGCGAGTTCGATAGGTTAGGGGGTGTGGCGGACGAGCAGGTTGCGTGTCCGGAATTGTCTCGTCGTTACGAGCAACTTTCATGTTGAAAATATTTTAATCCGAGTTACGGTTAAAAGATATGATTTTCTAAAGATTTTATTAATTTACGGAATTTAATTAATTATTTAATTAATTCAAAAATAGATTAATGACATCAGCATGATGTCATCTTTGACATCGGCAGTCAATAGAGTTGACTTGGTCAACTGACCATGGGTCGATGGGACCTACACATCATACACTTTATTTAGGTTAATTACAGTTAGTTAATTTAATTACTATTTAATTAACCTAACTAGTTAATTAAATTAATTAAACCGGATTAATTAACTTAATTAATTCATTAGATAATTAATTAATAATTAATTTTATTAAATCATTTTTATTTTATTTATTATTTTTATTTTAATTCTTTTTTAACGTTCTAGGCGTGGGCCCCACTCATCATTAGCCTGAGGGGCCTTGCAGTTAGCGAAGGGGGCGTCTGGTGGTGGCGTCGCCGTCTTGGCCGAGCCCAACCGGGCAAGGCAAGGCAAGGCAAGGTCATGGCCGGAGAGCGGGCGTGGCGTGGCGGCGGCACCGGTGGCGCGTCGAGGCGGAGCCGGGTGCGTGGAGGGCACCGGCGAGCTGCCCTTCGTCTTGGCGCTGGAGGGTGAACAGGGCCACGGATTGCCGGTAGGTGGACGACAGCGTCGCCGTTCGAGGAGGTGTGGGCGGTGGCCGTCGCTAGCACAGAGAACAGCGAACGGCGAAAGTGCGGCGAGCGGCCGGGTCAAGCAGCGAAACACGCCCAGGCGTCTGTAGCTGGAAGGAAAAGCAGCAGTGGCGGCAGCGGAGGCGAGGGCAGCGGAGGTGGGCGCGGTGATCCGCCGGTTGGCCCGGGCACCGTCAGGCGGAGGAGAGCGCCGCCAAGGCGGCGAGGAGCGGGAAGGGGAAGAGGTGGCCTTGCGTCTTGCGCAGCCGCATCGGCGTGGCTGGGCGTGATCATGGGCGGAGCGGAGAGGGACAGAGAGAGGAGGGGCTCACAAGGGGAGTAGGGAACAGAACGCGTGATCGGTGGAGGTCGGGGAGGACGACGGGACGAGCGAGCGGAGTGGAAGGAGTCCGGTGAGGTGGCGGCGAGCTCCGGCGGCGTCGGGGGCGTCGTCGGTGACCTCCTCCTCTCGATCCCGATCAATCGGGGAGAGAGGGAGGTGAGATATTTTCGGGGAGGGGGAATGGAGGTGTCGGTGATGGACTGGGAGGGGAGTGGGGGTTAAGGAGTGCGGGCCTGGGGGTTTTGGCCCAGTTGGGCCACGGCCCAGGGGGGTTTACTCTTTTTTCCTGTTTCCTGTTTCTCTTTTATATTTTCTTTCTTTTATTTATTTCCTTTTCTGTTTTAACTCATTTTAAATTATTTAGACATTTTATAAAAATGTGTTTACTTCACCATAATTACCGATGCAATATTTGGCAACCCCTAACATTTTGTGTTGACTTTTGAAAACTTTGGGTGTTTGTCGCTAATTCATTTTTGAATTTGCTATGTTTTGAACTACCACTTAATTAGCAACAGAACCTAGATGACAAGGCATCATCAAGAGAGTTTTATGTAGCCTAATTATCCAGGCGTTCTGAGCCCATAATGCATCATCAAGTTTTTGGACCAATTCTTTCTAGATCTATTCACGGTCTTTTGCAAAATTAATTTGAGCTCTCTATTGCTCAACTCTACTTGACCACTAGATGCGGGTGATAAGGAGATGCGATTCTATGATTGACATCATACTTAGCAAGCATCTTCTGAAAGCACCATGAATAAAGTGTGAACCACCATCACATAAGATATCTAGGGACTCCAAACCTCGGAAAAATAACTTCTTTAAGCATTTTAATAGAAGTGTTATGATCAGCACTACTAGTTGGAATAGCTTCTACCCACTTAGTAATGTAATCAACAGCAACTAAAATATGTATATAACCATTGGAGGCAGGAAAAGGTCCCATATAATCAAAGCCCCAAACATCAAACGGTTCAATAAGAAGAGAATAATTCATAGGCATTTCTTGACGTCTACTGATGTTACCTATTCTTTGACATTCATCACAAGATAAGACACTTACGAGAATCTTTGAAAATAGTAGGCCAATAAAAACCAGACTGTAGTACCTTGTGTGCAGTTCTATCTCCAGCGTGGTGTCCTCCATAGGATTCAGAGTGACACTTGCGTAGGATTTGTTCCTGTTCATGCTCACGCACACAACGTCTAATAATACCATCTACTCCTTCTTTATAAAGGTGTGGATCATCCCAGAAGTAATGTCTTAAATCATAAAAGAAAATTTTCTTTTGCTGGTATGTGAAACTAGGCGATATATATTAGCAACAATGTAATTAGCTTAATCAGCATACCAAGGAGCAGTACGAGAAGCATTGACAACCGCTAATTGTTCATCAGGAAAACTATCATTAATAGGCAGTGGGTCATCAAGAACATTCTCTAACCTAGACAAGTTGTCTGCAATGGGGTTCTCAGCTCCCTTTCTATCAATAATATGCAAGTCAAATTCTTGGAGCAAGAGAACCCATCTAATGAGTCTAGGCTTAGCATCTTTCTTTTCCATAAGATATTTAATAGCAGCATGATCTATGTGAATAGTAACTTTGGAATCAACAATGTAAGGTCTAAACTTATCACATGCAAACACAACTGCTAAGAACTCTTTTTCAGTAGTAGCATAATTTCTTTGGGCAGTATCAAGAGTCTTACTAGCATACTGGATAAAATTCAATTTCTTATCGACTCTTTGCCCTAAACAACACCTCTGACATAATCACTAGCATCGCACATAATTTCAAAAGGTAAATTCCAATCAGGTGGCTGAACAATAGGTGCAGTGAACAAGGCTTTCTTAAGTGTTTCGAATGCTTCTACACAATCATCATCAAAGACAAAAGTAATATCTTTTTGCAATAAATTAGTAAGAGGCCTAGAGATTTTAGAAAAGTCCTTAATGAACCTCCTATAAAAGTTGGCATGACCAAGGAAACTTCTTATACCTTTTATGTCCTTGGGACATGGCATCTTTTCAATAGCGTCAACTTTGGCTTTGTCAACTTCAATACCTCTCTTGGAGATCTTGTGCCCCAAGACAATGCCTTCATTAACCATAAAGTGACACTTTTCCCAATTCAGGATTTAGACTAGTGTCTTCGCATCTCTGCAAAACTCGATCAAGGTTGCTCAAACAATCATCAAAGAGGATCCATAGACGGAGAAGTCATCCATGAATACCTCACAAATCTTTTCACAAAAATCAGAGAATATAGCCATCATGCATCTTTGAAAGGTAGCAGGTGCATTACATAAACCAAAAGGCATACGTCTATAAGCAAAAGTACCAAAAGGGCAAGTAAAATTAGTTTTAGATTGATCCTTTGCTGACACAGGTATTTGAGAGAAGCCAGAATAACCATCTAGAAAGCAAAAATGTGTGTGTTTGGATAGCCTTTCTAGCATTTGATCAATAAAAGGTAAAGGGTAATGATCTTTCTTAGTAGCTTTATTTAACTTACGAAAATCAATTACCATCCTATAACCTGTAATAATTCTTTGCGGGATCAATTCATCTTTATCATTAGGAACCACGGTAATACCTCCCTTTTTAGGGACACAATGGAAAAGGCTTACCCATTCACTATCAGCAACGGGATAAATAATACCTGCCTCAAGGAGCTTTAGTATCTCCTTTCTTACCACTTCCTTCATTTTGGGATTTAATCATCTTTGAGGATCTCTAACTGGTTTGGCATCTTTCTCCACTGAAATTTTGTGTTGACATAATGTGGGACTAATGCCCTTAAGATCATCCAGAGTATATCCAATAGTAGCTCGGTGCTTCTTCAGAGCTTTCAATAATCTTTCTTCTTCTTTCTCTGAAAGGTTAGCACTAATAATAACAGTATATATTTCTTTTTCATCAAGATAAGCATACTTAAGATTATCAGGTAAGGGTTTGAGTTCAAACACGAGATCATCCTTGGGTGGAGGGGGATCCCCAAGAATTTCAATGGGAAGGTTATGTTTCAGCATAGGTTCTTGTTTAAGGAACACTTCATCTATTTCTTCCCTTTCCTTCATAAACATATTGTTTTCATGGTCTAACAAATAATGTTCTAACGGATCAGTAGGAGGAACAACAATGGAAGCAAGGCCAATAATCTCATCTTTACTAGGTGGTTCCCTTTCACGAGGTTGTCTACCAAACTTAGCAAAATTGAACTCATGAGACATACCATCTATGCCAACAGTGACGATATTCTTTTCACAATTAATCTTAGCACTAGCAGTATTCAAGAAGGGTCTACCAAAAATAATGGGACAAAAATCATCTTGTGGGGAACCAAGAACAAGAAAATCAGCAGGGTATTTAACCTTTCCACACAAAACTTCAACATCTCTAACTATCCCAATAGGTTTAATGGTATCCCTATTGGCAAGCTTAATAGTAACATCAATGTCCTCTAATTCAACGGGTGCAATGTCGTGCATAATTTCTTTATATAGATCATAAGGTATCGCACTGGCACTAGCACCCATATCACATAAGCCATGATAACAATGATCTCCTATTTTAACAGAAATAACAGGCGTGCCTACAACAGGTCTACGTGTCTTAGTATCGGGTCTAGCAATATTAGCAGTCTCACCCAAGAAAGAAATAACATGCCCATCTAAGTCCTCATCCAAGAGATCTTTAATCATAGCAATACCAGGTTCAACATTAATTTGCTTAGGAGGTGTATAAGTCCTAGTATTACTCTTACGAACAACAACCGAAGCTTTAGTATGATCTTTTATCCTAACAGGAAAAGGAGGTTTTTCGACATAAGCAGTAGGAATAATAGGATCACTATAAGTAATAGTATTTTCTTCGACTGTAATGGGTGCAACTACTTTCACTTCAACAGGAGGATTATATTTAAACCACTTCTCTTTAGGGAGATCAACGTGAGTAGCAAAAGTTTCACAAAAAGTAGCTACTATCTCAGAGTCAAGTCCATACTTAGAGCTAAATCCACGGAAAGCATCGGTATCCATAAAATATTTAACACAATCGAACTTAGGTGTCATATCTGACTCCTTACCATCGTCGGAACCCCAATCTTCAGAGTTGCATTTAATTCTTTCCAATAAGTCCCATTTGAAATCAATAGTCTTCAGCATATAGGAACCAGCACAGAAGTATCGAGCAAGTTATGATTATCAAGAGAAAGCCGAGCATAAAATTCGAATGATCATTTCGAGAGAGCTCATGATTGGGGCATGAATACAACATTGAATTAAGCCTCCCCCAAGCTTGAGCGATGATTTCTCCTTCGCGAGGCCAGAAATTATATATGTAATTACGATCATGATGAATAAGATGCATAGGATAGAACTTCTGGTGAAATTCCAACTTCAATCGCTTATAATTCCAAGATCTCGTATCATCACATAGCATATACCTTGTCATTGCATCTCCCTTCAAAGATAAAGGGAAGACCTTCCTTTTGACAACATCATCAGGAATACCTGCAAGCTTAAATAATCCACAAACTTCATCCACAAAGATAAGGTGTAAGTCGGGATGCAATGTTCCATCTCCTGCAAATGGATTAGCTAGCAGTTTCTCTATCATACCCGAAGGAATCTCAAAGTAAATATTTTCATAAAGTTCAGTAGGTTGAGGAGCATCTCTTTGCTCTTCTGGTTGGGGTGAAGATACCCCAAACAAACCCCTCAAAGGATTAGTTTCCATAGTGACAAGTAACAGAAAATTTCAGCACACTATATAAATGTTTCCTTACCAAGTTCCACTCACCAAAAGCGCTACACTCCCTGGAAACGGCGCCAGAAAAGAGTCTTGATGACCCACAAGTATAGGGGATCTATCATAGTCCTTTCGATAAGTAAGAGTGTCTAACCCAACGAGGAGCAGAAGGAAATGATAAGCGGTTTTCAGTAAGGTTTTCTCTGCAAGAATTGAAGTAGTAGGTGATATATAGTTTTGTGATAAGATAAATAGTAACAAGCAAAAAGTAAATAAAGTAAATAAAGTGAAGCAAGGTGGCCCAATCCTTTATGTAGCAAAGGATAAGCCCGGACAAATTCTAATAATGAAGAAGGAGCTCCCGAGGACACATTGGGAATTATCGTCAAGCTAGTTTTCATCACGTTCGTAAGATTCGCGTTCGGTACTTTGATAATTTGATATGTGGGTGGACCGGCACTTGAGTACTGTCCTAACGTGGACAAGCATCCCACTTATGATTAACCCCTATTGCAAGCATCCGCAACTACAAAAAGGAGTATTAAGGTAAACCTAACCACAACATTAAACATATGGGTCCATATCAGCCCCTAACAAAGCAACGCATAAACTAGGGTTTAAGCTTCTGTCACTCTAGCAACCCATCATCTACTTATTACTTCCCTATGCCTTCCTCTAGGCCCAAATAATGGTGAAGTGTCATGTAGTCGACGTTCACATAACACCACTAGAGGAAAGACAACATACATCTCATCAAAATATCAACGAATACCAAATTCACATGACTGCTAATAGCAAGACTTCACCCATGTCCTCAAGAACAAACGTAACTACTCACAAAGCATATTCATGTTCATAATCAGAGGAGTAATAATATGCATAAAGGATCTGAACATATGATCTTCCACCAAGTAAACCAACTAGCATCAACTACAAGGAGTAATCAACACTACTAGCAACCCACATGTACCAATTTGTGGTTTTGATACAAGATTGGATACAAGAGATGAACTAGGGTTTTGAGAGGAGATGGTGCTGGTGAAGATGTTGATGGAGATTGACCCCCTCTCGATGAGAGGATCGTTGGTGATGACGTTGGTGATGATTTCCCCCCCGGGAAGTGTCCCCGCAGAACAGCTCCGCCAGAGCCCTAGATTGATTCCGCCAAGGTTCCGCCTCGTGGCGGAGTTTCATCCGTAAGCTTGCCCATGATTTTTCTAGGGTAAAAGTGATGATATAGCAGAAGATGGACGCCAGAGGCCCACCAGGGGGCCGGGAGATAGGGGTCGCGCCCTATAGGGGGATGCCTCTGTCTCTGGACAGGTGTGGGCCCCCTGGCCTATTTCTTCCGCTCATATATTCTTAATAAATCCAAAAAGTTGTTTCGTGGAGTTTCAGGACTTTTGGAGTTGTGCAGAATAGGTTTCCAACGTTTGCTCCTTTTCCAGCTAGAATTCCAGCTGTCGGCATTCCCCCTCTTCATGGTAAACCTTGTAAAATAAGATAGAATAGCCATAAGTATTGAGCTATAATGTGTAATAATAGACCATAATGCAATAAATATT
This sequence comes from Aegilops longissima, assembly GCA_021605205.1. Taxonomy (NCBI): domain Eukaryota; kingdom Viridiplantae; phylum Streptophyta; class Magnoliopsida; order Poales; family Poaceae; genus Aegilops; species Aegilops longissima. The sequence goes on along the minus strand of CM038681.1, from coordinate 558,265,459 downwards.
GATATAAAAGTATGATGCAAAATGGACATATCAGGTAGCACCAACCGGGACCAATAAGCTTCCACGCGTCAGCATTTCAGGGGCTATTTTTTTGGAAGGAGGTGGTTTAGGGGTTTTGAGGGGTAATTTAGGTTGTTATAGGTAGCTAATAGAGATATGTGTCGTCTCTTATCTCTGTGCTACTGCTACTGCTATGTCTAAACATGACTTAGATTGAAGTGAGGCAACATGTGGTGCATGTCGAAAGTAATACTAATCATAACTTGATCAAGTTTGGATTGTACTATTTTCGACATGCACCACATGCATGTTGGCTTCACTTCAATCCAATCATCATAATAACAAGTCCTACTAATCATCATCATACAACTTCTACTCGTTATTAATAACAAGTCATACAATCATCATCCTGATAGTCATCGAACCAACCCTACTTAATTGTTCTTAGCACATGATCATCAGTATTAGGCAGGACCTAAATACCCTATTTAAGGTAAAAATAGCATAAAACAATATAGACCCTGACTCTCCATTATGGAGAATGGAGATCATCATGTCTCCAATTCTTGCGCGGCACTTCCTTTTGCTTCCAAGAACCTCCTTACGACTATCCATACATTTTTTGCATTCTCTGATTAGCATGTCTCCACTTCTTTTAGAAATCCAGTATGGACAGTTGAGATTCGTAGGATGACCTGGTTGTATGTTCAAAACATGAAGGCTACCATACTCATACATCAAATGAGGCACACAATCCGTCGGGATTCTCTGTTGAAAACATAGTAATAACTTCATAGTTAGCAATGATGTACTAGTTTTAGAAGTATGCAAAAGATGCACGAATGTCGTAATAGTAGAAAATCTTACCAGGGTATCTCCATAGTAGTTACCGTAGTTCAGCACGTGCACTAGTGGCACGTATTGACCATAATGTTTAGGAGTTTTACAATAAATATTGTAATTATCAAGATCAGTACAAAATCCGACCAGATAATTTTTCTCCTTATAAGTTAACTCAGAGCCATCGGTGTAGTAGGTTTTGTCTACCATTTTCCGCACATTCTTTGAATAATCAAAATAAATTGTCAATGGAAATAAGCTGTCAACTATTTTGAAATGAATAATATAAATTAGTTAATAATTAACTATGTTTGAGAAACTCACATAGAGGTAGAACTGGAGGCGTATCAACAAGGACCCAAATGTCCATATTGTCTTGGTCAATGTCAGGATCACCAAGATCCATGGTGACAAGCATACCCTCATCAAAACCATACATCTTGCAAAATGCTTCCCAATTTTTGCAACCAAAATGGGTTACGCTCTCAGCATTATACATATTTACTTCAAAATCCACATCATGATGGGTCCTTAGGTGAATTTTCTTCGTTTCAAAATTTTCATGGTCTTCAAAATCCATCCTCTCCAAGACATAGCGTCTTGCATGGCATGGGATAAGCTATACTCGAATTGTAAAAGATGAAAAATTACACGTTGAAATAGTTGAAGTCATGCTTAATTACGAAAAAAAACACTTGTCGTCGTTGCGTACCGTTTCAACATCGAAGGTCTCCTCGAGCTTAATGCTGAAGCTGTAACATCCCAAATTTCCCATTTGGAATGTTTTACAATTATAGCTAAGCATCTATGCATATTGTTTGAAATTGAGTGACATTTGAAGTATTTCAGAAGTTTTTGAGTTTGTTGGAATCTGAATTCAAATTTGGCAGTTGAAATTTATTTCAAAACAATGCCTGACAAATACTTGAGAAAAAGTATGAGAGGAGTAAACATGACACTCCAAAAATGTCAGATGAAAAACCTTGCCAAAAAGTTTGAATTCAAATTTGATTTTTATTTGGGATTTTAGAAAATGTTTTTTTTAAGTTTGAGTTTTGCCCCTGGAAAAATGTTCAAATTGTAGGGAATATTCCCCTGATAATTTTGATATATATATGTCCTATATAAAAAATATATATTTAATATATTATCTCTCCTCTCCTTAATTCAAAAAAGGAAAAAAAAAAAAAACCCCAGGCGCCAGCCAGGCCAACCGGCCCAGCCAGCGCCGAGGCAGCCCAGCCAGCGCCAGGCGCAGCCGGCCAGTGAGCCGAGCCAACCGCCCAGCCGACCGACCAGTGCGCCTCGATTCCCCTTCCTTGGTCGCCCGACCCAAACCCCCCTCCTCTCTCTCGACGCTTGGACCCCCCACCCCTTCTTCTTCCTCTCCGCCAACCCATAACGCCGCCGCCACCGGAATCCGAAGATCCGGGATCCTTCCCGATCCGCCCCTCCTCCAAGTCGGCGCCCCTATAAATACCGCATCCCCTCGACCCGTTCCCCACTTTCCCCTCGCTTAACCCTCTCCCTCGCCACGATTCCTCGCGGAACCCGACGCGTCGCCCTTGCCATGCCACCGCCCCACCGTCTCCCTACCCCCCGAGCTCCACCGACTCCACCTTGACCTCCCCTCGCTCACAAGCACCGCGGACGCCTCCGTCGTCTTCCCGACCACCGAGCCACCAGCGCCGTCGTCGCCCAAAACGCCGTCGACCGTCGCCGTCGTCGCCACCGCGGTGAGTCGCCGGAGCCGCCCACCACCGTCCGATCTAGGATCTAGGGTCTAGATTAGACTAGCGAAGGGGTACGGTTTATTTTAAATAAAGCCCGGTTCACTTACGGTTTTTATTTTGGGTTTAGTTAGACCGGCCCGATCGGTTTGTTTTCTGTTAACCGCGGGCGTGCGTTAGTTATAAAACGCCTGAGCGTTAGATAGGCCCATTAGCGCTAGTTTTCTTTTTAGTTATTTTTTTCGTTTCTGTTTTTAACAGAATAGTTTCAGTTTTGTAAAATCCATATCTTTTAGGTTACTTAATATTTTTAGTTGATTGTTTTTTTGTTAGTTTGCAAATTTGTTGTAGTTTCTGTAGAAAATATGTTTGGCCCTGTTTAAATTATTAGAAATTGCTTTATTTTAGTTTTAGACAGATTAGTATTTCTGCTATAAAATGAGTTAGGATTATTTTATTTTAGTGATTCTTTTGTCACTACTTTGTTTTGACCTTGCCTAACCATAGGAATTTATTTGGGTATTTTAGATTTAATAAAAAATAGTTTTAATCAAAATCATGTGTTTCTTGTTTATTTAATTAGCTACTGTTTTCCTATTGTTTTATTTAGCAAATAATTTTTATTTTTCCTATGTTATAGTTAATTTAGATTAGTTTATGTAGCTACAGAGGATGAACTTTTATTTACAATAAATAAAAATTTTATTTTATTTTTCCATGCTAGGATTGTTATAGGCATAGTAGGAGTTCTATAATAGCTTTTGATGTGATTCTTTTTGCTCCTAGTTGGCATGATGTTTTCTCTTCTGTTTGTTAGCAAAACCCATGCTTAGGTTCTGTTAAGAAAAGTTTTAGTTGTGTAAAACTAGTTCTTAGTTGTTGTTTGATGTGGTGAAAACATTGATTTGCCTTCTTCGAGTTTTCTTTGGATTTTGGTTGAGTGCTTGGGTGTTTCACTTCCAACTTGCTGTGATGTTATATTGTGCCATACTTATTTGTGCTATTGTTTAATTCGGTAGAATTTCCGGAGTGCGAAGCCTGCTATCACGAGTCCCTAACTTTCGAAGACCGTCAGCAAGGCAAGTTATTTGACCATGTTTTTCTTTTACAATACCTATGATTTTATTGCATTAGAATTATACCTCCCCACCATGCATGCAGTAGGAGAATTTTAAGTTATGTTCTTGAGTAGTATCATGAGGTAGGATGAAACCAATTCCCTTGTTATCATGGCCCGGGACGAAGTAGTTTATTTTGCTATGCTCGTGAGAGCGGGTTGGTTGAGTGATTCATAAGGGAGATGTGAGAGTCAAGATGATGACAACCCCATGACTTCAAGCTCAAGATGGACTTCGAAATTCACTACTGGGTGGAGGACGATTGACGGGCACCCTGGATAAACCAGCGGTTGGCCGGGATGCATGGAGAAGAACCATGACATCTTGCGGAAAGCTTCACCCAGCCACGAAGAGGCGGATGGATACCCCATTGACGGAAGCTTACATGCAGCCGCAAGCCATTATGAGCTCGGCTTGGTCGACCCTAGGTGTGACTCTGGCGGACGGTGCTACGAGATGTAGAAGAACGGTAGGATTGGATGGGTACGGCGGTGGCCCAGAGGAACTCTTCGGAAGACCTGTTTAGTTCGTCCCGTCTTCAAACACCGTGAAGTGCGAAGACTTAAAGGAGGAACGATTCTTGCGGGTAAAGTCATAAACCTCTGCAGTGAAGATCTAATCGGTTAGCCGTGTCCCGATTCTGGACAATTTGAGCCTCTGGAACTTGGAGTATTTGGATATCTCAACACGAACTTAATAAATTAATTGAGGGGTTATTTAATACTTGGGAATGAGACATTGGTTGGCGGAACCATCTCAATAACTACCAACATTTTGTAGTATTTGCAAACAAGTCCTTGTTGTAGGAAAAAGCGGCTTTTCATAAAACAATGAAACTTAGAGCCCCACAGCCAAAATTGCATATAGTGTTAAGTATTATTATTGTTCTCTCTTTGACTTGCCGGCATATTCAAAATGCTGACCTACACGGCTGCAACGTCTTATGCTGCAGAGGAGTTTTCCGATCAGGAGTGAGGCTACGATCCACGCTTGGTGATTGCCCTATGGAGTCGGATGGACTCGCTATTCGTCTATGCTTCCGCAGCTTTACTTAGTTTATTTCTCATGAGTTGGCCTTCGGCCGAATTTATTCTATTGTAATAAAGACTCGATATGAGAACCGTGTAATAAATTCAGGTGTGATTGAACTTTGAATCTTTGCATCAATGTACTATGTGTGCCAGCATGATCTTGGGATGGTAGAGCTACACAGATACTTGACCGTTTCGGGTCGGGTCGCTACAGAGATGGTATTGAGCACACGCGACCATAGGGCGTAACCCCTAGGATCGGAAAGCCATAGGAAGAGACTATTTATTTTATGTCCTTATCATTCCGTAATTCTCCCTGTTCATTTCTCGACTTCTCTCCGATTTTCAACATTCTAGATGGCCGCGAGTTCACCCAGGTTTTGCTACGGAGTTTTGCCACCAGATGAGGCGGTGCCTCTCGGCAAGAAGCTGGTTCAGATCGTGAAGAAGCTGAAGATTGCTCTGCCCTCAATCATCGGGAAGCCTACCAATGCACTTCCGCGGATACCGCTTCTGGATTGAGGTGCACATTCGGGGAGGACCTTGGAGGACATTGAGCCCATTGACTTTGAGTTTACCGATTTCAATTGGATCCTCGGAAGAGACATGGCGATTTATCGTGCACTTGGACATCTCGAGAAGAGTACAGGGCCGAGCTCGACCCATCGACCTCGCCATGATTTCTCAGAGCTAGGAATGGAGATATCATCCGTACCGTGAGGAAGACTCCATTCTCTCATATGTCCAAGACTTGGAGTGTCTCCTCGAAGCGGGAAATCCAGACTCGCCGTAACTCGAAGGTACACAGGAGGCTGTTGTTCCGTGAACTGGAACTGGAGGAGAAAGCACACGCAGACTTCCTTGACCATGAAGAAGAAATCAAGGATTTCATGGAGAGAGTCGACAAGCTGAAGATGGATGTTGCCGCATTAGAGGAGAAGATGGACTTGGGAGAAGACCTTTTTGCGAGTGGAGATGACGGACCCCTTGTGAGCAATGACCAGGATTATGAAGAGAGCTCCACTGAAGAAAGCCGCAAGAGGAGGCGCCGCACCAGAGGACGCCACACGGAGGACGCCGCACTGAAGGGCGCAAGGATAATTGATGAAGACATTTAGTCGACCGCCATGTTATTTTATTTTTCCGTCGATCGCTTAGGCCGTTATTTTCGATTAGTCGTGAAATTTGTAATCCGAGATTGAACCATGTTTGAGTTGATTGAATAAATGATTGGTGTGATTATGATTGTGCATTCATATGGGTAGTGATATTTTCTCATTAGACCCTTGTTCTATTCTAATTTTCTCATCCACTCCAAAACACCAGATGCCTCCGAGGCGTGACCCGGTCTCAACTTTCCGCGGAGCTCACCCGGTGATCCAGCAGCGAAATGCCCTTATGCGGATGCTAATCCGAACCGAACAACAACAACAACAATCCACCGCCACCACCCCCTGTTGACAACTTGACCCGCTTCCTAAGGCTGAATCCGCCGGTGTTCTCTAGCAGCATTGAGCCGATTGTGGCCGATGATTGGCTCCGCAAGGTCGGAAGGGAGTTAGCCACTGCTGGATGCACAGATGCAGAGAAGGTGCGCTTTGCCGCACATCAACTTGATGGACCTGCAACCTCTTGGTGGGAGAACTACACCGCCACTTATCCCATCGCCACCATCACGTGGGATCAGTTCCAGAGCTTTTCGCACCGCTCATGTATCACCGGAGCCATGAGTGCGAAGAAGCATGAGTTCCACAACTTACGCCGAGAGAACCGTCTTGTGGGGCGATGCGTGGATGAGTTCAGCAAGTTAGCTCGCTATGCCCGGATGATGTGGCCACAGATGCATAAAGCAGGAAAAGTTTCTCGAGGACTCAATGGCGAGCTGGGAATGCAGCTAATGGTGGCTACCTTCAACAACTACCGGGAGCTGGTAGACAAGGCCACCATACTTGAAGGCAAGCAGCAGAGATTGATAGCATAGCGGAAGTATGGCGGGGAAGTACAACTCGGAGCTCAGCGAAGCCCGTTATGCCCCATACTTGGGAGAGCATACCCATCACACCCATGGAGGACATAATCATGGAGGACATAACCATGGAGGAAATGGGAACAACCGCAACCCCGACAACAAGACAGTCAATGGAAACGGCAATGGCAACCAGCATCGTCCTGCCTCGGTTCAGAAGGATCTGAGTCACATCACCTGTTTCAAGTGCCAGAAAACAGGGCATTATGCCACCGACTGCCCGGAGGCCAAGCAAAGGAATGGAAACGGCAATGGAAGCTCAGCAAAGAAGCCCAACCCTTTTCCTCATGCTCAGGTGAACCACATTGACGTGGAGGACGTCTATGATCAGCCAGACACTATGGTTGGTAAGTTTTTATTAAATTCACATCCAGTATTGGTACTCTTTGATTCTGGTGCAACGCATTCATTTATATCAAGAGTAGTTGTGGAAAAGTACGGGTTGCCCACTAGAACCCTTAGAAGCCCTCTTCACATCAGTTCCGCAGGAGGAGAAATGATGGCAGGCTTAGGCTGTCATGCAACCCTCAACATCGGAAACCATAAATTTCCCGCATACCTCATAGTATTGGAAACCCAGACCTTGGATGTAATCCTAGGCATGGATTGGTTGACAAAGTTTGAAGGAAACATAGATCGTGCCCGCAAATCGATTACGCTCACCACTCCGGGCGAGAAGAGGATCAAGTATGTATCGAGGCGTAACCCGATGAAGAATCAGTGCATTCCCTCACGGAGTTGTTCAGAGGAAGTGCCGAGAGTGCAAGATTTTCCCGATGTGTTTTGGAGGAATTACCAGAATGCCACCGGACGAGAGACATTGAATTTCTGATTGAGTTATTGCCCGGCACAGCCCCAATATCCAAGAGACCCTATCGGATGCCCCGAGCGATTTGGAAGAGATCAAAACCAAATTAATGAGCTATTGGAGAAGGGATATATTCGCCAAGCTCGTCACCTTGGGGAGCCCAGTTCTTTTGGTAGAGAGGAAGGATGGAACCACGAGAATGGTTGTGGATTATCGTTCTTTGAGCAGCGTGACCATCAAGAACAAGTACCCTCTGCCGATGATTAATGATCTATTTGATCAGCTAGTTGGAGCCAAGGTATTCTCCAAGATCGATCTTGATCGGGTATCATCGATTGAAGATCCGTGAAAAGGATATACCTAAAACAGCATTCACCACCAGGTATGGTTTATATGAGTATACCGTCATGTCATTCGGATTGACTAATGCCCTTGCATACTTCATGAATTTGATGAACAAGGTATTTATGGAATATCTGGACAAGTTTGTCGTGGTATTCATCGATGATATACTGATTTTCTCCAAGAGCGAGGAAGAGCATAAGGAACATTTGCGTCTAGTTCTGGAGAAACTCCGAGAACATCGCTTGTATGCCAAGTTCATAAATGTGAATTTTGGCTGAAGGAAGTCGGATTCCTCGGACATGTTATTTCAGAGAAGGAATAGCGATTGACCCGCCAAGGTTGTATCGATCACCGATTGGCGGTCACCCACCTCGATCAAGGAGATCCGCAGTTTTCTCGGACTCGCGAGGATATTATCGGAGTTTATTGAGAATTTCTCGAAGATTGCGAAGCCCATGGTGAGCTGTTGAAGAAGGACGCCAAGTACATCTGGACCGAGGATTGTGAAGCCAGTTTTCAGGAATTGAAGAAGCGTTTGGTTACAGCCCCATATTGATTTTGCGGACATACACAAGGATTACGGGTATATTGTGGCGCTTCTCGTCGGGGACTCGGAGGAGTACTCATGCAGGAAGGAAAAGTTGTAGCTTATACCTCCAGACAGCTACGACCTCACGAGATGAACTATGCCACACATGATTTGGAGTTAGCAGCCGTAGTGCATGCACTCAAGACCTGGAGGCATTTTCTTATCGGAAACAAATGTGATGTTTACACGGATCATAAAAGCTTGAAGTATATTTTCACGCAGAAAGAGTTGAACCTCAGGCAGAGGAGATAGCTAGAGTTAATCAAGGACTATGACATGAGATTGCATTACCACCTAGGAAAGGCTAATGTTGTAGCAGATGCTTTGAGCCGTAAGAGTTATGTGAATACTCTTATAGCGGGAGGATTACCCCAGGAGTTAGTCGATGACCTCAGAGATCTTCGACCGGAGATAGTTCCGAGAGCATATGTTGCAACTCTGGAAGTTCAGTCCACTTTGGCCGAAAGAATTCGTGAAGCCCAGAAGTCGGACAAGGAAATTGATGAGATAAAGAAAAGGATGAATGAAGGAAAAGCTAAAGGGTTTCGTAAGGATGAATACGGAGCTATATGGTACGAGGATCGTATTTATGTGCCCAATGATCCCGAACTCGTGAAGCTAATACTTCAGAGGCTCATGATTCACCGTACTCGATTCACCCGGTAACACCAAAATGTATCTGGATTTGAAGGAAAGTTTACGGTGGGCGGTATGAAGAAGGATATTGCCGAGTACGTAGCGATGCGATGTTTGCCAGCGAGTAAAGGCGGAACATCGAAGCCAGCAGGTTACTTCAACCTTTGCCGATTCCCGAGTGGAAATGGGAAAAACTTGGAATGGATTTTATCACAGATTACCCAGACCCGTTCAGGTTATGATTCCATCTGGGTAGTGGTTGATCGATTGACCAAGGTAGCTCATTTCATTCCGTGAAGACTACCTATACCAGTGCTAAGTTAGCCAAGATATACATGACCAGGATCGTATGTCCGCATGGAGTTCCGAGGAGTATCGTGTCGATAGAGGAACACAATTTACCTCAAAGTTTTGGAATCGATTGCATGAAACTTTGGAGTGCGAGGCTGGAGTTCATGCAGCTTTTCATCCGTGAGAGATGGACAGACCGAGAGAGTCAACCAGATCCTGGAGGACATGTTGAGAGCTTGTGCGCTAGACTATGGGTCTAGCTGGGATGATAATTTGCCATCGCGAGTTCTCGTACAATAACAGTTATCGAGACCCGATCGAAGATGGCCCCTTTCGAAGCTCTATACGGAAGGAGGTGCAGAACACCATTGTTGTGGGATGGTGTTGGAGATCGAAAACTTTTCGGTCCCGATCTTATCAGAGATTCCGAAGAGAAAGTCAAACTGATTCGAGATAGACTCAAGGTAGCTCGATCGAGATGTAAGAGTTATGCCGACGATGGCGCAAGGAAGTAACTTACAAAGCGGGAGACCGGGCATATCTTCGTGTGTCCCCACTTCGTGGAATCAAGAGGTTCGGTGTTAAAGGAAAGTTAGCACCCCGGTTCATTGGCCCCTACAAAATCCTCGAACGTTGTGGAGAAGTTGCTTACAAGTTGGAATTGCGGAAGGATTGTCCGGAGTTCATGATGTCTTCCATGTTTCTCGGTGAAGAAATGCCATGCCGACATGGCGATATTCCGTTGAGAGACACAAGGTGCCCCTAGAGGCCCTACAGCTCGACGGTGATCGACTTATGAGGAGAAACCCGTCCGAATTCTCGAGACTGCGAACAGAGTCACCCGCAGCAAGATCATCAAGTTTTGCAAGGTCTTTGTGGAGTCATCATTCCGAGGAGGAAGCCACCGGGAGCGAGAAGAAGACCTCCGCCGAGACCACCGCACCTATTTGCTAGCCAACCCGAATCTCGAGGGCTAGATTCATCTTAAGGTGGTAGGTTTGTAACATCCCAAATTTCCCATTTGGAATGTTTTACAATTATAGCTAAGCATCTATGCATATTGTTTGAAATTGAGTGACATTTGAAGTATTTTAGAAGTTTTTGAGTTTGTTGGAATCTAAATTCAAATTTGGCAGTTGAAATTTATTTCAAAACAATGCCTGACAAATACTTGAGAAAAAGTATGAGAGGAGTAAACATGACACTCCAAAAATGTCAGATGAAAAACCTTGCCAAAAAGTTTGAATTCAAATTTGATTTTTATTTGGGATTTTAGAAAATGTTTTTTAAAAAAGTTTGAGTTTTGCCCCTAGAAAAATGTTCAAATTGTAGGGAATATTCCCCTGATAATTTTGATATATATATGTCCTATATAAAAAATATATATTTAATATATTATCTCTCTCTCCTTAATTCAAAAAAGGAAAAAGAAAAAAAAAAACCCCGCCACCAGCTAACCACCCAACCGGCCAGCACCAGAGGCAGCCCAGCCAGCGCAGGCAGCCAACCAATGAGGCAGCCAACCGCCCAGCCAGCCCCGAGCCGACCGACCCAGCCAGCGCCGATTCCCCTTCCTTGATCGCCCGACCCAAACCCCTCCTCTCTCTCGACGCCGCGGACCCCACCCCTTCTTCTTCCTCTCCACGCCAACCCATAGCGCCCGCACGGAATCCGAAGATCCGGGATCCTTCCCGATCCGCCTCCTCCAAGTCGACGCCCCTATAAATACCGCATCCCCTCGACCCGTTCCCCACTTTCCCCTCGCCTAACCCTCTCCTCGCCGCGATTCCTCGCTGAACCCGACGTCGCCCTTTTTGCCACCGCCCGCCTGTCTCCGACCCCGAGCTCCACCGACTCCACCTCGACCTCCCCTCGCTCCGCACTCACGGACGCCTCCGCCGTCTTCCCGACCACCGGAGCCACCGCGCCGTCGTCGCCTGTGCCGCCGTCGACCGTCGCCGTCGTCGCCACCGCGGTGAGTCGCTGGAGCCGCCCACCACCGTCCGATCTAGGATCTAGGGTCTAGATTAGACTAGCGAAGGGGTACGGTTTATTTTAAATAAAGCCCGGTTCACTTACGGTTTTTATTTTGGGTTTAGTTAGACCGGCCCGATCGGTTTGTTTTCGGTTAACATGGCGTAAGTTAGTTATAAAACGCCTGAGCATTAGATAGGCCCATTAGCGCTAGTTTTCTTTTTAGTTATTTTTTTCGTTTCTGTTTTTAACAGAATAGTTTCATTTTTGTAAAATCCATATCTTTTAGGTTACTTAATATTTTTAGTTGATTCTTTTTTTGTTAGTTTGCAAATTTGTTGTAGTTTCTGCGGAAAATATGTTTGGCCATGTTTAAATTATTAGAAATTGCTTTATTTTAGTTTTAGACAGATTAGTATTTCTGCTATAAAATGAGTTAGGATTATTTTATTTTAGTGATTCTTTTTGTCACTACTTTGTTTTGACCTTGCCTAACCGTAGGAATTTATTTGGGTATTTTAGATTTAATAAAAAATAGTTTTAATCAAAATCATGTGTTTCTTGTTTATTTAATTAGCTACTGTTTTCCTATTGTTTTATTTAGCAAATAATTTTATTTTTCCTATGTTATAGTTAATTTAGATTAGTTTCTGTAGCTACAGAGGATGAACTTTTATTTACGATAAATAAAATTTTTATTTTATTTTTCCATGCTAGGATTGTTATAGGCATAGTAGGAGTTCTATAATAGCTTTTGATGTGATTCTTTTTGCTCCTAGTTGGCATGATGTTTTCTCTTCTGTTTGTTAGCAAAACCCATGCTTAGGTTCTGTTAAGAAAAGTTTTAGTTGTGTAAAACTAGTTCTTAGTTGTTGTTTGATGTGGTGAAAACATTGATTTGCCTTCTCCGAGTTTTCTTTGGATTTTGGTTGAGTGCTTGGGTGTTTCACTTCCAACTTGCTGTGATGTTATATTGTGCCATACTTATTTGTGCTATTGTTTAATTCGGTAGAATTTTCGGAGTGCGAAGCCTGCTATCACGAGTCCCTAACTTTCGAAGACCGTCAGCAAGGCAAGTTATTTGACCATGTTTTTCTTTTACAATACCTATGATTTTATTGCGTTAGAATTATACCTCCCCACCATGCATGCAGTAGGAGAATTTTAAGTTATGTTCTTAGTAGTATCATGAGGTAGGATGAAACCAATTCCCCTTGTTATCATGGCCCGGGACGAAGTAGTTTATTTTGCTATGCTCGTAGACGGGGTTGGTTGAGTGATTCATAAGGGAGATGTGAGAGTCAAGATGATGACAACCCCATGACTTCAAGCTCAAGATGGACTTCGAAATTCACTACTGGGTGGAGGACGGTTGACGGGCACCCTGGAGAAACCAGCGGTTGGCCGGGATGCATGGAGAAGAGCCATGACATCTTGCGGAAAGCTTCACCCAGCCACGAAGAGACGGATGGATACCCCATTGACCGGAAGCTTACCTGTGCAGCCACAAGTCATTATGGGCTCGGCTTGGTCGACCCTAGGTGTGACTCGGCGGACGGTGCTACGAGATGTAGAAGAACGGTAGGATTGGATGGGTACGGCGGTGGCCCGAGGAACTCTTCGAAGACCCTGTTTACTCGTCCGTCTTCAAACACCGTGAAGTGCGAAGACTTAAAGGAGGAACGATTCTTGCGGGTAAAGTGCGCAAACCTCTGCAGAGTGAAGATCTAATCGGTTAGCCGTGTCCCCGGTTACGGACAATTTGAGCCTCTGGGAACTTGGAGTATTTCGGATATCTCAACACCGAACTTAATAAATTAATTGAGGGGGTTATTTAATACTTGGGAATGAGACATTGGTTGGCGGAACCATCTCAATAACTACCAATATTTTGTAGTATTTGCAAACAAGTCCTTGTTGTAGGGAAAAACTGGCTTTTACGCAAAACAATGAAACTTAGAGCCCCACAGCCAAAATTGCATATAGTGTTAAGTATTATTATTGTTCTCTCTTTGACTTGCCGACATATTCAAAATGCTGACCTACACGGTTGCAACGTCTTATGTTGCAGAGGAGTTTTCCGATCAGGAGTGAGGCTACGATCCACGCTTGGCGATTGCCCTATGGAGTCGGATGCACTCGCTATTCGTCTACGCTTCCGCAGCTTTACTTAGTTTATTTCTCATGAGTTGGCCTTCGGCCGAATTTATTATATTGTAATAAAGACTCGATATGAGAACCGTGTAATAAATTCAGGTGTGATTGAACTTTGAATCTTTGCATCAATGTGCTGTGTGTGCCAGCATGATCTTGGGATGGTACTGCTACACAGAGACTTGACCGTTTCGGGTCGGGTCGCTACAGAAGCGCCGATCATCGTCCAGGTGAGGCTTGTCGCACAGACCTCGATCGTCGTGGCACTAGCCGCACTCCCCCGGGAGACTTTCGTCGTCCGATGGTGACATTTCTTACGTTCATAATTCAAAGATTAAACTTGTACAATTAAATATATGTACTACAAAAACTAAATTAGATCATTATTATTCATCACGGGTTGACTATCGGTTTGTCGAGTCTTTTCTTGAAAACTCTCAGCTCACGTGGTGTATACATTCAACGGTTGGTGATGGTCGCTCCTCCATTCGTCCCCGAGTGCATTACACCAAAATATCTAGCACACGGGAATGAAGGAGAAGCGACCCCCACGACAACAGTCGGGATTCTTCGTCCTCTCATATATGGTGGAGACTCGACAGACTTAAAGTCAACCCGAAATATCGTTTAATTATCTTTCTAAAAAAGGATTTGGCTGGTCTCACCTCGAGGTCGGAGGGGGTCGGTGACGGGGACGACGGCGGGGATGATGGAGCGGGGCTCCTAGATTTCTGCGACAACAAAAACCCTATAAGCTATCAACTAATCATATGCATACGCCTTGCATAGTGCTCTCCAATTTTAGCATTCAAAGTAGGAGTAGTTTTCCAATTTGAGCATTCAATAAGAAAAACCAAATCGTAAAATAAAGTAGTATTCAAATTAGAATGCATTCAATTATAAGCAAAACTACATCATCTCTTGCGTCCGTACATCGTCGAATTTTATCACTAATACACCTCAAATACTATCATACATATAGCATTGCTAGTACAGCTAGAACCGTAGTGCCCGATGCGTATCGGCGCGGGCGGTGGACACCCAAAGAGAAGGAACCATCACAGGATCATAGCTCCAGTCAGATCCCTTAAGAAGCTGCCAGGTATTGTCGAACCTTCCCTCCAACGCAACCATGTAGCGACGGACGTGCTCGTCCTCCTCACTGACACGGTGACGTACCACCTCCGCGGTGTCCGGAAGCCTCGGCACCATCACAGGCCCACGCGACCGCCACCAAACAAGGATCGGGTCAACGACGGGCTGGCTCCTCACCAACCTACGCCCCCGGAAGGTAGCACCTCCCAATACCAGCCCGGCGGAGCCCAGTCCCGGACATGGCCCCTCTGATCAAGCCAGCTTCAACCGCCGAGTCGACAACGAGGATGCGGGATAGGCATCGTCGACGTCGATGCGGGAATAATTGCTTGAACTAAAAAAATAAACTAGTTCTATTAATTTTCTTGCTAAAAATAAACTACTTCTATATATAGTAAAATTAAGTAGTTTTCTTAAATCAACTAGTTCAAATACTACTAAGCACTTAATTACTATAAATAAAATAAAGTAGTACTTACTAAAATAAACTAATTCTATATATAGAAAAATAAAGTAGTTTTATTAAATCAACTAGTTCAACTACTAAGCACTTACTATAAATAAAATAAAGTAGTACTTACTAAAATAAACTATTTCTATATATAGTAATAAAGTAGTTTTATTAAATCAACTAGTTCAACTACTAATTAAGCACTTACTATAAATAAAAAAAGTAGTACTTACTAAAAATAAGAAGAGGAAGAAGAAGGAAAAGAAGAGAAGAAGAAGGAATAGAGGAGAAGAAGAAAAATAGAATAGTTCTTCTTCTCCTCTATTCCTTCTTCTTCTCTTTTTTACCTTGTTTTTCCTCTTCATTTTCTTCTTATTTTCCTCTTCTTTTCTTCTCAATATGAACATATACATAAAAGACTTTGATCATACACAATTTAAATATGAGTTTTAACTTAGTAAATTATATGAACAAAAAAATTCCACAAACATCTCATCTCGTCTCCACAAAACACATCTCATCTCATTTCATCCAAAAATAATTCTTTGCACATTCTTTGCATATGAACATACATACATTTATTTTTTTCTTAAATGTAACATATGAACATTTTCTTAAATGAGCATATGAACATACATATCACAAAAAATAGACCTTTTTCTTTGCATATGTACAAAGAAAAATCTATACACATCAATCCATCCATATATATAAATACATCAATCCATCCATCTATATATATGAAAAAAATTAAAGAAAAAAAATTCTATGAGCCTAAAAAATTCTAGGAAGCATGGGTAGGGGCGGCGGCGGCAACGCGTAGGGGCAGGGGCGGTGGCGGCGGCAACTTGCAGAGCAGGGGCGGCGGCGGTGGCAGCGCAGGGCAGGTGAAAGATCGTGGATGTCGCCTAGAGGGGGGTGAATATGCGCTTTAAAATAATTATGGTTTAGGCTTGAACAAATGCGGAATAAACCTAGCGGTTAATTTTTCAAGCACAAAACCTACAACGACCAGGCTCACCTATGTGCACCAACAACTTATGCTAAGCAAGATAAACAACTAGGTGATAGCAAGATATATGACAAGAAATAATATGGCTATCACAAAGTAAAAGGCTCGGGTAAGAGATAACCGAGGCACGTGGAGACGACGGTGTATCCCGAAGTTCACACCCTTGCGGATGCTAATCTCCGTTTGGAGCGGTGTGGAGGCACAATGCTCCCCAAGAAGCCACTAGGGCCACCGTAATGTCCTCACGCCCTCGCACAATGCAAGATGCCATGATTACACTAAGGGACCCTTGAGGGCGGTCACCGAACCCGTACAAATGGCAACCCTTGGGGGCGGTCACCGAACCCGTACACTTTGGCAACCCTTGGGGGCGGTCACCGAAACCCGTCAAATTGCTCGGGGCGATCTCCACAACCTAATTGGAGACCCCGGCGCTTGCCCGAAGCTTTACACCACAATGATTGAGCTCCGAACACCACCAACCGTCTAGGGCGCCCAAGCACCCAAGAGGAACAAGCTCAAGGGTACCAAGCACCCAAGAGTAATAAGCTTCTCAACTTGTAACTTCCGCATATCACCGTGGAGAACACAAACCGATGCACCAAATGCAATGGCAAGGGCACACGGAGTGCCCAAGTCCTTCTCTCTCAAATCCCACCGAAGCAACTAATGCTAGGGAGGAAAATCAGAGGAAGAACAAGAAGGAGAACACCAAGAACTCCAAGAACTAGATCCAAGGGGTTCCCCTCACATAGAGGAGAAAGTGATTGGTGGAAATGTGGATCTGGATCTCCTCTCTCTTTTCCCTCAAAAACTAGCAGAATCCATGGAGGGATTGAGAGTTAGCAAGCTTGAAGAAGGTCAACAATGGGGGAAGAACGCGAGCTCAAGAGATAGAGTTCATTGGGGAAGAAGACCCCCTTTTATAGGTGGGGAAAAATCCAACCGTTATGCTCACAGCCCGCACCGATCGGTACTACCGCTCCAAGGAGCGGTACTACCACTAGGGCGATAGTAGCCCTTTGAAACACAACAGCGAGGAGGCAAAAAGGCCAGAAGAACCGTCGGAGCGGTAGTACCGCTTGACCTCATGGTACTACCGCTAGGGGTAGCGGTACTACTGCTAAGGGTAGCAGTACTACTCCTTGCGAGCGGTAATAAAAAATTATATCCGTGCCTACCACCGCTGGACTAGTGACGATTTTTTGGTCTGGAGCGGAAGTAGTCACGGAAGTAGTCACGGTAGTACCGCTCCAAGCGGTAGTACCGCTCCCAAGGGCGGTACTAAAAAATTACATCCGCAGCAGCCCCTTTTGAGGACACCAAAACTGACACAACTTCTGCAAACGGACTCCGAATTCGACGAAACCAAGTTTGTTGGAAAGCTAGCGACAAGGGCTAACACAATATTGATAGAAATACCAATAATAAGAAAATGAGAAAAGGCCCAAAAGAAAATGGTAAGAACCCTTCCTCGGAAAAGACCGGTAAAACCTACAACACCGAAAACATCATAGAAGACGCATGCACACTCCATTTTTGATGAACTCAAGCTTTTCATCAAGACGACCATAAGCTCTAGGACTCACAAAGAGAAGCAAACAAGAACCAAGAAACATGATTCAAGGATGCAATGGTTTGAGCTCTCGTCAAACGATACGATCAAGCTACTCACTTGAGAGCCCCCCTTGATAGTACGGCTATCGATCCTATAAACCGGTCTCCAAACTATCACCATGAGACTGGTAAAATATAAAACCTATCAAGGGCAAACCTTTGCCTTGCACGAAGTCCACTTGAGCTAGATGATGACGATCTTGACTCCCTCAAGTTGGACCACCTTTCTTGATTGCATTCGCTCGATGAAGACTAGTTGATTGCTCCCCCATACTCCACTATGGGTGAGCCACTCTTTGGCATATCTTCACAAGTCCATTGACACCATAATGGACGGCAAGCTACAAGCACTTGATCTCTTCGTCATGCTCCACTTGAACTTGCACACGGCAATCTTGATGACGATCACCACTTAATGTCATCCTCTCCATGGGTTGAGTGATATCTTCCTCTTGACGCAAGCCCATGGACACGTACCTAACCCCACATAGAACTCTCACATTGACCATGGGTTAGTACACAAAGTGCAATGGACAATGCTTACCATACCATGGGATCACTTGATCCCTCTTGATACATCTTCTACGCTTTGTAAGTTGATCAACTTGATTCACTCTTGACTTAGTCTTGATCAACCTTGAATATTTCCAACTCTCTTCATTTGGATGATGTCTTGAAGATAAGCATGAATGATCACACAATCTTCTTTTTCAAGACATGCTTGCAATAAGCTCAACTCTCACATGACCAATCTTTGGATAATTCCTTAATAGCACCTTGGTCAACACAAACTCTCCTTGAAACCAACACATGTACTCTAAGAAAAGCCTATGGACAAAACCTTCAAATATAACTCAAGGCAACCATTAGTCCATAGAGATTGTCATCAATTACCAAAACCAAACATGGGGGCACCACATGTTCTTTCAATCTCCCCCATTTTGGTAATTGATGACAATCACTTTCAAGAGAGTTTATAAAAGGAATTATGCACCACCATGCAATGCAACGACCAATGATGCATGAGAATGGGATGCAAAAGCTTAGGAACAAAACTCTGTGAAACTCCTCCCCCTTTGGCATCGATTGCCAAAATGGGTGAAAAGCTTAGAAGGCCAATATAAAAAGTGTTCCTCCATAAATTATGTATTTCTCAACAAGAGAGTGGAATGCAATACACATGTCCAACGGTAAATACTTGGAGGAAGACAAACTATATTGAGGCCCAAAGATTGCAAAAGAATGACATGCCACAAAGACATAACAAAGAGAGAAACAAGCAATCATGCAATCAAAAGATACCAATTGAAGCAAGCAATCAACGGATATCAATTGAGCCAACTATACAAATGATCCTACTTGGCAAATGAATGAAATAAATTATGATATGAGCAAAGGAGTATTCTAGAGAAACTAGAGAAGCTCGACTTGATTTGTGCACAATTTAGTTTTGTAATTGGATACAACAAGCACAAAATAGGATCGTCACTCCCCCAAGATCAATAAAACCTCACGACAAGTGCAAGAGAGCAACAGAGTGTTCTAAAGACACTAGTGAAGCTCTCCATGATTTGTGCACTCCTTACAATATTTGCATTAGGATACCAAGTGCACAAGAAAAAGAATCATCACTCCCCGAAAATCAATAGAAACTCACAACAAGTGCAAGCGAGCATGTAGGAAACAAAGCCTAGCACTTGCAACAAACAAATGGTTGAGAAACATATAAAAGAGGCAACTTAAGAGTAGGCTCAACCAAAATGATGTGTGTGAGTCATGGCAAAGCACTTGAGAAGACTAATGTACGGATGAGCATTAAGCATCAACATAGTCTTGGATAGTGGAGATACAAGGTGCATGACATGTCCTCCCCACACACACCAAGCAAAAGGGTTCACAAGCACACTAAAAAAGCAAAATAAATAACCAACACTAGTTACAACCCATGGTGAAGATGGAAGATGAAAGCCTCATCAAGACGAGGGATACTAATTAAGATGGCAAAAGCCTCATAGAGATAAGCATGAGGAAAATAATCTTCACCACACAAGAGTGCATCAAGATGCAATGAGATACGATACGCATTCACGGAAAAAGCTTTCACGGAGCCACCAAAGAAATAACATAAGAAAGACAAGGTGGACATGAAAGAAAGGATATCATCTAGATATGCAACTTCTCTCAAGTGTATAAGGTTCTAGGTAGACGAAATCATGATGATATATATATCTACAAAGAAGGATGTACACCCGAAATAGTTACAACACGAAGGAACAAGATATCCAAAAGGGAATCATACATATACCAATAAGATATTTGCTTGGAAGCATAGCACATGGCTAGATATGGTCTTATAGTATATAAATGAATTCCTACCACACACCCATCAAAGACATCATAACTAGAAACATGAGATCATCGTTGAGATGCTTTGAGAAAGGAAACAAGTATCACAAGATGGAATGAAAATCATGCTAAGATGCAACCTACACAAGGTTGAGCAAGAAAATGATGCATGAATAGATACTTATTACCGAGATATCATTAGAAGGATGTAGAAGAAACCAATTGAAGGTAGTAGATAGTGGTTCATTGAGCATCCTAGCTTGACTCCAATAAGCTCATGGTGACACCACCTTCCTTGTGAGTGAGCCGAGCATCCAATGCATCTCCAATTGTTCCTAGATCAACAACACAAACAAAATGGTACCCAAACTCATTGGGACCAAAGAGTTAGAGAACCAACAATACATAGGACAAACTCCACATAAATATGTGCATATAGATAAGTAAATGAATTTCATGCACGTCTCATCCAATTTGAGACTTGGTGGAGTTTCCCTATATATTGGGTCAAAGAAAGAAAGCATGCCAAATAAACTACATGAAGTTAATATGCATGCTCAAGACTTTCAAGAACCGATACCAAATGACAAAGAAAAAAACAAGTGAAGAAAAGATACCAAATGAATAAATCATCACTTGGAGGATATCCATAATAGATACATCGAGGAATGAGATATCCATTGATACACGCAAAAAGAAAGATGTCAAACTCCCAAAAGAGAGAATGGTTCCAAACAAACCAAGAACTCTACAAAGTTTCATGATGGCACAAAGTACCAAAAAGAAACGACTTGCCTTCCACAAACACACACTTGATAAGGATCACAAGATGAGTGTTTCATAGAAAATAGGATAGCTCCCCCAAGACTAGTGCATTATAGAGAATTTGCATTTGAATACGAAAAGCACAAGTTGGGATCACCACTTTCACTATATCTATACAAACACTAGAGTAGCTCAAGGAAAAAACAGATCCACAAGTGGTATGGAAAACAATGGGAGTTGACACAGTCCTTGGCAAGAGATAAGGCAAATAAAAGCAAAGGCCAATGTAAAGATGATCAATGAATTCTACCACACTTAAGTGAGTACCAATTGTCAAGAGACAAAAAGTATTTGGAAATAATTCCCGTTGGCAGATAGCAAGGATATCCAACATCATCTTCACACCAAATACAAGAAAATTGCAACGTGTAGAGCTAACATGCCACCTAGGAACAATATAATCTACAATATGAACACTAGGTGACAATATCTCAAATGTACACATTTTCTAGGCTAGTAATATACATAGCATATTACTCCCTCATAATGTGATACCAATTAAGGAAAACTTAACAAGAGGCAATAAGAGGATCCAACAAGAGATAACTAATGGACTATTTAGAATTTGAATTTCTCATGAGAAGACATACCACATAGCGAGTAGATAATCTTGTAATATCAATACTAAATGGTATTACTCATGTACACATATTTATAGGATTGTGAGGTGCACAAAGCACATCACTCCCCCACAATGGGATAATCCATTAATCTCTCACAAGAGCCAACTAAGATACAAACAAGATGCATAAAGGCTCAACGAACGACACACATGTACATGAAGTGCGAACCAACATACATATACTTGATTACTCAAGATAAGCAATTTGGAGACACAACATATACAAACACATGCAAGGAACAAAACCAAAACATGCAAAGGGGCAAGTAACTTTCAATGTAAACAATTTAAGTACAAGTTACCGCAAGGAGGCACATTGGATATAAGATAGAAACTTGATAACCCAATTGACTTGGCTTGAGACAATAAGAATGATGAAGTCCCCTTAATTCTTCATAATGTAGCCAAGTCTCCAGTGACCTCCAACATCACCTATTGATCAAGTTTGAGCTAGTTGGTCCCCAACCAAGTTGGGTCCTAAGAGGTTAGTCACAATAGGCTTGTCTACCCAAATGGTTCTTTGCTTCAAACCACTTTGAGTACCAATAAACTTGGCAAACACATTGCAAACCTTATCCTTCCCAAGAGAATAGACATCATCAATAATAATTGGGTTGGATAAGTTACCACTAGTGCATGAAGAAGCGAGGTGACCTTTCTCACGACATAGGTAGCAACGTCTACTCTTCACTTTCTTCTCACTTGATTCCTCAACTTGAGAAGCATTAGCTTGAGTCTTCTTGGGAAGAGGCCTTTCTTAAACTTGAGGTTGAGCATGAGAATGCACTTGTAGCCTCTTCCCTTGTTGCATGTCACTAATGGCCTTCTTCTTCAATGGGCAAGATCTAACATGATGCCCTTCAGTTTTGCACTTGAAGCAAATAATCTTGGCCGAACTCTTGACTTGTTTTTGGCCCTTATTGGTGTTGCTCTTGGACTTCTTCTTATTGGAGTTGAATCCAAGTCCACCTTTGTCATTGGGGGATTTTTGTACACTCAAGATATTGTTGAGTGTGGCATTCCCTTCATGACACTTTTCCAAATCTTCCTTCAAAGAAGTGACTTGGGCCTTGAGCTCTTTGATTTCCTATACATGGTTAGTCTCAACACAAGTACTAGAGGAAGTATAAGCTTCATCGTTAGAGCAACAAGGCAAGGAAAGCAATTCATCACAAGATGTACCAACGTTGTGAGTAGATGAATTACAAGGACTAGCACATAGCAATATAGCATTTTGACTAGAAGTAGTGCTAGTATCCACATGAGGCTCACTAGATGTTACCTTAGCAAGCATGGTCTCATGAGCCATCTTTAGCACATTATGGGATACTAGAAGATCATCATGAGAGTTTGAGAGCTTTTCATGACTTTCTTCCAATTTCCCATATTTGGTAGATAGCAACTCAAGTTGAGCCCGTAGCTCAACATTCTCCTTCAAAATGGATGCTTCACAAGTAATAGAGTTAGTAGCACAAGCATCATCATTAGCAACAAGAGGAGAAGACAACTTGGCAAGCTCTTTTGAATATGAACCTTTAAGTTGAGCATGCGACTCAGTGAGTTGGATGTGCTCACTCTTAATGACCCTTGAGCCATTTTCGAGGTGCTCAAAGTCATCAAGGAGTTTAGCATGCACAACTTCAAGCTCCTCATTCTTAGTTTCAAAATCATTGGCCACCTCAAGAGCTCTATCACAAGATTCCCTCACTCTAGATAATTCTAGAGCAAAAGTATCCTCAAGAGATTCCTTGGTGGTTTGTTCAAGTTCAAGAGCTTGAGAGAGGTCCGCAATCTCATTAGCGTAATCGAGCTCATGACCTTCCATTTTCTCAATGGCGACCTCATGCTCCTCGAGATGAGATTCCAACTCCTCAATATATTTCTTGCCCTCAATGGCAACGGACATCATTTCCATGAAGTTGGAACGAGCAATTTTATTTTTATGAAGAGCTTTAAAAACTATTTCCCCCTTAATTTTTAAGGAGGCAACATTATCATTCTCTTCATCATAATCAACATCATCATCATTCTTGTCATCATCAATATCATCACAAGATATATTGGGATTCAAAGTGGGAGATACCTTTGAAGCCTTAGTCATAAGGCAAAAAGGAATCGATGATGATGTAGGATCCCTTGAAGCACCGTTCAAGACCACATCTTGTTCCATGGAGTGTTGGGTTTCCTCTATATTGTTAGCACAACAACTCGAGGAAATAGATACATTTTTATCATGGCAACAAGACATAGCAAGCATATCATCATGAGATTTGAGCAAGAAATTTCTACATGATATGCAAGGACTACCAACACGAGCATGTGAAACATGTAAGGTGCTCGAAGTGTTAAAGCCAAATTAGGACCATTGCAATAAGATAGTGATGAAGAATCACCAAGAACAATCACACTATCATCATTGCAATGACCACCACTACTCACCCTAGCATTACCTTGTGGCAATCCACATGTAGGTGTAGTAGAAGAAGTTGAGAAGGCAACACGGCCAGAGGTGGAGGGAGAACAATCATCCCCACAAATCTTGGACACACCATATTTATCTTGAAGCTTTGTCCACAACTCATGAGCATCCCAGAACGGCATGAGTTGAAATATAACTACATTGCTCAAAGCATCAAAAAGCACATTAGAAACTTGAGCATTGAGATAAGAGTTTTCTCATCCTCTAAAGATAATCTTTGGGGATCTTTTGGAGGAGAAAAATCCATATCTACAATTCGCTCTAAATTTGGGTCCATGACCCTAAAGAGCACTTGATCTCTTCGTCATGCTCCACTTGAACTTGCACACAGAAATCTTGATGACGATCACCACTTAATGTCATCCTCTCCATGGGTTGAGTGATATCTTCCTCTTGACGCAAGCCCATGGACACGTACCTAACCCCACATAGAACTCTCATATAGACAATGGGTTAGCACACAAAGTGCAATGGTAATGCTTACCATACCATGGGATCACTTGATCCCTCTTGATACATCTTCTACGCTTTGTGAGTTGATCAACTTGATTCACTCTTGACTTAGTCTTGATCAACCTTGAATATTTCCAACTCTCTTCATTTGGATGATGTCTTGAAGATAAGCATGAATGATCACACAATCTTCTTTTTCAAGACATGCTTGCAATAAGCTCAACTCTCACATGACCAATCTTTGGATAATTCCTTAATAGCACCTTGGTCAACAGAAACTCTCCTTGAAACCAACACATGTACTCCAAGAAAAGCCTATGGACCAAACCTTCAAATATAACTCAAGGCAACCATTAGTCCATAGAGATTGTCATCAATTACCAAAACCAAACATGGGGGCACAGCATGTTCTTTCAGCAGGGGCGGCAAAGCGCGGCGGCGGCGCAGGGGGAAGGGGAGCGGAGCTCACTGGGGGGCGGCGGTGGCAGCACGCAGGGGCAGGGGCAGGGGCAGCGGTGCGCAGGGCAGGGCAGCGGCAGTGGAGGCAACGCAGGGCATGGGCGGCGGCGTAGGGCAGGGGAAGAGTGGGCAGAGCTCACTGGGGGTGGCGGAGCTCACTGGGGGGAGCGTGCAGGCTCGGGGAAGGTTGGCGCAGCAGTAGCCTGGCGGCATCGGTGTCGGGGCAGGGCGTCGGAGTCGAGAGGAGAATGGGAGGTGGGGGAAAATTTCTTAAGTGCAGTATATATAGACAGAGCATTGGTCCCGGTTCGTGGCACCAACTGGGACCAATGCCCCCCTTTAGTCCCGGTTGGTGCCACCAACCAGGACCAAAGGTCTCTTTTCAACAGCCCAAAGGGCGGGAAGCAGAGGCCTTTGGTCCCCGTTGGTGGCACCAACCGGGACTAAAGAGGGGGCATTTGTCCCGGTTGTTACCAAGAGCCGGTTTTAATACACCCCTTTAGTCTCGGTTGGTGGCACCAACCGGGACTAAATGCCCTTGCACAGCGGCGTGGTGGTGGGAGTTTAGTCCCACCTCGCTAGTTGAGAGGGGCGCACAGTGGTTTATAAGCCCCACTGCCGCACCCCTCTCAACCTCCTCTCCATTGCAGGCTTACGGGCCTACATTCTTGCTATGCTGATGGGCCCATTGGCCTGCCAAGAACTGAATCTGGCCCATGGATGGGTTTCTGGTCATATTCAGGCCATGGTGGCCCAGTAGGTGGCAAATTTTTTATTTTTTCCTAGTTTATTTGTTTCCTTTTTTTCTTTATTTATTTTGTTTTGTTTTGTTTCTACTTACAACAAAATACTTATTTATTTTATTTTATTTTGTTTCTAATTACTTATTTATTTTATTTTATGATAATTCTTTTTGCTACTAAATTTCTAACAAAAAATCTTTATGAAAATTCTTTTTACTTTTAATGATTTTGAACAGAAAATACTTTGATAATTTTAGTTGCATCAATTTTATATAATTTTAGTTTCAATAGTACTAGAGGTTGTTTATAACGTTTTGAGCAGAAAATAAGTTGATAATTTTAGTTTCATAAATTTTATTTATGTTATTAAAGTTTATTTCATTTTATTTTGTTTCTACTTATATATTTTATTAAAGTTTATTTTATTCTGTTTCTAATTACTTATTTATTTTATTTTATGATAATTGTTATTTTCCATGCATTTACTGATTATTTTGAGCTATAAGACCCTGAAATTGAAAAGCACTACAAATGAACTCTGAAAAGGTTGAAAGTTGGCATGGTATCATCATTTCACCCACATAACATGTGCAAGAAAGTAGAGAGGGTTACGGCAAAAACTGGATGCACTTTGTGTACAAAATGGACAATCTCTTTCGAAGTATCAGGGTTTCATACGGAAACTCGTATGTTACAAAGGGATTTCATTTTTTAGAACTTATTTGAACTCCATAGTTTTTCTGTGTTCAAAATGCACCATTCAAAGCCACATCATCAATTTTCAACCCTTTCTGACTTCGTTTGTTATTTTCCATGTATTTACTGATTATGTTGAGCTATAAGACCCTGAAATTGAAAAGAACTACAAATGAACTCTGAAAAGGTTGAAAGTTGACATGGTATCATCATTTCACCCACATAGCATGTGCAAGAAAGTTGAGAGGGTTACGGAAAAAACTGGATGCGCTTCGTGTACAAAACGGACAATGCTTTGAAGTATCGAGTTTCATACGAAACTAAATGCATTACAACAGGCATTACAAATGAACTACGAAAAGGTTGAAAGTTGGCATGGTATCATTGAAAGTGCTAGTTATCGACTAGAGGGGGGGGGGTGAATAGGCGATTTTTAGGAAAGTCTTCAAAACACGGATGTTTCAAAGACAAACAATAGAAATGACCTAATTGATATGCAGCGGAAGGTAAACTACAACAAGCAAACCATAGTTAAGTATGCAAT
This sequence comes from Aegilops longissima, assembly GCA_021605205.1. Classification (NCBI taxonomy): domain Eukaryota; kingdom Viridiplantae; phylum Streptophyta; class Magnoliopsida; order Poales; family Poaceae; genus Aegilops; species Aegilops longissima. The sequence goes on along the minus strand of CM038681.1, from coordinate 558,238,575 downwards.
AATGTGAAAGTACAAGACTAATAGCAGCTTGGTAGTAAGGATCAAGATGGAAGATAGTGAGAAGCCAATCAACAAAAGTAGTCAAGCAATGAAGTCAAACAGGTATGACAAATAGGCACTGACTTCACGAAGACAAACTCAAAGTAAAGGAGGGAAGGGATAGAACCAGTCACTTGTTGAAGACACAGGATTTGTTGGACCAGTTCCAGTTGCTGTGACAACTATACATCTGGTTAGGGAGGCTCAGATTCAACTCAGAAGACCGCGTCTTCACCTTATTCCCCTTGAGCTAAGGACACACAGTCCTCGCCCAATCACTCTGGCAAGTCTTCAAGGTAGACTTCCGAACCTTCACAGACTGCTTTCACCGGCAATCCACAATGACTCTTGGATGCTCAGAACGCGACGCCTAACCGACTGAAGGATTCACAGTCCTCAAGTGTAATAAGTCTTTAGGTCACAAAGACAGAAAGACTTCAGTGATGCCTAACACTCTTTGGCTCTGCGTGTTTGGGCTTTGTCCTTGCAAGGATTTCTCTCTCTCAAAGGCTTCGAGGTGGGTTGCTCTCAAACGACAAAAGCCATGCACTAACTCTGAGCAGCCACCAATTTATGGTGTAGGGGTGCGCTATTTATAGCCACTAGGCAACCCGACCTGATATGTCGAAATGACCACAGGTCACTAAGGAACCGACACGTGTTCCAACGGTCGATTTCAAACACACACGGCAACTTTACTTGGCTACAAGCAAAGCTGACTCATCCAGCTCTGGATAAGTTTTGCTCTCATTGTCTTCGCTCGAAGACATATGATTTAGGTTGAGCATCACTTGATCATTCGACTATGATCACTTGGACCCCACTTAACGATGCGGTGGTTCCTATAACTCAACACAGAAGAAACAGGAAACAACGAAACGACACAGTCTTCGCGCTCCATAGTCTTCACTCAATGTCTTCTCTTGTCATAGTCTTCAATATGAATACCTTCATATACCACCATTGTCTTCAATGTCTTCATACATTTTTAGGGGTCATCTCCGGTAGGTAAACCGAATCAATGAGGGACACTACCTGCGTTATCCTGCAATTCTCACACACGCATTAGTCCCTCAACCACATTTGTCGTCAATACTCCAAAACCAATTAGGGGTGGCACTAGATGCACTTACAATCTCCCCCTTTTTGGTGATTGATGACAAACTGGTTGAAGTTTTCAACGGGGATAAAGTATGTGAACTTGTAAAGGATAGGGAATTGTCTTCATAAGTGGCAAAGGCTCCCCCTGAAGATGTGCATATAAGTAGTTTGCTTTTGGAATGCAAATGCACATGGCAGGTTGTACTTGTGGAGATCCTCTTCAACTTATGAAGATAATTCATCATGCATGAAATGATATAGCTAAGAGAACGACATGCATAATGAAGAATGGATGTCTGCAGAATGATCTAAGTGCGGAAGTTATAAATGCGCACATGCGGAATTTATCATCGCACGAGTAAAGCAAATAAGTAGCGAGCGACCATCGAGTTTAAGTGTTACAACTCAAAGAACCAAATGTATCAAAAGCGAGAGTTGTAAACACTAGGCAAAATATTATGCAACCCCTTATGAACCCGCTTGAAGACTATCAAACTCATATGCTTCTCCCCTTTTGTCGATGGGACCAAAAGGTTTGAAGACATAGAGCATCTACTCGTCCTCTTGAAGTAGATGATGCAGCAGGGTTGTCGTTGTTGGTTGGCGGTGCGAGCGAGCTTGGTGCAGTGTCGATGCGCTGCGAAGTAGGGGCGGTGAAGTAGCATCGGCTTCATCATCGATCACTCTGGCATTGACGATTCTTTGCGGAGGAAGAATAGTCGAGTCTTCAAGTGATGGAGTTAAATCGTGGGACTGCATTCCGTGGAGGAGTGGAGTCAAACTTGAAGAGTTCGATGAAGCCATCGTCTTGAAGATCTGCTTGACCTTGGCAGGGCCAAACTCTTCCATGATCGCCGACAGGTCTCGTGAGTGACAAAAGCATTCTTGGTGGCAAGGTTTGAATGCGATTGGCGTCCACCAAGAGGCTTTGCATTTGTCGCTTGAGCTAGGAGTGATGCTTATCTTGTTTTTGATGCAGTGCGACAAGAAGTTCTCGATCATAGAGGACTCGAGAGCGCTTCCGAGGCCTTTGGCCAATTGTGCTCTCAGTGGCTTCGGTCTGCGCACGGTGAGGCGGGACGTGTGTTCCCAGCCGAGGATAGACACGAGATCTTCTGGGGCGCCTTCCATGGGTTGAGAGAAGCTATGGTGATCTGCATTACGAAGACAAAGTGGTGTTTTGGCGGGCTCGGGGTATATGACTTAAGCGACATATCAACCTCGGTAGAAAGATCGGATGATTGCGGCGGAGGGCTGATAGTTGATAGCGAGTGCATCTTGATGAGGCGCATGACCCATGGAGCATAAAATTTCAGACCAAACAGATCAGATCCAGACGCAACCAATTGTCGAATGAAGAATTCTTGCGTGTTGAAGCTGATGCCATTGAGGATGTAAAAGACCAATGTCTTCATTGCTCCTTCAAGTTTTGCAGATGATGAATGCCCTTTGATAGGCCATAGAGTTCGCCTGATGATGTGATATATTGTACAAGGTAGATACTCAAGGTCATCAACAAAGAAGTGCTGAGGGTATTCAGCGTCATGTGGCAGTGGCTTCAACATGCTCAACATATGACTCATGTCGGGTTCTGGCTTATGAAATATGCTCTCCAGAGCATCGCGGTGGAGTTGACAACCGGGTTCAAACAACTCTCCGGGAGTGGGTAGGCCTGTGAGCTCAATGACGTCAAGAGCTTTGGCTTCATGATGAACATTTCCTATCATCCACTCGAGAACTCATGTCTTCGTATCTCTGTTGTAGCCGCGGATGTGGAGGGTAGCATAGAATTGAAGCACTAGTTCTTCATTCCAGTGTTCTTTGTCTGTTACGAAACCAAGTAGACCTGCATCACGAAAGCAATCAAGTGCTTCTTCTAAGCACGGCAGTCCGGCAATGGCTTCAGTGTCGAGGCGCATATGAGGGAAAATGCACCCTTGATCATACCGAACGCATGAGTAATAGCTTTGTTGTTGATAGCTCCAGAAACGGTCAGATGATATCCTTGGCCTTGTGTAGGGGTTCTTTGCTCTGTCAAAGAAAGTGTTGTGGGCTTTGAAGCCATTTGCATTGAAAGAACCAGTAGAGGTGGCAGTGCCTGGAAACCTTGGCAGTCTTGGCTTCGGCCTCTGGACCTGAGGCCTATGCTCAATATGATAGTCGAACTATGGAACAGAGGCATGAGGCGGAGGGACCAGAACAGGCCATCTTACTGTGACTAGCTCACCATAGTTGTATGCTTGCTCAATTGTGTAGGGCCTTGGTGGCGGAACTGGGCGATGGCAGCAAGCGAGGCTTGAGCTGCTCGGCGAGATGCTTCAGGAGCAGTTGCCTCATTGGCTTCAGGCACATTTCCTTCATTGGATTCAGGAGTTGTCGGTGCAGGCTCCACATTTGCTTCAGCCATGACCACGTCATTGGCTTCATTAGTGTTGGAGGTGGCAGCCTCAATGTTTTCAACCTCTACTTGAGGGGCTGGAGGGTCGGGCACTGGCACGTTGATATCAGGAATAACTTGTTCAATTCTGAGGGGTGTAGGGACACGTTCTTCTTCTTCTTGGGTGTCTTGGTGATGCAGCGGATTGTCTTCAGGAGCTTTGGCTTCGACTCGAGACATTCACAGTTGGGTGGCTTCGAAAACGCTTGCGTGCAACAGGTTGGTGGTGCACTTCTCCTTCAGAACGCTCGAGAGAGTACTTGAGGCCTTTGAACTTTGCGAAGCTGCGAAATCTTGGCGGCGCCTTTGGAGATGGGGTTATGCGGGCCTCAAAGTCTTCCACTTCTTCTTCTTCTTGTTGTTGGGGAGTGACTTGTTGTTGGGGAGTACTAGGGGAGTCTTCATATTGCGGGCGATCAACCCATGACGCATCCTGAGCAATTGGCGTCGAGGGCGACCAATCTTGATGAGTTCGCTGTTAAATGCGAGCAGGCGATGATACCACATTGTATTCAATTTGAGGAAGAACTTCATCATCTTCAACATTGTCATGGTGACCAATGTCTTGGCGATGATGGGATCAGCTGCTGGAATCTCTTCAACTTGAGAGCCTCTGTGGAAGCAGGCTTATGAACAGTCATGCAAAGTTCTTGGGTTGCAGACGCGGGACAAACCACTGAAATGGGTTCAACAACCAAGGGCTCTGTGGGAGCAGCCCGATTCTTCTTGGTCTTAAGCTTCTTCTTGGAGGGAGCAGCACGATTCTTCTTGGTCTTAAGCTTCTTCTTGGAGATATGGGATTGATCTTCAGACTGCACACTGGCTTCAGGAGGTGCAGTAGCCAGTGGCTTCACACGTGAAGCTTTTGGAGGAGGAGCTGACTTTGAAGCCTTGACTTTCTTAAGCTTCTGCGGCTTTGGAGCTGGAGCTGGGGCTTCATCTGACTCAGCACCGTCATCAGAGTGATCCACTTTGGCACCTTGGACCAAGATGTAAGTATGAGGCCATCAAGGTTTGAAAAGGGACAGATGACATTGGGTTCACCATCATGTGTGCTGTCAGCACGGGGAGCAGAGGAACCGGGATTGAAGTCTAATCCCAATGACTTCTTGTTTTCTTTGGCCGAAGCCTTTGCGCGCTGGAAGTTGCGCTTGAAGAGATTATCGTCACGACACCAGAGCAATGACGTTGGGTCGGCATTCTCAGGCTGAGGTCCACGGACCATACAAGGATAGAAACCTTATGCAATAGCTTCAGCCATGTTCTTGGGTAGAAGGCCTCGAAAGCATTCTTCTCGGCATATTCTTGGGTGACGAAGTTGTACTTGAACCATTGTTCAGCCCAATATCGATGAATCCATTGGATTCGCGTCTTGCGCTGATTGTAATTCTCTTCGGGATCTGTCTTGTAAAGCTCTGCGAGGTCATCAGGCAGATCTTTTGAGGTTCCCCCACGACGCTGTCTGCCGCCCTTCCTGACTGATTTATCTGCAGCCATGAGCTTCAAACTGAATGGCTTCAATACGTTCAAGGGCTTCAAAGGCTTGCGTTTTTGGATGACGAGGCGGCCGGAGAGTTAGTTTGATCTTTGTAAGAATTCTGCAAATGAATGCGACTATGAGAACCAAGGATTCTCCACGGACATGTACACGTGACAGCATTAGAATGCGAGGAAGGGAAGAGGTCATATGCATTCTCGGAAGATTTTGAAGATAAATCAGTTTGAAGACATTGACCTCATGATGCGAAGACATTCACTTGTCTGGCGAGAGTTGGTTCCAGATTTATGCGAATCCGTGAATAAGTACAAGTGAGGAATCTAACTAGTTGTGAAGCTTAAGTGAATATACTAGGCGGTATGAGATCGCACAGAATAGATCTAACGTAGTATGGGCAGAAACCAATTTTGGTAAGTAGGATGAATCTTGAAGATAAAAAAGATGGTAAAAATAGAGTTATATTTACCACTCGAAGAACTGCTAGACGGGAAGAAAGAGGAGGCGAGCAGTTCAATCCACCGTGCCCTAACTTGGCGACGGAGGACACCTCTGGCGGCGGAGATGACGATGTTCGCGGCGGCGTGAGGACGACGTCGGAGAAGTCGGCAGCTAAGCGCTCGTCGCCGGGCGTCGTCGAGAGCTAGCGGTGGCGCTAGGGTTTTGATGAGGTGGAGAGGTGGAAGAAGATTTTCTTTACCGCGAGGACATGTATTTATAATGAGGTGTGCGGCTGCAACGCATTACGCAGTGCCTGGCGGTTCACATCTGAGGGGCGCGTGGCAAGCATGCAACATACTCTGAGTTGTCCCACGTTCCCACGCCCGCCAGGTTTGTCGGATGGTCGTTCCGGCTTCTCCGGGTTTCAACAGTAAGGATGAATCATTTAAAACAGACTTAAAGTTTGTCTTTGTGCCTTCTGCTAACAAGGACGCAGAGAAGACATTCGACAATTTCAATAGAATGCATATGATTTGGACAGATAGAGTTTGAGATAGAAAGCATAGAGAGATTAGGGTCCGATCACATTCACTTAGTTCAAAAGATTCAACTTGGAAGACATAGCTATAAGTGAATGCTGTAGAGGACAGAACAATATATATATCAGACAGCAGCCAAATCAACATAGTGAAGAAAATCATGAAGATAGGTTGAAGTTGAAGACAAATCAAATGCGAAGATATTGCAGAAATAACGCCATGAGTGAAACACTTCAAACAAGGAAATTTGGTGGTGGCGCTACCCACCGTATAGGAAGTATTAGACCCAGACACGGCGCACAATTATCGTGGCGCTCCGAAGTCAAATTCCACGTTAATGTATTCACACTCAGAATGTAAGTCTTCATTGATTGAAGATATACTTTACTTCGTGTGTTGCACATCTAAGTCATCAACATGCATAAGTGTTAGGATGTGTGCTTGATCACAGGACATTTGAGGATTCCAAGATATTTAGCTCACACCGTAACTTGCAAAACCTTTTCTCATCCAAGGGCTTTGTGAAGATATCTGCCAATTGCTCTTTAGTGTTGGCGTGAATGATGTCAATATCTTTCTTCATGACATGATCTCGAGAAAATGATGGCGAATTTCAATGTGCTTTGTCTTGAGTGCTTGACTGGATTGTTGGCAATCTTGATGGCACTTCGTTGTCGCAGAAGAGAGGTACTTGTGTCGATTAATGCCATAGTCCTTGAGAGTTTGCTTCATCCATAGAAGCTGAGCACAGCAAGATCCAGCAGACAATGTATTCAGATTCAGCAGTTGAGAGTGATACAGTTACGCTTCTTTGAAGACCAACAGACGAGTGATCATCGAGAAAGTGACATGTGCTGATGTAGACTTGCGATCCACCTTGTCACCAGCATAATCAGCATCCAAAAATCCAACCAAATCAAATTTTGAGCCCTTTGGATACCATAATCCGAGTGTTGGGGTGTGAGCCAAATATCGAAGAATTAAACTTCACGACTAAGTGATGCGATTCCTTTGGTGCCGCTTGGAATCGAGCACACATGCAAACACTAAGCATAATATATGGCCTTGATGCACATAGGTAAAGTAAGGAACCAATCATGGGCGGTATACCTTTTGATCGAACTCTTTACCATTGTCGTCGGGACCCGATGGTGTTTGGTGGCATTGCGCGTCGTGTATCCTTTGCACTCTTGCATTCCAAACTTCTTGAGACAATCTTGGAGGTATTTTTCTTGAGATATAAAGATGCCATTCCTTTCTTGTGAATTTGAAGACCAAGGAAGAACTTGATCTCTCCCATCATGGACATCTGATATTGTTCTTGCATCATGTATCCAAATTCATCACTATACTTCTGGTTGGTGCAACCGAAGATAATGTCATCCACATATATTTGGCATACAAACAGTTCACCATCATATTTCTTCGTGAAGAGTGTGGGATCAAGGGATCCAGGTTTGAAGCCTTTGCTCTTCAGGAAGTCTTTGATCGTATCATACCAGGCGCGAGGAGCTTGTTTGAGGCCATACCGTGCTTTATTTAGCTTGTACACCATATCAAGATGTTTTGGATCTTCAAAGCCAGGTGGTTGAGCGACATATACTTCTTCTTCAATCTTGCCGTTGAGAAATGCACTCTTCACATCCATTTGATAGAGCAAGATGTTGTGGTAGTTAGCATAGTCTAGTAGTATGCGAATAGCTTCAAGCCTAGCTACAGGAGCAAATGTTTCATCGAAGTCAATTCCTTCAACTTGAGTATATCCTTGAGCCACAAGCCGTGCTTTGTTTCTGACGACTTGATCATGCTCATCTTGCTTGTTTTGATATATCCATTTGGTGCCAATAATGTTATGCTTGCGAGGTCGGGGCGCTTGACAAGTTCCCAAACATTGTTCAGCTTGAACTGTTGAAGTTCTTCTTGCATAGCTTGTATCCATTCTGGTTCCATAAAGGCTTGACAACTTTCTTGGGTTACGATATTGACACAAAAGAAAAGTGCCCACGAAATTTGCTAGCTGTGTTGCTCTTGAGCGAGTAAGCGGACCAGTGCATTGATGCTACCGATTATCTTCTCAATCTGTACTTCATTTGCAACTCGAGGATGAACTGGGCGAAGACTTTGCTCATGCTGATCATTGTCATCATTGGGAGGATTGTCTTGGTGAGCATTGTCTTCAGTTGCTTAGGTGCAGAAATGATAAGTTCCTCTTCAGGCTGTGCTTCAGAAGGCATGATTTCACCAGTTCCCATTAGCTTGATAGACTCGCTGGGTGGAGCTTCGTCTAGTGTACTTGGTAGGAACTCTCTTTGTGAACCATTGGTTTCATCAAATCGCACGTCCACTGTTTCGACGATTTTGTAGAGATAAAGGTTGAAGACTCTGTAGGAGTGCGAGTCCTTTCCGTAACCGAGCATGAATCCTTCATGAGGTTTGGGTTCAAATCTTGACTTGTGATGGGGATCCTTGATCCAGCACTTAGCCCCAAATACTCTGAAGTAGCTGACATTTGGCTTCTTGCCAGTAAGGAGCTCATAGGATGTTTTGTTCAGAACCTTATGGATATACACACGGTTGATGACGTGACAAGCTGTATCAATAGCTTCAGGCCAGAACTTTCTTGGTGTCTTGTACTCGTCGAGCATTGTTCGAGCCATCTCAATGAGGGTTCTGTTCTTGCGTTCCACGATGCCATTTTGCTAAGGTGTGTATGGAGCAGAGAACTCATGAGTGATTCCCATGGTATCCAGATAAAGATCAAGTCCGGTGTTCTTGAATTCAGTGTCGTTATCACTTATGATATGCTTGATCTTGACGCCATAATTGTTCATTGCTCGATTGGCGAAGCGTCTGAAGACATCTTGCACTTGATCTTGTAGAAATTATGTGCCCATGTGTATCTTGAGTAGTCATCAACAATGGCGAAGCCATAGAGACAAGCAGTTGTTGTGAGGTAGAGTAATGAGTAGGGCCAAACAAATCCATGTGTAACAGCTCAAAGGGTTGAGATGTCGTCATGATTGTCTTGAGGGTGCTTTGCCTAGTCATCTTTCCAGCTTCGCAGCACCACACAAATGATCCTTCTTGAACTTGACACCTTTGATGCCTATGACATGCTTCTTCTTGGCGAGTGTGTGTAAGTTCCTCATGCCAAGATGCCCCACCTCCGATGCGAGCCAACGATTCGAAGCTTTTGCAAGAAGACATCTGACAAGCTGTGGACCTGCTGAGAAATCTACCATGTATAGATCATCTTTCCTATACCCTTCAAAGACTAGAGACTTGTCGATTCCATTAGTACAAGGCAGCGATATTTTCGAATATCACAATCATGTTCAAGTCACAAAGCATTGAGATGGACATCAAGTTGAAACCAAGGGATTCAACAAGCATCACTTTATCCATGTGTTGATCCTTTGAGATTGCAACTCTACCTAGACCCAATACCTTGCTTTTACCAAAGTCGAGAAATGTGATGTGACTCTTGTCCGATGGGCGTAAGGTTGAGTCCATGAGAAGACTTGATCACCAATCATATGATTAGTGCATCCACCGTCCATAATCCATTACGAAGCATGAGGTGTCATACCCTCTGATGCAGTTAGGGATAGGCTTCACCAAGAGCATTGTGAAGCATAAACATTTGACGGGCAAGTGGATTATTGAAGCTTAAATCAAGATTAGGACTGATAGGATGAATGGCAAACAATTCAGGAACAAAATACATAGTGAGACCATTTGGGCATTTGATCTTGTGCCCTACAAGATGTTTTAGGTCCCCACAATATCATCGACGCCTTTGATTTTGGTGGAGACCCTTTCCTGCAAAAGAAGGTTAATTCTTCTTAACCACCCACATCTTGAGGGTGGCTTAGAAGCAATGAGTCTAAGTGCAGCATCGAGAACTTGACTTTGGAGCCCTAGCAAATAGCCTTGCAGGAGATGAATGATACTCATATGAATAAGCGAGAAAAGTTCTTAGTTCTATGAACATAGGGGTTTGAGGACACACGCTCATATTCATAAATTTGAGTACGGTTTCCACAAAAACATTGGCGTTAGGGTGACTCGGTGAGTCCTTTATGCATGTGAAGCCTTTGGACCATATGGCGCCTTAGATCAGGGTTTGTCTTCTTCCCGGTGGTGTCATGATGACATTCATGGAAGATTCTCAAGACAGCTTTTGGGAACCCAGATCTTCTTCATAGGTGGTCCATTCCTGCAGTAGTACCAATATACAGCAAACACTTCACCATTCTGATTCTTGAACAGCTTATAGTTTGCATCAAAGTTCATCAATGATAATAGGGTTAGCACACGTAAAGCCAGATAAGGTGGAAGGATCCTTTGAAGGTCCCTTTGCAACAACCCATGTGGTTTTGGGATCTTTCGGGCTTCGGTAGGAACCATCAACGTTCATTTTCCTCTTGAACCCAACACCCTCTTTCCTAGGGTTTGGTTCGAATCTTCTTTGAGGACATCATAAAGTGTCGATGCCCTTCGGACTATTATACATCCTGTTTCAAGCAATGTCTTCAACCTAGCATTTTCATCAACAATAGCAGTGGTATCCTCCGCAGAGGGGTTAGTTACCACATTAGTAGTTGAAGACAATGCAACAGATGCAGCAGTTGAACATTCAACAGCAGAGGTAGCGATATCACGCTTAAGACATTTTAGACATGGTGGTTCAAATCCATCTGGCGGAACTAATCTGTTGGCCTTGAAGTGACTCATTCTCTTTTGGAGATCTTCATGAGCGCTCTCAATTTCTCAAGCTCTTGCTTCCTTTGAAGATAATCATAGGAGAGCTTTTCATGAGTAGTTGAGGCGTTTCATGGCGACTTTCAAGTTCTTGGTACTTAGCATGAAGATTTTAATGTCTTCAACTAAGGACTGTGAGCGTGTCATTTCCGCGTCCAACAGGTCATCGCTTTTGTCTAACAGTTTTTGAGTATGTTCCATAGCTCTTTGTTGTTCGGTTGCAATTCTAGCAAGTGTTTTGTAGCTGGGTTTGGATTCACAATCGAGTCATCTTCACTTGATGTTTGAAAGTAAGCATCACATGATTTTACCTTGGCACCGCGTGCCATGAAGCGATAGGTGGGAGCAGGGTCGTCCTTGTCATCGCCTTGATGTTGGTGTAGAAGTCATTGTCTTGATGTTGAAGATGGACTTGGCAACATAGGGCTGTGACTAACGCCAGACTTACAGCGCCAGGTCGGACTCCTCTTGAGACTCCACCTCTACCTCCTCAGAAGCAGACTCCTCCTCTGAATCCATTTCCTTGCCAACAAAATCACGAGCCTTGCCAGATGAGCTCTTCTTATGCGATGAAGAATTTGATGAGGACTTGGAAGAAGACTTTGAAGATTTCTTCTTTTTCTTGTCATCAGAATCATATTCCTTGCTCTTCTTCTTCTTCTTCTCATTGTCCCACTGTGGACACTCAGAGATATAGTGTCCAGTTTTCTTGCACTTGTGACATGTTCTCTTCTTATAGTTATGAGTGGAAGCTTCATCATTTCTTGAGCTGGATCGTGAAGACTTTCTGAAGCCTTTCTTCCTAGTGAACTTCTGGAACTTCTTCACAAGCATAGCAAGTTCCTTTCCAATGTCTTCAGGATCATCAGAACCGCAGTCAGATTCTTCTTCAGATGAGGAAACAACTTTTGCCTTCGAAGCGCGAGTTCGGCCATAGTTGGGACCATAGATATATCTTTTATCAGATAGCTGGAACTCATGTGTGTTGAGCCTCTCAAGTATATCAGACGGATCGAGTGTCTTGAAGTCAGGACGTTCTTGTATCATGAGGGCAAGGGTGTCAAAAGAGCTGTCAAGTAATCTCAGTAGTGTCTTGACGATTTCATGCTTGGTGACCTCAGTGACTCCGAGAGCATGAAGCTCATTTGTGATGTCAGTGAGGCGATCAAACGTGAGCTGGACATTTTCATTGTCGTTTCTCTTGAAGCGGTTGAAGAGGTTGCGAAGAACACCGATTCTTTGATCTCTCTGGGTTGAGACGCTTTCGTTGACTTTGGATAGCCAGTCCCAGACTAGCCCGGCGTTTCGAGCACTCACACGGCCATCTTGTCCTTTGGTCGATGACCACGAGATGATGTTCTTTGCGGAGAGTCGAGTTGAATGAACTTCTTGACATCGGCGGGGTGACACCTTCACGGTTTAGGAGCGCCGTTCTTGACGACATACCGGTCGACATCAATGGCTTCAAGATGCATCGCATCTTATTCTTCCATGAGGGATAGTCGGTTCCATCGAACACGGGCAAGCAGCGGAGACTTGATTATCCCTGCGATCGACATAGCTAAAACTCGGTGGTTAAACGAATCACACGTAACAAGGAGTACCTTGCTCGATACCAATTGAAAGTGCTAGTTATCGACTGGAGGGGGCTGAATAGGCGATTTTTAGGAAAGTCTTCAAAACACGGATGTTTCAAAGACAAACAATAGAAATGACCTAATTGATATGCAGCGGAAGGTAAACTACAACAAGCAAACCATAGTTAAGTATGCAATAATGTGAAAGTACAAGACTAATAGCAGCTTGGTAGTAAGGATCAAGATGGAAGATAGTGAGAAGCCAATCAACAAAAGTAGTCAAGCAATGAAGTCAAACAGGTATGACAAATAGGCACTGACTTCACGAAGACAAACTCAAAGTAAAGGAGGGAAGGGATAGAACCAGTCACTTGTTGAAGACACAGGATTTGTTGGACCAGTTCGATTCTTTGTGACAAGCTGTACATCTGGTTAGGGAGGCTGAGATTCAACTCGAAGACCGCGTCTTCACCTTATTCCCCTTGAGCTAAGGACACACAGTCCTCGCCCAATCACTCTGGTAAGTCTTCAAGGTAGACTTCCGAACCTTCACAGATCATGCGTTCACGGCAATCCACAATTACTCTTGGATGCTCGAGCGTGGCGCCTAACCGGTGGAGGATTCACAGTCCTCAAGTGTAATAAGTCTTGAGTCACACGCAGACGAAAGACTTGATGATGCCTAACACTCTTTGGCTCGGGTGTTTGGGCTTTGTCCTGCAAGGATTTCTCTCTCTCAAAGGCTTGAGGTGGGTTGCTCTCAAGCGACAAAAGCCGTGCACTAACTCTGAGCAGCCACCAATTTATGGTGTAGGGGGTGGGCTATTTATAGCCACTAGGCAACCTGACCTGATATGTCCGAAATGACCCTGGGTCACTAAGGAACTGACACGTGTTCCAACGGTCAGATTTCAAACACACACAGCAACTTTACTTGGTGTCAGGACCCCGATCCCAAGTCACATCGACCTAGCTGGTAACACCTCATATCACTTTGCGGCCTCACGCACGGTATTCCCACGGGTGTCGCCTTACCGTGGCCGGGACCGTTTAAGCCTTTTGGCTCACGTATATGATAGTGTCGCTAGCATCCACATGACAAAGAACCCGGGCCGACATGGCTAGTCGTGAACCCAAAGCGGCACTAACCTATGGGGACAGGCATACATGAATCACCTTGAGCATGTCGGTCATCAACGTATGAATTCGGGCTGTAGCACTGGGCTAACAGGACTCCGGTATCCCGGGCTGTAGCAGGCTAGGCAGGACTCCGAATATCACCGCGTGACATTTCCCCGAAGGGACAGACATAGGAATTTGCCCACAGAAATTTGCTAGCTGTGTTGCTCTTGAGCGAGTAAGCGGACCAGGTGCATTGATGCTACCGATTATCTTCTCAATCTGTACTTCATTTGCAACTCGAGGATGAACTGGACGAAGACTTTGCTCATGCTGATCATTGTCATCATTGGGAGGATTGTCTTGGTGAGCATTGTCTTACGTTGCTTAGGTGCGAAATGATAAGTTCCTCTTGGTGCTGTGCTTGAAGGCATGATTTCACCAGTTCCCATTAGCTTGATAGACTCATGGGTGGAGCTTCGTCTAGTGTACTTGGTAGGAACTCTCTTTGTGAACCATTGGTTTCATCAAATCGCACGTCCACTGTTTGACGATTTTGTAGAGATAAAGGTTGAAGACTCTGTAGGAGTGCGAGTCCTTTCCGTAACGAGCATGAATCCTTCATGAGGTTTGGGTTCAAATCTTGACTTGTGATGGGGATCCTTGATCCAGCACTTAGCCCCAAATACTCAAGTAGGCGACATTTGGCTTCTTGCCGATGAAGGAGCTCATAGGATGTTTTGTTCGAACCTTATGGATATACACACGGTTGATGGCGTGACAAGCTGTATCAATAGCTTGGGCCGAACTTTCTTGGTGTCTTGTACTCGTCGAGCATTGTTGAGCCATCTCAATGAGGGTTCTGTTCTTGCGTTCCACGATGCCATTTTGCTAAGGTGTGTATGGAGCAGAGAACTCATGAGTGATTCCCATGGTATCCAGATAAAGATCAAGTCCGGTGTTCTTGAATTCAGTGTCGTTATCACTTATGATATGCTTGATCTTGGCCATAATTGTTCATTGCTCGATTGGCGAAGCGTCTGAAGACATCTTGCACTTCATCTTGTAGAGAATTATAATGCCCATGTGTATCTTGAGTAGTCATCAACAATGGCGAAGCCATAGAGACAAGCAGTTGTTGTGAGGGTAGAGTAATGAGTAGGGCCAAACAAATCCATGTGTAACAGCTCAAAGGGTTGAGATGTCGTCATGATTGTCTTCGAGGGTGCTTTGCCTAGTCATCTTTCCACTTAGAGCACCACACAAATGATCCTTCTTGAACTTGACACCTTTGATGCCTATGACATGCTTCTTCTTGGCGAGTGTGTGTAAGTTCCTCATGCCAAGATGCCCCACCTCCGATGCGAGCCAACGATTCAAGCTTTTGCAAGAAGACATACGACAAGTCGTGGACCTGCTGAGAAATCTACCATGTATAGATCATCTTTCCTATACCCTTCAAAGACTAGAGACTTGTCGATTCCATTAGTACAAGGCAGCGATATTTTCGAATATCACAATCATGTTCAAGTCACAAAGCATTGAGATGGACATCAAGTTGAAACCAAGGATTCAACAAGCATCACTTTATCCATGTGTTGATCCTTTGAGATTGCAACTCTACCTAGACCCAATACCTTGCTTTTACCGTGTCGGCAAATGTGATGTGACTCTTGTCGATGGGCGTAAGGTCGAGTCCATGAGAAGACTTGATCACCAATCATATGATTAGTGCATCCACCGTCCATAATCCATTACGAAGCATGAGGTGTCATACCCTCTGATGCAGTTAGGGGATAGGCTTCACCAAGAGCATTGTGAAGCATAAACATTTGACGGGCAAGTGGATTATTGAAGCTTAAATCAAGATTAGGACTGATAGGATGAATGGCAAACAATTCAGGAACAAAATACATAGTGAGACCATTTGGGCATTTGATCTTGTGCCCTACAAGATGTTTTAGGTCCCCAACAATATCATCGAGGCGCCTTTGATTTTGGTGGAGACCCTTTCCCCAAAGAAGGTTAATTCTTCTTAACCACCCACATCTTGAGGGTGGCTTAGAAGCAATGAGTCTAAGTGCAGCATCTCGAGAACTTGACTTTGGAGCCCTAGCAAATAGCCTTGCAGGAGATGAATGATACTCATATGAATAAGCGTAAAAGTTCTTAGTTCTATGAACATAGGGGTTTGAGGACACACTCATATTCATAAATTTGAGTACGGTTTCCACGCAAAACATTGGCGTTAGGGTGACTCGGTGAGTCCTTTATGCATATGAAGCCTTTGGACCATATGGCGCCTTAGATCTGGGGTTTGTCTTCTTCCCGGTGGTGTCATGATGACATTCACTGGAAGATTCTCAAGACAGCTTTTGGGAACCCAGATCTTCTTCATAGGTGGTCCATTCCTGCAGATTAGTACCAATATACCGCAAACACTTCACCATTCGATTCTTGAACAGCTTATAGTTTGCATCAAAGGATTCATCAATGATAATAGGGTTAGCACACGTAAAGCCGGATAAGGTGGAAGGATCCTTTGAAGGTCCCTTTGCAACAACCCATGTGGTTTTGGGATCTTGCTCAAAGCTTCCAAAGAGGAACCATCAACGTTCATTTTCCTCTTGAACCCAACACCCTCTTTCCTAGGGTTTCGGTTCGAAATCTTCTTTGAGGACATCGCAGTGTGTCGATGCCCTTTCGGACTATTATACATCCTGTTTCAAGCAATGTCTTCAACCTAGCATTTTCATCGGCAATAGCGATGGTATCCTCCGAGAGGGTTAGTTACCACATTAGTAGTTGAAGACAATGCAACGATGGCAGCAGTTGAACATTCAACAACAGAGGTAGCGATATCACGCTTAAGACATTTTAGACATGGTGGTTCAAATCCATCTGGCGGAACTAATCTGAGGCGCAAGTGACTCATTCTCTTTTGGAGATCTTCATGAGCCGCTCTCAATTTCTCAAGCTCTTGCTTCCTTTGAAGATAATCATAGGAGAGCTTTTCGTGAGTAGTTGAGGCGTTTCATGACGACTTTCAAGTTCTTGGTACTTAGCATGAAGATTTTAATGTCTTCAACTAAGGACTGTGAGCGTGTCATTTCAGCGTCCAACAGGTCATCGCTTTTGTCTAACAGTTTTTGAGTATGTTCCATAGCTCTTTGTTGTTCGTTGCAATTCTAGCAAGTGTTTTGTAGCTGGGTTTGGATTCACAATCGAGTCATCTTCACTTGATGTTTGAAAGTAAGCATCACATGATTTTACCTTGGCACGCGTGCCATGAAGCAGTAGGTGGGAGCAGGGTCGTCCTTGTCATCAGCTTCAGTGTTGGTGTAGAAGTCATTGTCTTCAGTGTTGAAGATGGACTTGGCAACATAGGCTGTGACTAACGCCAGACTTGCAACGCCAGGGTCGGACTCCTCTTCAGACTCCACCTCTACCTCCTCAGAAGCAGACTCCTCCTCTGAATCCATTTCCTTGCCAACAAAATCACGAGCCTTGCCAGATGAGCTCTTCTTATGCGATGAAGAATTTGATGAGGACTTGGAAGAAGACTTTGAAGATTTCTTCTTTTTCTTGTCATCAGAATCATATTCCTTGCTCTTCTTCTTCTTCTTCTCATTGTCCCACTTGTGGACACTCGGAGATATAGTGTCCAGTTTTCTTGCACTTGTGACATGTTCTCTTCTTGTAGTTATGAGTGGAAGCTTCATCATTTCTTGAGCTGGATCGTGAAGACTTTCGAAGCCTTTCTTCCTAGTGAACTTGGAACTTCTTCACAAGCATAGCAAGTTCCTTTCCAATGTCTTGGGATCATCGAACCGCAATCGATTCTTCTTGGATGAGGAAACAACTTTTGCCTTGAGCGAGTTCGGCCATAGTTGGGACCATAGATATATCTTTTATCAGATAGCTGGAACTCATGTGTGTTGAGCCTCTCAAGTATATCAGACGGATCGAGTGTCTTGAAGTCAGGACGTTCTTGTATCATGAGGGCAAGGGTGTCAAAAGAGCTGTCAAGTAATCTCAGTAGTGTCTTGACGATTTCATGCTTGGTGACCTCAGTGACTCCGAGAGCATGAAGCTCATTTGTGATGTCAGTGAGGCGATCAAACGTGAGCTGGACATTTTCATTGTCGTTTCTCTTGAAGCGGTTGAAGAGGTTCGAAGAACACCGATTCTTTGATCTCTCTGGGTTGAGGCGCTTTCGTTGACTTTGGATAGCCAGTCCCGGACTAGCCGGCGTTTCGGAGCACTCACACGGCCATCTTGTCCTTTGGTCGATGACCACAGATGATGTTCTTTGCGGAGAGTCCAGTTGAATGAACTTCTTGACATCAGCGGGGTGACACCTTCACCAGATTTAGGAGCGCCGTTCTTGACGACATACCGTGGTCGACATCAATGGCTTCAAGATGCATCGCATCTTATTCTTCCGATAGGGATAGTCGGTTCCATCGAACACGGGGCAAGCAGCGGAGACTTCGATTATCCCTGCAGTCGACATAGCTAAAACTCCAGGTGGTTAAACCGAATCACACAGAACAAGGGAGTACCTTGCTCTGATACCAATTGAAAGTGCTAGTTATCGACTGGAGGGGGCTGAATAGGCGATTTTTAGGAAAGTCTTCAAAACACGGATGTTTCAAAGACAAACAATAGAAATGACCTAATTGATATGCAGCGGAAGGTAAACTACAACAAGCAAACCATAGTTAAGTATGCAATAATGTGAAAGTACAAGACTAATAGCAGCTTGGTAGTAAGGATCAAGATGGAAGATAGTGAGAAGCCAATCAACAAAAGTAGTCAAGCAATGAAGTCAAACAGGTATGACAAATAGGCACTGACTTCACGAAGACAAACTCAAAGTAAAGGAGGGAAGGGATAGAACCAGTCACTTGTTGAAGACACAGATTTGTTGGACCAGTTCGATTCTTTGTGACAAGCTGTACATCTGGTTAGGGAGGCTGAGATTCAACTCGAAGACCGCGTCTTCACCTTATTCCCCTTGAGCTAAGGACACAGTCCTCGCCCAATCACTCTGGTAAGTCTTCAAGGTAGACTTCCGAACCTTCCAGACTGCGTTCACCGGCAATCCACAATTACTCTTGGATGCTCGAGCGTGGCGCCTAACCGGCCGGAGGATTCACAGTCCTCAAGTGTAATAAGTCTTGAGTCACACAGACGTAAAGACTTGATGATGCCTAACACTCTTTGGCTCTGGGTGTTTGGGCTTTGTCCTCGCAAGGATTTCTCTCTCAAAGGCTTGAGGTGGGTTGCTCTCAAGCGACAAAAGCCGTGCACTAACTCTGAGCAGCCACCAATTTATGGTGTAGGGGTGGGCTATTTATAGCCACTAGGCAACCTGACTGATATGTCCGAAATGACCACAGGTCACTAAGGAACCGACACGTGTTCCAACGGTCGATTTCAAACACACACAGCAACTTTACTTGGTGTCGGGACCCGATCCCAAGTCACATCGACCTAGCTGGTAACACCTCATATCACTTTGCGGCCTCACGCACGCAGTATTCCCAGGTGTCGCCTTCTGGTGGCCGGGACCGTTTAGCCTTTTGGCTCACGTATATGATAGTGTCGCTAGCATCCACATGACAAAGAACCGGGCCGACATGGCTAGTCGTGAACCAAAGCGGCACTAACCTATGGGGACAGGCATACATGAATCACCTTGAGCATGTCGGTCATCAACGTATGAATTCGGGCTGTAGCACTGGCTATGAGGACTCCGGTATCCCGGCTGTAGCAGGCTAAGCAGACTCGAATATCACCGTGACATTTCCCGAAGGACGGACATAGGAACGAAATGAGTCACATGCCGGCCGGTCAAGCATCAAGCAGTAGTCTTTGGGCTAGCAGGACTCGGTGAACCGGCTGTAGCGGACTACTATCGCTCGAAAGCACGAGACTACATTTCCCCATACGAGAGGCTGCCAAGGATAAACAACTAGATTGTCGGATCCCACTCATACCAAGCATTTCAATCATACATAATATGCCCGATATGAGTAAATACAACAAGGCATCACAACAAAACTCTACACTCAAGCACTTTATTTAAGAGGCTCAGGAGCCATACATAACATAGTCATACAGGTGGGGTCACATGACCCAACACTCAAGTCATACAATCATACAAGCACATGCGGAAGCAAACTAGTCTGAGTACAGACTCTAGAAAGAAAGAAAGCTTGTTGGAGCCTTTCTATCTACAATGGCCCTTCACAAGTCTTAGATCGCCACCTGGGTGGCTAGTTCACTCGTCGAAGTCAATATCTACATAGAATCCGTCGGAGGGGGTAGTATAGTCCTCTGAAAAACATTAATTAAGCAAACATGAGTACAAAGGTACTCAGCAAGTCTTACCATAGAATCCTATCATACATGCACATTCTCAAGGAAGGAAGTGGAGTTATTTGCAGCAAGCCAGCTTTGACTCTTGGCTAAGCTATCCTACGTGACACCACTTTGTAAAGCATTTGTCGTACACGAGTCCACTAATCACCATCACAATACTCCACCGTGGATCCTCTCTCGTGCGTCCCGAGAGAGGCCATCCACGATACTCACACTATCTTGAGGCTTTTAGTAGTATCCATTTACTTGTCTATGAACTGATATAGGTAACCCGAAGTCCTTCTCTGTGGACACGGCTATTCAATAGATCATACTTAACCTGCAGGGTGTACTTCTTCACACGCTCTCACCACTTATAAATCGTTTACACGACATGTACTCGCAACCTTCAAGCGGAAGCCCAGCGTGGGTGTCGGCCACAGCCTACCCAAACACTCAAGTCCCTAGTCCGGGTTTATCGCCTATTCGGGTTCCATCCGCAGGAGTCCGCCGAGGTTTCCCATACAGCCTCGAGCGATGTGTGCAGGGTTCCCGAGATACCAAGCAGGCACTTTCGGTACACAGACCGCGTGCCTACCGCAACACAACCCACCCCTAAGGTCAGCGTTGCGTGCGGCCCCAAGCATGCTACAAACACCAGAAACTACTTGCAACTCCCGGACTAAGCACAAGGGTGGTTAAGAAGCCGAGAGGGTCAATTAAGGATCCCAATGTGTGGTAGTAACTGATTCATGGATCACAAACACAGATCTCAGTTCTTAAGTTCGGCTTCAATGAAACAACCCACCATGTACTCCTACATGGCCTCTCATCGATACCTTTACCAAATCGTGTTCAACACTTTCACTCTCGAACCAACACAGCCTTTCACTCCAGGTTCATCATCCCGATGAGCCGACTGACACAACTCTAAGCATAGCAAGCATAGCATGGTAGGAATCACAAACATGGCTCAATCAACTCCTACACATACTAGTGGGTTTCATCTAATTCTTGTGGCAATGACAGGTCATGCAAAGGAAGTGGGTTCAACTACCGCAAGACGCAACAGTTTGAATCGCGTTGTCTTAATGCGATGCGAGAGCGAAGCGAGAACATGGGTTTGTATCGAAATGATCAGCGGGTTGCTTGCACGATGGAACTGGGGTGAGAACTGCCCTTGGATGGGTAGTCGAGGTTATCTTGAGCGAGAACCTATCATGAAAGCATACCAAAGTAAACACACATGACAATATGCAACAATATGATGCATGCTATGACATGGCAATATGGATGTGTGTTGGTCTAATGCAAGCTGAAATAACGAGGGAATGAACTCATTTGAATCAAGGATTCAAATGATAGCTCATTGAGTTAGTCCTAATGGTGCAATATCTTGTTCTGGTTAAACAGCATAGTTAACTTGCTTTAACATGCATGAAACCTGTACCAATGGATAGAGTGTATTTTTCTGATAATTTTTCATATATAAAACTTTGCATTTGGAGTTATAGAATAAAAGTTATAAACATTTGAAATTTGAATTATATTCGAATTTACTATATCAAAATAAATCCAGAATTTGAATTAATCGTCGGCATGAGGTCAGCGTGACGTCAGGGTCAGCGGGTCGTCCAGTCAAACTGACCAGTGGGACCCGCATGTCGAGGTAATTAACTTAACTAAAGTTTAATTAAACTAACCTATTTAGTTAGCGGGCTGGGCCCGGTTGTCGATGACTGTCGGGTCAACGCGGCCCACAGATGGTCAATGCCCATGTCGGCCGCACCGCGACTAGCAGCCAGCGAGCCCGACACGGCGGAGGGTGTGTTTGGTGATTCCGGCGACCAAGCGAGTCGCGGAAGATAGCTACGGGTAGCTAGGAGCAACCCGCATCTATTGGTGAGGTTAGTTGGGGTCGGGGTGGCGGAGTTGGCGCCGACGACGAGTTAAGCGACGCCGGGTTCGACCAACAGCGGGTTTGGGGTTAGAGGGCTCGGCGAGTGCGGGAAGTGCATGGGCAGACCCGTTGGGGTGTGGTGAGTCACGATGGACACGGGCGGCGTGGCCGTTGGGTGGCGGAGCCTCGTCGGCGACGAGCTCCAGCGGCGATGCGTTCGGGTGATCGTGGTTGGGTCGTGTGGTGCACGAGAAAGAGAGTGGAGAGGATGGGGAGGTAGCCGGGCTCACAGCGGTCTCGGGTCGAGGATGAACCGGGCGTCGGCGGCGTCAAGAGGATCTCCGCGGCTTGAGCTCGGTCGAGGTCGGTGAGCTAGGTTCGGGTGCTTAGAGCGGCGGGACTCGGCTAGCTAGGGGTGGTGGAGTCTTGGCGAGCTCTGGACATGGTGGGGAGGAGCATGGGCGGCGGGGAGCACGACTTCGGCGGTGGCGCGTCGGCGATGGCGTCGGCCAAGTTGGGGGAGAGCGAGAGAGAGGAGGCAGGGGGCGAATGGCGTGTCCAGGGGGTCGGGGCGACGACGTGGAGGCCGTCCAGGGCAGCGAGGCGGCGGGGGTGAAGCAGGGCGGCGGCCAGCTGCGTGGCGCGCTGAGCTCGCCGCCGGGCACCGAGCTGCTGCTGGCCGAGCCAAGCAGCTCATTGGCCTGCTGCTGCTGGGCTGGGCAGCAGTGGGCGAACGCAGGCGACAGTGAGGTTTTTCCATTTTAAGCTTTTTCTATTTTACAGTAACTTTGTGGGGCTTTTCTAAAATACCAAAACTATTTTAAAAATCACCAAAATGCTCCTGGTCACTTGTTGGAATATTCCCAACATGAAACATTTTGGTTTGGCAATTTTTGAACATTTAAAATATTTTATATAATTTAAAATGCTCAAGTTCAAAACTTGTGGATTAATCCTAGGAACCTTGGATGACCTAGAAAATGATACACCTCCTTTGACATGGGTTCTGAACCAAAACAAAGAGGATGAGCATTTTGAAGGGCATTTCGGATTCATTGAAATAATTTTTAGTAAACCCTAGTTATTTTAAGGGGGGTGTTCAGGGTTTCTGCCTTCCCATTTCAAAATTAAATGGAATTTAAACATGATGCACACCCTAATGCATGGTCTAACTGGGATGTGACACTTGGGCTACAAGCAAAGCTGACTCATCCAGCTCTGGATAAGTTTTGCTCTCATTGTCTTCGCTCGAAGACATAGGATTTGGGTTGAGCATCACTTGATCATTCGACTATGATCACTTGGACCCCACTTAACGATGCGGTGGTTCCTATGACTCAACACGGAAGAAACAGAAACAACGAAAACGACCACGATCTTGGCGCTCCATAGTCTTCACTCAATGTCTTCTCTTGTCATAGTCTTCAATATGAATACCTTCATATACCACCATTGTCTTCAATGTCTTCATACATTTTTAGGGGTCATCTCCGGTAGGTAAACCGAATCAATGAGGGACACTACCTGCGTTATCCTGCAATTCTCACACACGCATTAGTCCCTCAACCACATTTGTCGTCAATACTCCAAAACCAATTAGGGGTGGCACTAGATGCACTTACAATCATCATAACAGTTGTGGAGAGAAAGTCTTCACTTTTTTCGCTTGTGTGCTTTGCTTATTGCGCCGTAACCATGGATAATCTTCATCGTTTATCAGGATGCTTGGGTCAGCCTTGACTTTGAAGGGAGGAATTTCATGAAACTTTTCATAATCTTCAGACATGTCTGTCTTGCCCTCCACTCCCATGATGTCCCTTTTTCCTGAAAGATCTATGTGGCGCTTTGGCTCATCGTATGATGTATTCGCTTCCTTATCTTTTCTTTTTCTTGGTTTGGTAGACCTGTCCTTCACATAGATAACCTGTCCCACATCATTGGCTAGGACAAATGGTTCGTCAGTGTACCCAAGATTGTTCAGATCCACTGTTATCATTCCGTACTATGGGTCTACCTGCACCCGCCTCTGACAGATTGACCCATTTGCACTTAAACAAAGGGACCTTAAAATCATGTCCGTAGTCAAGTTCCCATATGTCCACTATGTAACCATAATATGTGTCCTTTCCCCTCTCGGTTGCTGCATCAAAGCGGATACCGCTGTTTTGGTTGGT
Organism: Aegilops longissima; assembly: GCA_021605205.1. Taxonomy (NCBI): domain Eukaryota; kingdom Viridiplantae; phylum Streptophyta; class Magnoliopsida; order Poales; family Poaceae; genus Aegilops; species Aegilops longissima. Next base: position 558,214,620 of record CM038681.1, on the reverse strand, counting down.
GCTCTTTTGATCTTGGGCGATCGTGTAAAATGTATTCCCATTTATCTCGTATCCTTTGTAAGTCAATCTGATCGAAGATGGTCCCTGGACAATGAGTACAGCTCATCACAAACAGTGTTGTCACCTCGAGGCGTGTTTCCAACCAAGCTGCTGAAAGTCTGATGTGTTCACATGTAATCCGATCGTCACACTTGCTCCGGTGTTTGGGCGCAGATCGTTCTTGTGTTCATCGACATACGGGGTCACCAAGGTAGAGTTATGTAGAACTGTGTAGTGTGCTTGAGACCAAGAATGCCCGTCCCTGCATATTATTGAGTCCGCTCCTAGCGTGCCTTTTCCAGTCAGTCTCCCGTCATACCGCGATTTAGACCTATCTTCTTAAGGCCAAGAATGAAGTCAACACAAAACCCAATGACATCCTCTGTTTGATGGCCCATGGAGATGCTTCCTTCGGCCTAGCACGTTACGGACATATTTCTTTAGGACTCCATGAACCTCTCAAAGGGAACATATTGTGTAGAAATCGGGGCCCAGAATGACAATCTCATCGACTAGATGAACTAGGACGTGCATCATGATATTGAAGAAGGATGGTGGGAACACTAGCTCGAAACTGAAAAAAGACATTGCACCACATGACTCCTTAGCCTTGGTATGATTTCTGGATCGATCATCTTCTGAGAGATTGCATTGAGGAATGCACATAGCTTCACAATGGCTAATCGGACGTTTTCGGTAGAAGCCCCTCAATGCAACCGAAAGCGATTCGCGTCATAATCACGTGGCAGTCATGAGACTTTAGGTTCGGAACTTTTCTCTGAATATTTATTATTCCCTTTATATTCGACGAAAGCCGATCGAGACCTTCATCTTGAGCGGGCATTCAAAAAGATTTCCTTCTCTTCTTTGGTAGGAGCATAGCTGGCGGGACCTTCATCTTGCTTTGGAGGCATGCCGTCTTTTTCGATGCAAATGTTGCAGGTCCTCCGTGCCTCGGTGTATCTTTTGTCTTCCCATACACACCCAAGAAGCCTAACAGTTCACACAAAGGTTCTTAAATCACGTGCATCACGTTGATTGAAGAGCGTACCTCTAGGTCTTTCGATAGGGTAGGTCCCAAAATATAGATTTCTTCTTCCACATGGGTGCGCGTCCCTCGGCGTCATTCGAAATAGCTAGTCCGCGGGACCTTTCCAAAGATTACGTCTAAATCGGAGACCATAGCAAATGCGTGATCACCGATGCGCATGGCGGGCTTCTTCCGATGATCTGCCTCGCCTTTGAAATGCTTGCCTTTCTTTCGACATTGATGGTTGGTCGGGAGAAATCGACGATGGCCCAGGTACACATTCTTCCTGCATCTGTCCAGGTATATACTTTCGGTGTTAGCTAAACAGTGCATGCATGCGTGGTATCCCTTTTTTGTCTGTCCTGAAAGGTTACTAAGAGCGGGCCAATCGTTGATGGTTACAAAAAGCAACGCATGCAGGTTAAATTCCTCCTGTTTGTGCTCATCCCACGCACGTACACCGTTTCCATTCCACAGCTGTAAAAGTTCTTCAACTAATGGCCTTAGGTACACATCAATGTCGTTGTCGGGTTGCTTAGGGCCTTGGATGAGAATTGGCAGCATAATGAACTTCCGCTTCATGCACATCCAAGGAGGAAGGTTATACATACATAGAGTCACGGGCCAGGTGATGTGATTGCTGCTCTGCTCCCCGAAAGGATTAATGCCATCCGCGCTTAAAGCAAACCATACGTTCCTTGGGTCACCTGCAAACTCAGCCCAGTACTTTCTCTCGATTCTTCTCCACTGCGACCCGTCAGCGGGTGCTCTCAACGTCCCGTCTTTCTTACGGTCCTCACTATGCCATCGCATCAACTCGGCATGCTCTTTGTTTCTGAACAGTCGTTTCAACCGTGGTATTATAGGAGCATACCACATCACCTTCGCAGGAACCTGATAACCCACAAGTGTAGGGGATGGCAACAACTTTCAAGGGTAGAGTATTCAACCCAAATTTATTGATTCGACACAAGGGGAGCCAAAGAATATTCTCAAGTATTAGCAACTGAGTTGTCAATTCAGCCACACCTGGATAAATTAATATCTGCAGCAAAGTATTTAGTAGCAAAGTAGTATGATAGTAGTGGTAACGGTAACAAAAGAGTAATGAAAGCAAAAGTAATATTTTTGGTGTTTTGTAATGATTGTAACAATAGCAACGGGAAAGTAAATAAGCGTAAACCAGTATATGGAAAGCTCGTAGGCATTGGATCGGTGATGGATAATTATGCCGGATGCGGTTCATCATGTAACAGTCATAACATAGGGTGACACAGAACTAGCTCCAATTCATCAATGTAATGTAGGAATTTATTCCGAATATAGTCATACATGCTTATGGAAAAGAACTTGCATGACATATTTTGTCCTACCCTCCTGTGGCAGTGGGGTCCTAATGGAAACTAAGGGATATTAAGGCCTCCTTTTAATAGAGAACCGGAACAAAGCATTAGCACATAGTGAATACATGAACTCCTCAAACTATGGTCATCACCGAGAAGTATCCCGATTATTGTCACTTCGGGGTTGTCGGATCATAACACATGATAGGTGACTATAGACTTGCAAGATAGGATCAAGAACTCACATATATTCATGAAAACATAATAGGTTCAGATATTAAATCATGGCACTCGGGCCCTAGTGACAAGCATTAAGCATAGCAAAGTCATAGCGACATCAATCTCAGAACATAGTGGATGTTAGGGATCAAACCCTAACAAAACTAACTCGATTACATGATAGATCTCATCCAACCCATCACCGTCCAGCAAGCCTACGAAGGAATTACTCACGCACGGCGGTGAGCATCATGAAATTGGTGATGGAGGATGGTTTATGATGATAACGGCGACGAATCCCCCTCTCCGGAGCCCCGAACGGACTCCAGATCAGCCCTCCCAAGAGGTTTTAGGGCTTGGCGGCGATTCCGTATCGTAAAACGCGATGATTTCTTCTCCCTGATTTTTTTATCTCCGTAAGCAAATATAAAGAGTTGGAGTTGGCGCCGGAAGTTCTCCAGGGGCCCACGAGGTAGGGGGCGCGCCCTAGGGGGGCGCCCCCACCCTCGTGGACAGAGTGTGGGCCCCCTGGTCTTCATCTTTGGCGAGGATTTTTTATTTTTTTTATAAGATATTCCGTGGAGTTTCAGGTCATTCCGAGAACTTTTGTTTTCTGCACATAAAACAACATCATGGCAATTCTGCTGAAAATAGCGTCAGTCCGGTTAGTTCCATTCAAATCATACAAGTTAGAGTCCAAAACAAGGGCAAAAGTGTTTGGCAAAGTAGATACGACAGAGACGTATCAACTCCCCCAAGCTTAAACCATTGCTTGTCCTCAAGCAGTTCAGTTGATAAACTGAAAGAGAAAAAGAAAAACTTTTACAAACTCTGTTTGCTCTTGTTGTTGTAAATATGTAAAGCCAGCATTCAGGTTTTCAGCAAAGATTATAACTAACCACATTTGCAATAATTCTCAGGTCTCATGTTTACTCATATCAATGGCATAATCAACTAGCGAGTCATAATAATAAATCTTGGATGACAACACTTTCTCAAAACAATCATAATATGATATAACAAGATGGTATCTCGCTAGCCCTTTACGAGACCGCAAAACATAAATCTGAGAGGACCTTTAAAGATCAAGGACTGACTAGACATTGTAATTCATGGTAAAGAGATCCAATCATAGTCATACCCAATATAAATTAATAGTAATGGATGCAAATGACAGCTGCGCTCTCCAGCTAGTGCTTTTTTAATAAGAGGGTGATGACTCAACATAAAAGTAAATAGATAGGCCCTTCGCAGAGGGAAGCAGGGATTTGTAGAGGTGCCAGAGCTCGGTTTTGAAATAGAGATAAATAATATTTTGAGCGGCATACTTTCATTGTCAACATAGCAACTAAGAGATGGCGGTATCTTCCATGTCACACACATTATAGGTGGTTCCCAAACAGAATGGTAAAGTTTATACTCCCCCTCCACCAACAAGCATCAATCCATGGCTTGCTCGAAACAACGAGTGCCTCCAACTAACATAAGGTCCCAGGGGGAGTTTTGTTTGCAATTATTTTTTATTTAGTTTGCATAAAGCATAGGACTGGGCATCCCGGTGACCAGCCATTTTCTCGTGAGTGAGGAGCGGAGTCCACTCCTCTTGAGAATAACCTGCCTAACATGGAAGGTAAGGGCAGCCTAGTTGATACATGAGCTATTCAAGCATACAAAACAGAATGTTTATTTGAAGGTTTAGAGTTTGGCACATACAAATTTACTTGGAACAGCAGGTAGATACCGCATATAGTAAGGTATAGTGGACTCATCTGGAATAACTTTGGGGTTTAAGGGATTGGATGCACAAGCAGTATTCCCGCTTAGTACAAGTGAAGGCTAGCAAAAGACTGGGAAGCGACCAACTAAAGAGCGACAACAGTCATGAACATGCACTAAAATTAATAAACATTGGATGCAAGCATGAGTAGGATATAATCCACCATGAACATAAATATCGTGAAGGCTATGTTGATTTGTTTCAACTACATGTGTGAACATGTGCCAAGTCAAGTCACTTAAATCATTCAAAGGAGGATACCACCCCATCATACCACATCACAACCATTTTAATAGCATGTTGGCACGCAAGGTAAACCATTATAACTCATAGCTAATCAAGCATGTCATAAGCAAATATGATCTCTAATTGTCATTGTAAACATGTTTATTCATAATAAGCTGAATCAAGAACGATGAACTCATCATATTTACAAAAACAAGAGAGGTCGAGTTCATACCAGCTTCGCTTATCCCAATCAATTCATCATATATCATCATTATTGCCTTTCACTTGCACGACCGAACGATGTGGATAATAATAAGAGTGCACGTCCATTGGACTAAGCTGGAATCTGCGAGCATTCAATAAGCAGGAGAAGACAAGGCAATATGGGCTCTCGGTTAAATCAATAATAATGCAGATAAGAGCCACTTCAACAATTTAATCACGGTCTTCTCCTATCGACCCCCAAAGAAAAGAAGGAAAAAAAAACTATTTACACGGGAAAGCTCCCAACAAGCAAAAGAAGAACGGGAAATATTTTTGGGTTTTATTTTTAATTATTACTACTACAACAGGAAAAGTAAACTAACTAGAATCTACACTAATTTTTTTTTGTTTTCTTAAAATTTATCAAACACAAAGAAGAAAGCAGGAAAAAGAAAATAGACTAGCATGGATATTACAGTGAAAGAGTATGAGCACCGACATTTAGTAATGAGTGTGTGTGAACATAAATGTAATGTCGGTGGGCTATACGTACTCCCCCAAGCTTAGGCATTTGGCCTAAGGTGGTTCATTGCCAGGGATGGCCTGGCGGATACCCGTAGGTGTAGCTGGGGTCGTACTGTGATGAAGAGGACTCACGCCCCTTGGTGGCAGCCACCTCCGGATCCCAAGAATAAACAGACTGGCGTGGAGGCTCGTATTGTGGTTCCGGCTCCGGGGTTGGTGCAGGATTCCGATAGGCTTGAACGGCTGCCCACGGAACGAGATAAAGACATTCAGATAAGTTAAACAAAGAGGGAGCAGGCAAAGTAATAGTCTCAGGGTGATGTTTATCAAAGTACAGTTTATATTTAAACTCCCCTTCCTTGCCCTTAACAATAAAGTCATGCGCTAGCATACTCTTATAATCTAAATAAGCACTAGGCAACAATTTTTCTTCTTTCTCATAAAACCTAATGGGTATGTTAAAATGTGCAGCTAGGCGCGAAGCATAAATACCTCCAAACATGGGGCCTTTCGTACGGTTCAAACTTAACCATTTAGCAATAATTCCGCCCATACTAACAGAGTTATCGAGGTATAAACCATGGAACAAAATGATAATATCAGGAACACTAAGGTTTCCACAGTTTCCGCGACCAATCAAGCAACGACTAGCAAATAAGGCAAAGTAGCATAAAGCAGGAAAATGTATGCTAGTGATTCTTGCATCGGAAACCTTCCTGTTTTCACCCACAATGATGGTGTTAATAAATTCTTCCACATCCTTACGATGTGGTTCTTCTAAGGTACCTTCAGAGGGTATTTTGCAAACCTTGCAAAATTCAGCTAATGGCATCTTCTTAACAAGGTCATATAAATGAAACTCTACTGAAGGAGGTGATTCCTTAGGAAAATAGTATAAGTTTTTGCACAAAAGTATTAGTGAGTAAGAGATACGGATGACTTTGGTCGCGGACGAAGTCGGTGAGGCCAGCATTCTCAACCAATGAATAAAAATCCTCATAAATTCCGGCTTGTCTCAAGAAGTCATCGGAAGGCCATTCAGACGGCCGGACCTCTGCGGTGCGAGACAAATTATATTTGGGCCTCTGTGCTTCTTCATTTTGTTTTTCCTTCGAGCTTTGGCTCGACGAGCCCCTCAAAAGTCTCTTCATTATTTTCTGAAATAATCTGAAATTTTTTGTAGCTTCAAACAAAAGTGAACCAACTTCAATAAAATTGATAGCAACTACTCCTACAAGTGCCTAGAGCCTTAATCAAGCATTAGAACTACTTGGAACCATATAAATTTGACATGAAAGCTCAAGAACATGGTCACCTATGCAGCACAAATTTGCAAAGAATAAAGCACTAGAACAAAAACTAATTGGACCAATGGAGGAGTCACATACCAAGGAACAATCTCCCCAAGCAGTTTGGTGAGAGGAGCTTTGAGCAAGGAGATCAAAAATCACAGCAAAGTGAGCTGGAACTCGTGCTTGAGCCAGATATTCGTGTTTCTGGGAGGAAGAAGAATAGGATGGGTGCAGGAATAAGTGGAGGAGGGCCACCGTGGGCCCACGAGGTAGGGGGGCGTGCCCAGGTAGGGTAGGGTGCGCCCTTCACCCTCGTGGCGAGGTGGCAGCTCCCCCTATGGTAATTTTTGCACCATAAATCCTCAAATATTCCCGAAAAATCATATTAAATTGGCATGGCATTTGGAGGACTTTTATTTTCGGGGTATTTTTATATTACACAGATAAATCAGGAAACAGACAGAAAAATACTATTTTTACTTTATTTCAACTAAATAACAGAAAGTATAAAGAGGGTACAGAAGGTTGTGCCTTCTAGTTTCATCCATCTCATGATCATCAAAAGGAATCCACTAACAAGGTTGATCAGGTCTCGTTAACAAACTTATTCTGATTAACATGGAACCGGAGAAATTTCGAATAACACTATGTTACCTCAACGGGGATATGCACATCCCCAATAATAAGTATATCATATTTCTTCTTGACAGTAGGAAGAGGAAATTCAAAACCTCCAAATATAATCGATGGAATTTTTCCAATAGAGTTGATACTATGAGGTTGTTTCCTCGGAAAGTGTACCATATGCTCATTACCATTAATATGAAAAGTGACATTGCCTTTCTTGCAATCAATAACAGCCCCTGCAGTATTCAAAAAGGGTCTTCCAAGAATAATAGACATACTATCGTCCTCGGGAATATCAAGAATAACAAAGTCCGTTAAAATAGTAACGTTTGCAACCACAACAGGCACGTCCTCACAAATACCAACAGGTATAGCAGTTGATTTATCAGCCATTTACAAAGATATTTCAGTTGGTGTCAACTTATTCAAGTCAAGTCTACGATATAAAGAGAGAGGCATAACACTGACACCGGCTCCAAGATCACATAAAGCAGTTTTAACATAATTTCTTTTAATGGAGCATGGTATAGTAGGTACTCTTGGATCTCCAAGTTTATTTGGTATTCCACCCTTAAAAGTATAATTAGCAAGCATGGTGGAAATTTCAGTTTCCGGTATCTTTCTCTTATTGGTAATGATATCCCTCATATAATTAGCATAAGGATTTGTTTTGAGCACATCAGTTAATCGCATACGCAAAAATATAGGTCTAATCATTTTAGCAAAGCGCTCAAATCCCTCATCATCCTTTTTATTGGATGGTTTGGGAGGAAAAGGCATGGGTTTCTGAACCCATGGTTCTCTTTCTTTACCATATCTCCTAGCAACAAAGTCTCTCTTATCATAACGATGATTCTCTGATTGTGGGTTATCAAGATCAACAGCAGGTTCAACTTCTACATCATTATCATTACTAGGTTGAGCATCATCATGAACATCATCATTAATATTTTTGCTAGGTTCATGTTCATTACCAGATTGTGTTTCAGCATCCGAAATAGATATATCATTTAGATTCTCAGGTAGTTCAGCAATAGGTTCACTAGAAGTTTGCAAAGTCCTATCTTTTTTCTTCTTCTTCCTTTTAGAAGAACTAGGTGCATCAATATTATTTCTGTGAGAGTCTTGCTCAATTCTCTTAGGGTGGCCTTTAGGATACAAAGGTTCCTGAGTCATTCTACCAGTTCTAGTAGCCACTCTAACAGCATAATCATTTTTCTTACTATTCATTTCATTGAGCAAATCATTTTGAGCCTTAAGTACTTGTTCTACTTGAGTGGTAACCATAGAAGCATGTTTCCTAACAAGTTTAAGTTCACATCTAACATCAGCCATATAATCACCCAAGTGTTTAATCATATAGGTATTTTTTTTTAATTGTCTACCAAAATAAGCATTGAAGTCTTCTTGCTTAAACATAAAGTTATCAAACTCATCCAAGCACTGACTAGCAATTTTAGTAGGAGGGACTTCAGTTTTATCATATCTATAGAGAGAATTTACCTTTACTACCTGTGTCAGGTTATCGGGATCAGGAGGTTCTTCAATAGGTAATGGATCAAGATCATATGTTTCTCCAACAGTGATGAAATTAAGACCATGTATTTCTTCAATAGGAGGTAAATTCTTAACATCTTCAGCTTTAATACCTTTTTCTTTCATAGATTTCTTTGCCTCTTGCATATCTTCAGGACTGAGAAATAGAACAACCCTCTTCTTCGGAGTTGGTTTAGGAATAGGCTTAGTAATTGGCTTTGGAGCTGGCTCAGGAGGTGTCCAATTATTTTCATTTGTCAACATATTATTCAATAGAATTTCAGCTTCATCAGGTGTTCTTTCCCTGAAAAGAGAACCAGCACAACTATCTAGGTAATCTCTGGAAGCATCGGTTAGTCCATTATAAAAGATATCAAGTATTTCATTTTTCTTAAGAGGATGATCAGGCAAAGCATTAAGTAACTTGAAAGCCTCCCCAAGCTTGTGGGAGACTCTCTTCTTCAATTTGCACAAAGTTGTATATTTCCTTTAAAGCAGCTTGTTTCTTATGAGCAGGAAATATTTAGCGAGAAGTAATAAATCATATCACAGGGACTACGACACAACCAGGGACCTAGAGAATTAAACCATATCTTAGCATCACCCTTTAATGAGAACGAAATATTTTAAGGATATAAAAGTAGCGAGATCTCTCATCATTAGTGAACAGGGTGGCTATATCATTTAATTTAGTAAGATGTGCCACAACGGTTTCAGATTTATAGCCATAAAAAGGATCAGATTCAACCAAAGTGATTATATCAGGATCAACAGAGAATTCATAATCCTTATCGGGAACACAAATAGGTGAAGTAGCAAAAGCAGGGTCAGGTTTCATTCTATCTCTAAGAGATTCTTTACTCCATTTAACTAATAGCCTCTTGAGTTCGTTTCTATCTTTGCAGGCAAAAATAGCTACAGAAGCTTCCATATCAAAAACATAACCCTCAGGAATAACAGGCATATCTTCATCATCAATTTCATCAACATTATCAGTTTCAATATTTTCTTTCTCTCTAGCCCTAGCAATTTGTTTATCAAGAAATTCACTGAGGGGCACAGTAGTATCAAGCATAGAAGTAGTTTCATCATAAGTATATGCATAGCAGTAGTGGCATCATCAATAACATGCGACATATCAGAACGAATAGCAGAAGCAGGTTTAGGTGTCGCAAGCTTACTCATAACATAAGGTGAATCAAGTGCAGAGCTAGATGGCAGTTCCTTACCTACCCTCGTAGTTGAGGGATAAATTTTTGTCTTAGCGTCTTTCAAATTCTTCATAGTGTCCAGCAGATATAAATCCCAAGCGACTCAAATAATAGAGCTATGCTCCCCGGCAACGGCGCCAGAAATTAGTCTTGATAACCCACAAGTGTAGGGGATCGCAACAGCTTTCGAGGATAGAGTATTCAACCCAAATTTATTGATTCGACACAAGGGGAGCCAAAGAATATTCTCAAGTATTAGCAACTGAGTTGTCAATTCAGCCACACCTGGATAACTTAATATCTGCAGCAAAGTATTTAGTAGCAAAGTAGTATGATAGTAGTGGTAATGGTAACAAAAGAGTAATGAAAGAAAAAGTAGTATTTTTGGTGTTTTGTAATGATTGTAACAATAGCAACGGGAAAGTAAATAAGCGTAAACCAGTATATGGAAAGCTCGTAGGCATTGGATCGGTGATGGATAATTATGCCGGATGCGGTTCATCATGTAACAGTCATAACATAGGGTGACAAAGAACTAGCTCCAATTCATCAATGTAATGTAGGCATGTATTCCGAATATAGTCATACGTGCTTATGGAAAAGAACTTGCATGACATATTTTGTCCTACCCTCCCGTGGCAGCGGGGTCCTAATGGAAACTAAGGGATATTAAGGCCTCCTTTTAATAGAGAACCGGAACAAAGCATTAGCACATAGTGAATACATGAACTCCTCAAACTATGGTCATCACCTAGAAGTATGCCGATTATTGTCACTTCGGGGTTGTCGGATCATAACACATAATAGGTGACTATAGACTTGCAAGATAGGATCAAGAACTCACATATATTCATGAAAACATAATAGGTTCAGATCTGAAATCATGGCACTCGGGCCCTAGTGACAAGCATTAAGCATAGCAAAGTCATAGCAACATCAATCTCAGAACATAGTGGATACTAGGGATCAAACCCTAACAAAACTAACTCGATTAAATGATAGATCTCATCCAACCCATCACCGTCCAGCAAGCCTACGATGGAATTACTCACGCACGGCGGTGAGCATGATGAAATCGGTGATGGAGGATGGTTGATGATGACGACGGCGACAAATCCCCCTCTTCGGAGCCCCGAATGGACTCCAGATCAGCCCCCCCCCCCCCAAGAGGTTTTAGGGCTTGGCGGCGGCTCCGTATCGTACAATGCGATGATTTCTTCTCCCTGATTTTTTTCTCTCTAAAAGCAAATATATAGAGTTGGAGTTGGTGTCAGAAGGTCTCCAGGGGGCCCACGAGGTAGGGGGGCGCGCCCTAGGGGGGCGCCACCCACCCTCATGGACAGGGTGTGGGCCCCCTAGTCTTCATCTTTGGCGAGGATTTTTTATTATTTTTTATAAGATATTCCGTGCAGTTTCAGGTCATTCCGAGAACTTCTGTTTTCTGCACATAAAACAACATCATGGCAATTCTGCTGAAAACAACGCTAGTCCGGGTTAGTTCCATTCAAATCATACAAGTTAGAGTTCAAAACAAGGGCAAAAGTGTTTGGAAAAGTAGATTCGACGGAGATGTATCAGAACCCTCTTCCTGCGCGGCTCGCCGTAAACATCACCAGGGTCATCTTGTCTGATCCTATACCGCGATGCACCGCATACCGGGCATGCGTTCAAATCCTTGTACGCACCGCGGCAGAGGATGCAGTCATTAGGGCATGCATGTATCTTCTCCACCTCCAATCCTAGAGGGCATACGACCTTCTTTGTTGCGTACGTACTGTCGGGCAATTCGTTATCCTTTAGAAGCTTCTTCTTGATATTTTGATAGCTTCTCAAATCCTTTGTCGAGCCAGCATTCTCTGCCTTCCACTATAGCAATTCTAGTACAGTACCGAGCTTTGTGTTGCCATCTTCGCAATTGGGGTACAACCATTTTTTGTGATCCTCTAACATGTGATCGAACTTCAGCTTCTCCTTTTCACTTTCGCACTTTTCCCTTGCATCAACAATGACCCGGTGGAGATCATCATCGGGCACATCGTTTGGTTCCTCTTGATCTTTAGCAGCTTCCATCGTTGCAGCATCACCGTATTCAGCGGGCACATAGTTTTCATCGTCCTCTTCTTCTTCGCTGTCTTCCATCATAACCCCTATTTCTCCGTGCTTGGTCCAAACATTATAGTGTGGCATGAAACCCTTATAAAACAGGTGGGTGTGAAGGGTTTTCGAGTCAGAGTAAGACCTCGTATTCCCACAGCTAGGGCATGGACAACACATAAAACCATTCTGCTTGTTTGCCTCAGCCACTTCGAGAAAATTATGCATGCCCTTAATGTACTCAGAGGTGTGTCTGTCATCGTACATCCATTGCCGGTCCATCTGCGTGCATTATATATAATTATGTGTGTCAAAAGTAATAAAATTAGACAAGTATCTATGTAAAGTAAGATTTTTTTTCAGAAAGAAGATAAGAACAAGAGGCTCACCACGGTGGTCCCAGCGACGAGATCGGCGCTGGCGATCGACAACGGTGAAGACGGGGACGGGGCGTGACGGACCGCTAATATAAACCTAGATAAATCTCGGGAAAAATGGAGCTCAGAGGTCGAGCTTCGAGAGGAGAAAGCTTAACTAGTGTGGCTCGGGCATTTCATCGAACACCTCATGTTCATAGGAGGTGAGCTAGAGCACCCAATGCCCTCCCCCTCGCCGACCAGCAAAAAACAGAGCACTATGGAGTGCTCTGCTCACCGGCGATGGGGTATATATATAGGCAACTCATTTGTCCCGGTTCGTGGATGGAACCGGGACTAAAACCTTCCTACATCCCGGTTCCTGCCGCCACGGCTGGGACCAATGGTTAATGGGCCAAGAGCGAGGCCCATTGGTCCTGGTTCGTGCCAGAACCGGACAAATGGGCCCAGACGAACCGGACCAATGCCCACGAGGCCCGGCCGCCCCCAGGCTCTCGAACCGGACAAATGCCTCCATTGGTCCCGATTAGTGGCGAACCGGGACTAATGGGCTGGCCAGGCCCGAATGAAAGCCCCTTTTTCTACTAGTGGAAAGTGACAGACCGGTGTGACCGAGTTCATCACAGAGAAAGAGCAATAGTCACCTCAGCTCACTAGGCAAATAAGATTTCACAAAGATTTGCAAGGAATTAACTGAAGGATTTGCAATGAATTGGATGCAGGAAATGCAGAATAAAACAGAGAAAAGAAAATCTAGATGAAGTTTTTTTATTAAAGGAGGGGAACAAATATGCAAAGGACAAATGCAAAACCTCAGAGAAACACTAGAGAGCTTCATCTAGAATTGGGCGGCGACAAAGTCACCCTATGTTAGAGTATATTGACTAAGGAGTCAAGTGAGAACAATTGATCATAAGTCATACTCATCGTTTAAGCTCAAAATGGGGTCACCATTTTTCGTTTAAGCATCTTGATGTATCCACATCTTGTCGAGCTGCTTTGACCCATATTTTGGGGTAAAGCTTCTCTAAGATGGAATATCATACCTTGGGTGGTGGTGTTGAACTTGATCATGTAGCTGAACTTGCGTGGAGTGCTCAAGGTTGATGTAGCGCATCAAGGATTGGGAGCACCACTTGGATTTGAGTTCATCTACCTGCATGGGTTAGTCTTGCAAGTTAAAGCACTTGTGTATCCAAAATGACAATCATGAAATTTGATATATAGAATTTGTCAAAGGATATGTTGAAGGGTTTCATGCTTCCTTATCTTCAACCACCATGTTGTAGATACTTGGTGATGTAGAGATTGCTCAAGATGTGAGTGAGTTGCAATCTCATGGATTTAGATTCATCCAAGTACCTACAAGGGTTAGATAGCATGCAAGGGTACACATGTATCCAAGACATATGAACATCATCATAAGAGAAAAAGTCAAGGATTAGTCATAGGCTCATGCCTTGCATGTATCCAAATGGAGTTCCTACTCCAAGTTTGAAGCATCAGTGATGTTCAATTCACCTCTCAATCGGCAAAATACTTTCTCATCAAGCGGTTTGGTGAATATATCCGCCAATTGTTTATCGGTACGAACATGCTTAAGATCAATGTCCCCTTTAGCAACATGATCTTGAACGAAATGATGACGAACTTCAATATGCTTAGTTTGAGAATGTCGCACGGGATTGTGAGCAATCTTAATAGCACTCTCATTGTCACAAAGCAATGGAACATGCTTCACATTGATCCCATAATCTTTAAGAGTTTGGGTCATCCAAAGTAATTGAGCACAACATGAACCGGCGGCAATGTACTTCGGCGGTGAATAAGGATACCGAGTTTTGTTTCTTGGAGGACCAAGACACAAGAGATCTACCAATAAATTGACAAGTACCCGAAGTGGATTTTATATCAACCTTGTCTCTGGCATAGTCCAAATCGGAGTAGCCAACAAGATCAAAAGAAGACCTCTTAGGATACCAAATGCCAAAATTTGGTGTGTGTATTAAGTATCTCACTATCCTTTTCACAGCCTTAAGATGACATTCTTTGGGGGCTGCTTGATATCGTGCACACATGCACACACTTAGCGTAATGTCGAGACGGGAGGCACATAGATACAACAATGAACCAATCATAGAGCGGTAAACCTTTTGGTCAACCGATTTGCCATCCTTGGTCAAGTCAAGATGTCCACTAGTAGGCATGGGAGTTTGCATACCTTTGCTTTCTTGCATGTTGAACTTCTTGAATAAGTCCTTGGTGTACTTTGATTGAGAGACAAAGGTGCCTTCCTTAATTTGCTTGATTTGCAAACCAAGAAAGAACTTGAGTTCACTCATCATAGACATCTCAAACTTCTTTGACATTAGCTTTCCAAACTTTTCACTAAAATGAGGGTTAGTTGAACAAAATATGATATCATCAACATAAATTTGGCACACAAATAATTCACCATTAACCCTTTTAGTAAAAAGAGTAGAATCTATTTTTCCAATCTCAAAGCCTTTTTCAATAAGGAACTTGGTCAAGCATTTGTACCACGCTCTAGGAGCTTGTTTAAGACCATAAAGAGTTTTGTGAAGTTTGTAAACATGGTCGGGTTTCTTAGGATTAACAAAGCCGGGAGGTTGTTTAACATAAACTTCCTCCTCAATTTCACCATTTAGAAAAGCACTTTTAATGTCCATCTGGTACAAGGTGATATCATGGTGATTAGCATAGGCAAGTAAGATGTGGATGGACTCAAGTCTAGCAACTGGGGCATATGTCTCACCATAGTCCATACCTTCGACTTTGTGTAGCCTTGGGCGGCGAGACGTGCTTTGTTGCGGACGAATTGACCATCTTCGTCTTGCTTGTTGCGAAACACCCATTTGGTACCAATGATGTTGTGGTTGTTGTCGGGCTTCTCGACCAATGTCCACACTTGATTTCTCTCAAAGTTATGTAGCTCTTCATGCATGGAGTTTATCCAATCCGTATCTTCCAATGTTTCTTCAACCTTCATAGGTTCAATGCTAGAGATGAATGAATAATGTTCAAAAAAGTTAGCCAAACGAGTTTTAGAGCGAGTGATTCTCCCTGTTTGAATATCATTGAAGATTTGTTCGACGGGATGGTCTCTTGAGACTCTTGCTCAAACTCATGAGAGCTTTTGCTTGGGTCGGGGTGGAACATCTTCTTCATCATCTTGTCCTTCTTCATTGTTGACGTTGTCGTTCTCTTGTCGTGGTGGAGAAGGAGGTTGATGAGGTTCATCTTGGTGTACTTCCTCGTTTTCTTCATCTTAATGTGTCCCACTTGTGGATGCTTCCATGTCAACTCTTGGTTCACTCTGTCGTGAGATAGAAGCTTCCACTTGGACGGACGAGGTACTCTCCTTCACCTCCTTTGGACGAATCTTGCCAATAGATGAGTCTTGGATAGCTTCCGAAGGGTCTTTGTCTCCTACATCAATTGGCAATTGCTATACTTGGGAGCCATTAGATTCATCAAACTTCACATCTACCGTCTCTTCAACCTTTCGGGTGAAATTGTTGTAGACACGATAAGTGTGAGAGTTTGATCCATAACCAAGTAGGAAACCCTCATGATATTTAGGAGCAAATTTAGAACGACGATGCTTATCAAGAATATAACACTTTGATCCAAATACTCGAAAGTATCCAACTTGGGGTTTGTTACCGGTGAGGAGCTCGTAAGCCGTCTTGCCGAGTAGCTTGTGAAGATACAAGTGATTTGTTGCATGACAAGCCGTCTCAACCGCTTCTGCCCAAAAGTGTTTTGGAGTCTAGTACTCATCAAACATCGTTCTTGCCATCTCAATAAGAGTTCGGTTCTTCCTCTCAACAACTCCATTTTGTTGAGGTGTGTACGTAGCCGAGAACTCGTGTGAAATCCCTTCTTCGTCAAGAAAGGTATCCACATTTGAGTTCTTGAACTCCGTTCCGTTGTCGCTGCAAACCTTTTTGATCTTCACTTCAAATTGATTTTGGGCCTTCCTAGTGAAGTTCTTGATGATCATTTGGACCTGCGATTTATCATCAAGAAAGAACACCCACGTAAATCTTGAAAAATCATCGACTATAACTAAACCAAATGAGTTTCCATCGAGACTCTTGTAAGCATTGGGACCAAAAATATCCATATGAAGTAGCTAGAGCGGTCTTTGATACGTCCCCGTCGTATCTACTTTACCAAACACTTTTGCCCTTGTATTGGACTCTAACTTGTATGATTTGAATGGAACTAACCCCGACTGGCGCTGTTTTTAGCAGAATTGCCATGATGTTGTTTTATGTGCAGAAAACAAAAGTTCTCGGAATGACCTGAAACTCCACGGAATATCTTATAAAAAATAATAAAAAATCCTCGCCAAAGATGAAGACCAGGGGGCCCACACCCTGTCCACGAGGGTGGGGGGCGCCCACCCCCCCTAGGGCACGCCCCCCTACCTCGTGGGCCCCCTGGAGCCCCTCCGATGCCAACTCCAACTCTATAAATTTCCTTTCGGAGAGAAAAAAATAGGGAAGAAGAAATCATCGCGTTTTACGATACGGAGCCGCCGTCAAGCCCTAAAACCTCTCGGGAGGGCTGATCTGGAGTCCGTTCGGGGCTCCGGAGAGGGGGATTCGTCGCCGTCGTCATCATCAACCATGCTCCATCACCAATTTCATGATGCTCACTCTCGTGCGTGAGTAATTCCATCGTAGGCTTGCTGGACGGTGATGGGTTGGATGAGATCTATCATGTAATCGAGTAAGTTTTGTTAGGGTTTGATCCCTAGTATCCACTATGTTCTGAGATTGATGTTGCTATGACTTTTCTATGCTTAATGCTTGTCACTAGGGCCAGAGTGCCATGATTTCAGATCTGAACCTATTATGTTTTCATGAATATATGTGAGTTCTTGATCCTATCTTGCAAGTCTATAGTCACCTATTATGTGTTATGATCCGACAACCCAAGTGACAATAATCGGGATACTTCTCGGTGATGACCATAGTTTGAGGAGTTCATGTATTCACTATGTGCTAATGCTTTGTTCGGTTCTCTATTAAAAGGAGGCCTTAATATCCCTTAGTTTCCATTAGGACCCGCTGCCACGGGAGGGTAGGACAAAGATGTCATGCAAGTTCTTTTCCATAAGCATGTATGACTATATTGAATACATGCCTACATTACATTGATGAATTGGAGCTAGTTCTGTGTCACCCTATGTTATGATTGTTACATGATGAACCGCATCCGGCATAATTATCCATCACCGATCCAATGGCTACGAGCTTTCCATATACTAGTTTACGCTTATTTACTTTCCCGTTGTTACTATTACAACCATTACAAAACACCAAAAATATTACTTTTGCTTTCATTACTCTTTTGTTAGCGTTACCACTACTATCATACTAGTTTGCTACTAAATACCTTGCTGCAGATATTAAGTTATCCAGGTGTGGCTGAATTGACAACTTAGTTGCTAATACTTGAGAATATTCTTTGGCTCCCCTTGTGTCGAATCAATAAATTTGGGTTGAATACTCTACCCTCGAAAGCTGTTGCGATCCCCTACACTTGTGGGTTATCAAGACTAATTTCTGGCACCGTCGTCGGGGAACATAGCTCTATTCTTTGAGTCACTTGGGATTTATATCTGCTGGACACTATGAAGAATTTGAAAGGCGCTAAGACAAAATTTATCCCTCAACTACGAGGGAGGTAAGGAACGCCATCTAGCTCGCACTTGATTCACCTTACATTATGAGTAAGGTTGCGACACCTAAACCTGCTTACGCTATTAGTTCTAATATGTGCATGTTATTGATGATGCCACTTCGCTATGCATGATACTTATGATGAAACTACTTCTATGCTTGATACTATTGTACCCCTTAGTGAATTTCTTGATGAACAAATTGCTAGGGCTAAAGAGAAAGAAATTATTGAAACTGATAATGTTGATGAAATTGATGATGAAGATATGCTTGTTATTCCTGAGGGTTATGTTTTTGATATGGAAGCTTCTGCAGCTATTTTTGCCTACAAAGATAGAAATGAACTTAAAAGGCTAAATGGAGTAAAGAATCTCTTAGAGATAGAATGAAACCTGACCCTGCTTTTGCTACTTCACCTATTTGTGTTCCCAATAAGGATTATGAATTCTCTGTTTATCCTGATATAATTACTTTGGTTGAATCTGATCCTTTTCATGGCTATGAATCTGAAACTGCCGTGGCACATCTTACTAAATTAAATGATATAGCCACCCTGTTCACTAATGATGAGAGATCTCGCTACTTTTATATCCTTAAAATATTTCCGTTCTCATTAAGGGTGATGCTAAGATATGGTTTAATTCTCTAGATCCTGGTTGTGTCGTAGTCCCGGGATATGATTTATTACTTCTCTGCTAAATATTTCCTGCTCATAAGAAACAAGCTGCTTTAAAGGAAATATACAACTTTGTGCAAATTGAAGAAGAGAGTCTCCCACAAGCTTGGGGAGGCTTCTCAAGTTATAATGCTTTGCTGATCATCCTCTTAAGAAAAATGAAATACTTGATATCTTTTATAATGGACTAACCGATGCTTCGAGAGATTACGGATAGTTGTGCTGGTTCTCTTTTAGGGAAAGAACACGGATGAAGCTGAAATTCTATTGAATAATATGTTGACAAATGAAAATAATTGGACCCTTCCTGAGCCACTCCTGAGCCAATTCCTGAGCCTATTCCTAAATCAACTCCGAAGAAAAGGGGTGTTCTGTTTCTCATTCCTGAAGATATGCAAGAGACAAAGAAATCTATGAAAGAAAAAGGTATTAAAGCCGAAGATGTTAAGAATTTACCTCCTATTGAAGAAATACATGGTCTTAATTTACCGCCTGCTGAAGAAACATATGACCTTAATCCATTACCTATTGAAGAAACGCATGGTCCTGATAACCCGACACAGGTAGTAAATTTAAATTCTCTCTATAGATTTGATGAAGGTGATATTCCTCACTATAAGTCTGCTAGACAATGCTTGGATGCGTTTGATAATTTTATTGTCAAACAAGAAAATTTTAATGCTTATTTTGGTAGACAATTAAAACAAAATACCTATATGATTAAACACTTGGGTGATTATATGGATAATGTTAGATGTGAACTTAAACTCATTAGCAAACATGCTTCTATGGTTACCACTCAAGTAGAACAAGTACTTAAGGCTCAAAATGATTTGCTCAATGAAATGAATAGTAAGAAAAATGATTATCTGTTAGAGTGGCTACTAGAACTGGTAGAATGACTCAGGAACCTTTGTATCCTGAAGGCCACCCTAAGAGAATTGAGCAAGATTCTCAGAGAAATAATACTGATGTGCCTAGTTCTTCTAAAAGGAAGAAAAAGAAAAATGATAGGACTTTGCAAACTTCTAGTTAACCTATTGCTGAACCACCTGATAATCCAAATGATATATCTATGTCTGATGCTGAAACACAATCTGGTAACAAACGTGAACCTAGCGAAAATGTTAATGATGTTGTTCATGATGATGCTCAACCTAGTAATGATAATGATGTAGAAGTAGAACCTGTTGTTGATCTTGATAACCCACAATCGAAGAATCAACATTATGATAAGAGAGACTTTGTTCCTAGGAAACATGGTAAAGAAAGAGAACCATGGGTTCAGAAACCCATGCCTTTTCCTCCCAAACCATCCAAGAAAAAGGATGATGAGGATTTTGAGCGCTTTGCTAGAATGATTGGACCTATCTTTTTGCGTATGCGATTAACTGATGTGCTCAAAACAAATCCTTATGCTAAGTATATGAGGGATATCTTTACCAATAAGAGAAAGATACCGGAAGCTAAAATTTCCACCATGCTTGCTAATTATAATTTTAAGGGTGGAATACTAAAGAAACTTGGAGATCTAGGAGTGCCCACTATACAATGCTCCATTAAAAGAAATTATGTTAAAACTGCTTTATGTGATCTTGGAGCCGGTGTTAGTGTTATGCCTCTCTCTTTATACCGAAGACTTGACTTGAATAAGTTGACACCTACTAAAATATCTTTGCAAATGGCTGATAAATCAACTGCTATACCTGTCGGTATTTGTGAGGATGTGCCTGTTGTGGTCGCAGACATTACTATTTTAACGGACTTTGTTATTCTTGATATTCCCGAGGACGATGGTATGTCTATTATTCTTGGAAGACCTTTTCTGAATACTGCAGGTGCTGTTATTGATTGCAACAAAGGCAATGTCACTTTTCATGTTAATGGTAATGAGCATACGGTACACTTTCCGAGGAAACAACCTCAAGTTTATAGTATCAACTCTATTGGAAAATTTTCATCGATTATATTTGGAGGTTTTGAATTTCCTCTTCCTACTGTCAAGAAGAAATATGATATTCTTATTATTCGGGATGTGCATATCCCCGTTGAGGTAACATAGTGTTATTCGAAATTTCTCCGGTTCCATGTTATTCGGAATGAGTTTGTTAACAAGACTTGATAACCCTTGTTAGTGGATTCCTTTCGATGATCATGAGACGGATGAAATTAGAAGGCACAACCTTCTGTACCTTCTTTATACTTTCTGTTATTTAGCTGAAATAAAGTAAAAATAGTATTTTTTTCTGTCTGTTTTCTGATTTATCTGTGCAATATAAAAATACCCCGAAAATAAAAGTCCTCTGAATGCCATGCCAATTTAATATGATTTTTTCGGGAATATTTGAGGATTTATGGTGCAAAAATTACCATAGGGGGAGCTGCCACCTGGCCACGAGGGTGAAGGGCGCGCCCTACCCCCCTAGGCGCGCCCCCTGCCTCGTGGGCCCACGGTGGCCCTCCTCCACTTATTCCTGCACCCATCCTCTTCTTCTTCCTCCCACAAACACGAATATCTGGCTCAAACACGAGTTCCAGCTCACGTTGCTGTGATTTTCGATCTCCTTGCTCAAAGCACCTCTCACCAAACTGCTTGGGGAGATTGTTCCTTGGTATGTGACTCCTCCATTGGTCCAATTAGTTTTTGTTCTAGTGCTTTATTCATTGCAAATTTGTGCTGCATAGGTGACCATGTTCTTGAGCTTGCATGTCAAATTTATATGGTTCCAAGTAGTTCTAATGTATGATATATCCTCTCGGCACTTGTAGGAGTAGTTGCTATCAATTTTATTGAAGTTGGTTCACTTTTGTTTGAAGTTACTAAAAAATTTAGATTATTTCAGAAAATAATGAAGAGATTTTTGAGGGGCTCGTCGAGCCGAAGCTCGAAGAAAAAACAAAATGAAGAAGCACAGAGGCCCAAATATAATTTGCCTCGCACCGCGGAGGTCCTGCCGTGTGAACGGCTTTCCGATGAATTCTTGAGACAAGCCGGAATTTATGAGGATTTTTATTCATTGGTTGAGAATGCTGGCCTCACCGACTTCGTCTGCGACCAACGTCATCAGTATATCATACTCACTAATACTTTTGTGCAAAACTTCTACTATTTTCCTAAGGAATCACCTCCTTCAGTAGAGTTTCATTTATATGACGTTGTTAAGAAGATGCCACTAGATGAATTTTGTGAGTTTTGCAAAATACCCTTCGAGGGTACCTTAGATGAACCACATCGTAAGGATGTGGAAGAATTTATTAACACCATCACTGTGGGGGAAACGAGGAAGGTTTCCGATGAAAGAATCACTAGCATACATTTTCCTGTTTTACGCTACTTTGCCTTATTTGCTAGTCGTTGCTTGATTTGTCACGGAAACTGTGGAAACCTTAGTGTTCCTGATATTATCATTTTGTTCCATGGTTTATACCTCGATAACTCTGTTAGTATGGGCGGAATTATTGCTAAATGGTTATGTTTGAACCGTACTAAAGGCCCCATCTTTGGAGGTATCTATGCTTCATGCCTAGCTGCACATTTCAACATACCCATTAGGCTTTATGAGAAAGAATAAAAATTGTTGCCTAGTGCGTATTTAGATTATAAGAGTATGCTAGCCCATGACTTTATTGTTAAGGGCAAGGAAGGGGAGCTTAAAAATAAATTGTACTTTGATAAACATCACCCTGAGACTATTACTTTGCATGCTCCTTTATTGTTTAACTTGTCTGAAGGTCTTCATCTTCTTCCGTGGGCGGCCGTTCAAGCCTATCGGAATCCTGCACCAACCCCGGAGCCGGAACCACAATACGAGCCTCCACGCCAGCCTGTTTGTTCTTGGGATCCGGAGGTGGCTGCCAGCCAGTGGAAGTCATAGTCCTCTTCATCACAGTACGACCCCAGCTACACCTACGGGTATCCGCCAGGCCATCCCTGGCAATGAACCAACTTAGGCCAAAAGCCTAAGCTTGGGGGAGTACGTATTTCCCACCGACATTACATTTATGTTCACACACACGAATTACTAAATGTTGGTGCTCATACTCTTTCACTGTAATATCCATGCTAGTTTATTTTCTTTTTCCTGCTTTCTTCTTGTGTGTTTGTTAAACTTTAAGAAAACAACAAAAAAATTAGTAGTAACTTTTAGTAGTAGTTTACTTTTCTTGCTGTAGTAGCAATAATTAAAAAGAAAACCCAAAAATATTTCCTGTTCTTCTTTTGCTTGATGGGAGCTTTCCCATGTAAATAGGTTTATTTCCTCTCTTTTCTTTGGGGGTCGATAGGAGAAGACCATAATTAAATTGTTGAAGTGGCTCTTATATGCATTATTGTTGATTTAAACGAGAGCCCATATTGCCTTGTCTTCTCCTGCTTATTGAATTCTCGCAGATTCCAGCTTAGTCCAATGCACGTGCACTCTTATTATTATCCACATCGTTCGGTCGTGCAAGTGAAAGGCAATAATGATGATATATGATGAATTGATTGGGATAAGCGAAGTTGGTATGAACTCGACCTCTCTTGTTTTTGTAAATATGATGAGTTCATCGTTCTTGATTCAGCTTATTATGAATAAGTATGTTTGCAATGACAATTAGAAATCATAGTTGCTTCTGCCATGCTTCATTAGCTATGAGCTATAATGGTTTACCTTGCGTGCCAACATGCTATTAAAATGGTTGTGATGTGGTATGATGGGGTGGTATCCTTTTTTGAATGATTTAAGTGAATTGACTTGGCACATGTTCACACATGTAGTTGAAACAAATCAACATAGCCTTCACGATATTTATGTTCATGGTGGATTATATCCTACTCATGCTTGCATCCAATGTTTATTAATTTTAGTGCATGTTCATGACTGTTGTCGCTCTCTAGTTGGTCGCTTCCCAGTCTTTTGCTAGCCTTCACTTGTACTAAGCGGGAATACTACGTGTGCATCCAATCCCTTAAACCCCAAAGTTATTCCAGATGAGTCCACTATACCCTGATGTTGTTTTATGTGCAGAAAACAAAAGTTCTCGGAATGACCTGAAACTCCACGGAATATCTTATAAAAATAATAAAAAATCCTCGCCAAAGATGAAGACCAGGGGGCCCACACCCTGTCCACGATGGGGGGTGCCCCCCCCCCTAGGGCGCGCCCCATACCTCGTGGGCCCCCTGGAGCCCCTCCGACGCCAACTCCAACTCTATATATTTGCTTTCGGAGAGAGAAAAATAGGGAAGAAGAAATCATCGCGTTTTACGATACGGAGCCGCCGCTAAGCCCTAAAACCTCTCGGGAGGGCCGATCTGGAGTCCGTTCGGGGCTCCAGAGAGGGGGATTCATCGCCGTCGTCATCATCAACCATCCTCCATCACCAATTTCATGATGCTCACCGCCGTGCGTGAGTAATTCCATCGTAGGCTTGCTGGACGGTGATGGGTTGGATGAGATCTATCATGTAATCGAGTTAGTTTTGTTAGGGTTTGATCCCTAGTATCCACTATGTTCTGAGATTGATGTTGCTATCACTTTGCTATGCTTAATGCTTGTCACTAGGGCCCGAGTGCCATGATTTCAGATCTAAACCTATTATGTTTTCATGAATATATGTGAGTTCTTGATCCTATCTTGCAAGTCTATAGTCACCTATTATGTGTTATGATCCGACAACCCCGAAGTGACAATAATCCGGATACTTCTCGGTGATGACCATAGTTTGAGGAGTTCATGTATTCACTATGTGCTAATGCTTTGTTCCGGTTCTCTATTAAAAGGACGCCTTAATATCCCTTAGTTTCCATTAGGACCCCGCTGCCATGGGAGGGTAGGACAAAAGATGTCATGCAAGTTCTTTTCCATAAGCATGTATGACTATATTGAATACATGCCTACATTACATTGATGAATTGGAGCTAGTTCTGTGTCACCCTATGTTATGATCTGTTACATGATGAACCGCATCCGGCATAATTATCCATCACCGATCCAATGCCTCTGAGCTTTCCATATACTGGTTTACGCTTATTTAATTTCCGTTATTCTTTGTTACAATCATTGCAAAGCACCAAAAATATTACTTTTGCTTTCATTACTCTTTTGTTACCGTTACCACTACTATCATACTACTTTGCTACTAAATACCTTGCTGCAGATATTAAGTTATCCAGGTGTGGCTGAATTGACAAGTCAGTTGCTAATACTTGAGAATATTCTTTGGCTCCCCTTGTGTCGAATCAATAAATTTGGGTTGAATACTCTACCCTCGAAAGATGTTGCATCCCCTACACTTGTGGGTTATCAGTATTCTCATGGCCATGATGTTTTTTACGAGGTGACTTCCTCCAAGATGTTTTCCTGCTTGACAAGCACTACGCAATCTATCCTTGTCAAATATAACATTTTTCACTCCAAGGATATGATTACCTTTAATAATCTTATCAAGATTTCGCATGCCCACATGACCTAACCTTCTATGCCACAACCAACCTTTTGAAGATTTAGCAATAAAGCAAGTTCTAGGTTGAGCCTTTTTAGTGAAGTCAACAATGTAAAGATCACCTCTACGTATACCGGTAAAGACCATTTTATGATTATCTCTATGAAACACTTGGCAATCTACTTCAGTAAATAGGACATTGAAACCAATGTCAGCAAGTCTAGATACGGAAAGTAAATTGAAGCCAAGAGATTCAACGAGCATAACATTTTGTATGGAGGTATCATGTGAGATGGCCACCTTACCAAGGCCAACCACCTTACCCTTTGAGTTATCACCAAAAGTGACATACTTCCGAGGGTCGTCGTTTTTAGCAAGCTCACGAAACATATCCTTGTCTCCGGCCATATGATCGGTACATCCACTATCAAGGACCCATTCCTTTCCTCCAGCCATGTAGCCGCGAAGATTTGCCATAAGACCAAAGTGTCTCATAGACTCATCGAGATCAAAGTCACTATCATCATCCTCATCATAGTATCCATGTTCAACATCATCTTGTAATTGATCATTTCCTAGAGAAGGTGATTCATTAGAAGTATGACCGTAACAATGTTCATCTCTATGGATTCTAATGACTTCGGAAATGATATTGCTAATAATTCCAACATCTCCTTTGGCGCGCATGAGATCACGAAGCTCAAACAGGTAATCATCAAACTTAGGATCACTAGTACTCATCCTATTCAAGGCAATAGACTTATGGAGAATCTCATCTAGATTTTTCAGGGAATAATTTGGGAATCGTTCCTCAAGAAATCTCCATATGGTGTAAGCACAATCAAGAGCAGGTAAGCTAGCAATCAAATTTTTAGGCAATCCTCTAATGATAAGATTGATAGTTCTAAGATTGCGAATCATGTCAAGATCCTCATTGGGAGAGGGATGCAAAGGATCACTAGGGGGAATGCAAGGACTAGTAATGTACTTGTTCAGGTGATATTCATTGAAAATCTCAAGCATCTCATTTTTCCACTCATGAAAGTACTCTTCATCAAGTATAGGCACTCTACGTCTAAGACTCACCAACATAGACTCATCCATCTTCCTCCAAAGGTGTTTAAACCAAAGCAATGGAGACCAATGCTCTGATACCAATTGAAAGGATCGAGAAGAGGTGTCTAGAGGGGGTGAATAGACTCTTAGCAAGAAAAAGTTGCAATTTTTAATTTCTTCAAGTTGAGGTGGAGTTTCACCACAAGTTTAAACATTCACAATACATATCAAGCACGCATGACAAGAGTATATGAGCAGCGGAAAGTAAAGCATGCAATTTGCAAGAATGTAAAGGGATGGGTTTGGAGTGTGGAAACGCAATTGGAGACACGGAGATTTTTGGCGTGGTTCCGATAGGTGGTGCTATCGTACATCCACGTTGATGGAGACTACAACCCACGAAGGGTAACGGTTGTGCGAGTCCACGGAGGGCTCCACCCACGAAGGGTCCACGAAGAAGCAACCTTGTCTATCCCACCATGGCCATCGCCCACGAAGGACTTGCCTCACTAGGGTAGATCTTCATGAAGTAGGCGATCTCCTTGCCCGTACAAACTCCTTCGTTCAACTCCACAATCTTGACGGAGGGTCCCAAGTGACACCTAACCAATCTAGGAGACACCACTCTCCAAAAGGTAATAGATGGTGTGTTGATGATGAACTCATTGCTCTTATGCTTCAAATGATAGTCTCTCCAACACTTAACTCTCTCTCTCTCTCTCTCAGATTTGGATTTGGTGGAAAGATGATTTGAGTGGAAAGCAAGTTGGAGAAGGCTAGAGATCAAGATTTATGTGGTTGGAATAGAATATCTTGAACTCAACACATGAGTAGGTGGTTCTCTCTAAGAAAATGTATGTTGGAAGTGTAGGCATGTTTTGATGGCTCTCCTTACGAATGAAGAGAGGGTGGAGGGGTATATATAGCCTCCACACAAAATCTAATCGTTACACACAAATCACCAAATTTGATGGGACCCAATCAGAAAACTCGGTCGGACCGATTTAGTTCATAATGTGACCGTTAGGCATTTCGGTGGGACCGATATGATCAGCTCGGTGGGACCGATGTGCTAGGGTTAGGGTAAAACCTCATCTCGGTTTGATCGATTACACAAACTCGGTGGGACCGATTTTGGTAATAAGCTAACCAGAGAGTTGGTCAGGCAAATTGAAGGAAATATGCCCTAGAGGCAATAATAAAGTTTTTATTTATATTTCCTTATATCATGATAAATGTTTATTATTCATGCTAGAATTGTATTAACCGGAAACTTGATACATGTGTGAATACATAGACAAACAGAGTGTCACTAGTATGCCTCTACTTGACTAGCTCGTTGAATCAAAGATGGTTAAGTTTCCTAGCCATAGACAACAGTTGTCATTTGATTAACGGGATCACATCATTAGAGAATGATGTGATTGACTTGACCCATTCCGTTAGCTTAGCACTTGATCGTTTAGTATGTTGCTATTGCTTTCTTCAGGACTTATACATGTTCCTACGACTATGAGATTATGCAACTCCCGAATACCGGAGGAACACTTTGTGTGCTACCAAACATCAAAACGTAACTGGGTGATTATAAAGGTGCCCTACAGGTGTCTCCGATGGTGCTTGTTGAGTTGGCATAGATCGAGATTAGAATTTTTCACTCCGATTGTCGGAGAGGTATCTCTGGGCCCTCTCGGTAATGCACATCACTATAAGCCTTGCAAGCATTATGACTAATGAGTTAGTTGCGGGATGATGCATTACAAAACGAGTAAAGAGACTTGCCGGTAACGAGATTGAACTAGGTATTGAGATACCAACGATCGAATCTCGGGCAAGTAACATACCCATGACAAAGGGAACAACGTATGTTGTTATGCGGTTTGACCGATAAAGATCTTCGTAGAATATGTAGGAACCAATATGAGCATCCAGGTTCCGCTATTGGTTATTGACCGGAGATGAGTCTCGGTCATGTCTACATAGTTCTCGAACCCGTAGGGTCCGCACGCTTAACGTTCGGTGACGATTGGTATTATGAGTTTATGTGTTTTGATGTAACGAAGGTAGTTCGGAGTCCCAGATATGATCACGGACATGACGAGGAGTCTCGAAATGGTCGAGACATAAAGATCGATATATTGGAAGCCTATATTTGGACATCGGAATTGTTCCGGGTGAATTCGGGAATTTACCGGAGTACCGGGAGGTTACCGGAACCCCCCGGTAAGTGTATGGGCCTTATTGGTCCATAGTGGAGAAAGAGAGAGAGAGGAGGTGATACGTCTCCAACGTATCTATAATTTTTGATTGCTCCATGCTATATTATCTACTGTTTTGGACAATTTTGGGCTTTATTATCCACTTTTATATTATTTTTGGGACTAACCTATTAACCGGAGGCCCAGCCCAGAATTGTTGTTTTTTGCCTATTTCAGTGTTTCGAAGAAAAGGAATATCAAACGGAGTCCAATTGACCTGAAACTCCACGAAACTTATTTTTTGGACCAGAAGAAGCCCACGGAGTACGGAGTTACACTGAAGTCGGGCTGCCCACGAGGGTGGGGGCGCGCCCACCCCCTAGGGCGCGCCCCCTACCTCGTGGACAGCCCGGAGGTCCACCGACGTACTTCTTTCCCCTATATATATCCATATGCCCTAAAAACTTCGAGGAACAGAATAGATCTGGAGTTCCGCCACCGCAAGCCTCTGTAGCCACCATAAGTCAATCGGGACCCTGTTCCGGCACCCTGCCGGAGGGGGGGGGGAACCCTCACCGATGGCCATCTTCATCATCCCGGTGCTCTCCATGACGAGGATGGAGTAGTTCACCCTTGGGGCTGAGCGTATGTACCAGTAGCTATGTGTTTGATCTCTCTCTCTCTCTCTCTCTCTCTCTCTCTCTCTCTCTCTCTCTGTGTTCTTGATTTGGCACGATCTTGATGTATCGCGAGCTTTGCTATTATAGTTGGATCTTATGTTTCTTCTCCCCCTCTACTCTCTTGTAATGGATTGAGTTTTCCCTTTGAAGTTATCTTATTGGATTGAGTCTTTAATGATTTGAGAACACTTGATGTATGTCTTGCCGCGCGTATCTGTGGTGACAATGGGATATCACGTGATTCACTTGATGTATGTTTTGGTGATCAACTTGCCGGTTCCGCCCATGAACCTATGCAAAGGGGTTGGCACACGTTTTCGTCTTGATTCTCCGATAGAAACTTTGTGGCACTCTTTGAGGTTCTATGTGTTGGTTGAATAGATGAATCTGAGATTGTGTGATGCATATCGTATAATCATACCCACGGATACTTGAGGTGACATTGGAGTATCTAGGTGACATTAGGGTTTTGGTTGATTTGTATCTTAAGGTGTTATTTTACTACGAACTCTAGGGCTGTTTGTGACACTTATAGGAATAGCCCCATGTATTGATCGGAAAGAATAACTTTGAGGTGGTTTCGTACCCTACCATAATCTCTTCGTTTATTCTCCGCTATTAGTGACTTTGGAGTGACTCTTTGTTGCATGTTGAGGGATAATTATATGGTCCAGTAATGTTATTATTGTTGAGAGAACTTGCACTAGTGAAAGTATGAACCCTAGGCCTTGTTTCCTAGCATTGCAATACCGTTTACGCTCACTTTTATCATTAGTTACCTTGTTGTTTTTATATTTTTAGTTTACAAAAACCTGTATCTACCATCCATATTGCACTTGTATCACCATCTCTTCGCCGAACTAGTGCACCTATACAATTTACCATTGTATTGGGTGTGTTGGGACACAAGAGACTCTTTGTTATTTGGTTGCAGGGTTTCTTGAGAGAGACCATCTTCATCCTACGCCTCCCACTGATTGATAAACCTTAGGTCATCCACTTGAGGGAAATTTGCTACTGTCCTACAAACCTCTGCACTTGGAGGCCCAACAACGTCTACAAGAAGAAGGTTGTGTAGTAGACATCAAGCTCTTTTCTGGCGTCGTTGCCGGGGAGGTGAGTGCTTGAAGGTATATCTTTAAATCTTGCAATCGAATCTTTTTGTTTCTTGTTTTATCACTAGTTAGTCTATAAAAGAAAACTACAAAAAATGGAATTGAGTTTACCACTTACGCTTCATCTTTTTAATATCTTTCGTGAGTATGATGGAAAAGGAAAATTGTGCCAAACTGTTAGAAGAAGAATGCATTAAAATGTTTGGCACTAAATCTTTGAATGATGAGCATGATTGCAATGTTGTTAGTATGAACTCATTGAATATCCATAGTACTAATGATGATTGCACTAGTTACGATGAAAATCTCTCCTACAAACATGTCAATTTTTGTGGAGTGCATTGGGTTTGCAAGCACACACCAAATAGGGAAGATAGATATTGCAAGAGGCATAAGTATTTAGAAACTAAATGGTTGCAAGAAAGGCTAAATGTTAGTGCTGAAAATTTAAAATATCTTTACTGTACTTGTGAACTTTGCAATGAACATGGTCATTTAAATATCAAATGGAAATTGTTTCATGATCGAATCGTGTCCAAAAATTGTGATGACATGATTTCCCCTGCGCATTATAATGAACTAAGTTTGCTTTTGGGTTATGAAGAATTGAAACATCAAACTAAGCATATTCCAGAATATAACCTTGAGAAATTCCTCGATATTGATCTAGAGAAGGCTCATATGTATTGTGCGGTGAATTGCATTGAAAATCTTTATATTGCCAACTACATAAAGAAAAGAAAACAAATAGAAGATGAAGAGAATACTAATGAAAGGGAAGAGACTTCCCAATATCCTCCTATTATTTCTTATGATGAATCAGGTAACGAGGAGGAGCCTTCTATTCAACCAATCTCATTAATAAGTAGCTCCAAAAAGAGGATTGAACCCACACATGATGTGGTGAAGAAGAAGAAAAGAAAAAGGAAGAGAGGTAAATAGGTATCCCTCCCAAATAATGTTGCTCCTATTATTGTTGTGCCTCATGAAAATGAATCAAAAATAATTGTGGAAGATGATGCACTTGATGATGATATCGTTATGCCTATTGCTTGTTGTGATGATTATGATTGGTAAGATAATGATACTCCTTATGATCTTGAAAATATTTTTGGCACTTGCTTGGAAGAATATGATAATTGCTATACTATTGGTGTTATCCATACTATTAATGATGAGAGTGATTATGCTTATGATATGAAAAGGCCCAAGCTTGGGGAAGCTATGTTTGATGAAGATGATGTTTTTGAGAATATATTTGCTGAAATTAATGTTTGTCCCAAGCTTGGGGATGCTATTTTTAATGAAGATGATATTTTTAGCCTCTCAAGTTTTGATATGCAAAGTTGTTATGACGATAGCATGCCTTCTACTTATGATGATTATATTTATGAAAATGGGTTTGGAAGAGTGTAAACTTTTGGAAGTAATGATCCCACTATTTTGGAGGATGTTGAATCTTATAATATTTATGAAAGTTGATTTGGAGAGGTCATGACTTTATTTAGTAATGATTCCACTATCTTGGAAGAGGTTTCAATCGATTATGATAAGAACAAAGTTGCTACTTATGATGATTATTGTGATAAAACTTATGCTATAAAGAGTAGAGATGATTATATTTATAAAACTTGTCATGATTATGATTACCCTTTTTCTGAAAATTACTCTTTTAATGTGGAGAAAATTTATAATATTCAAGTCTCTTATGATACTCCCACTATTCCGAATGAGAAGAATTTTGCTTATGTGGAGAGTAGTAAATTTTCTATGCTTGTAGATCATGAAAAGAATGCTTTAGGTGCTGGTTATATTGTTGAATTCATTCATGATACTACTGAAAATTATTATGAGGTAGGAATATATGCTTGTAGGAATTGCAATAATATTAAGTTTCCTATCTATGTGCTTAAAATTTTGAAGTTATGCTTGTTTTGCCTTCCTATGCTAGTTGATTATTGTCCCCATAAGTTGTTTGCTCACAAAATCCCTATGCATAGTAAGTGGGTTAGACTTAAATGTGCTAGTCATATTCTTCATGATGCTCTCTTTATGTTTCAATTCTTATCTTTTAGGTGAGCATCATTGAAATCATCATGCCTAGCTAGGGGCGTTAAATGATAGCGCTTGTTGGGAGGCAAGCCAATTTTATTTTAGTTTATTGCTTTTTGGTTCTGTTTAGGAATAAATAATCCATCTAGCTTCTTTTTAGATGTGGTTTTATGTTTTAATTAGTGTTTGTGCCAAGTAGAACCTTTGGGAAGACTTGGGTGAGGTCTTTATGATCATGCTGTAAAAAAACAGAAACTTTAGCGCTCAAGAGATTAGCTTCAACTTTTTACTGAAGAGTTCTATTTAGTTGATTCTTTTTGCAGATGATTAGGAGACAAATTCCTCAGGTCCAACAATTTATTTTAGAATTTTTGGAGTTCCATAAGTTTGCGTTAGTTACAGATTACTACAGACTGTTCTGTTTTTGACAGATTCTGTTTTTCGTGTGTTGTTTGCTTATTTTGATGAATCTATGGCTAGTAAAATAGTTTATAAACCATAGAGAAGTTGGAATACAGTAGGTTTAACACCAATATAAATAAATAATGAGTTCATTACAGTACCTTGAAGTGGTGTTTTGTTTTCTTTCTCTAACGGAGCGTACGAGTTTTCTGTTGAGTTTTGTGTTGTGAAGTTTTCAAGTTTTGGGTAAAGATTCGATGGACTATGGAATAATGAGTGGCAAGAGCCTAAGCTTGGGGATGCCCAAGGCACCCCAAGGTAATATTCAAGGATAACCAAGCGTCTAAGCTTGGGGATGCCCCTGAAGGCATCCCCTCTTTCGTCTTCGTTCATCGGTAACTTTACTTGGAGCTATATTTTTATTCACCACAGGATATGTGTTTTGCTTGGAGCGTCATTTTATTTTATTTAGCTTTGCTTGCTGTTTGAATAAAGTATCAAGATCTGAAATTCTTAAATGTTAGAGAGTCTTCGCATAGTTGCATAATTATTCGACTACTCATTGTTCTTCACTTATATCTTTCGGAGTAGTTTGTTTCTCTAGTACTTCACTTATATCTTTTAAAGCACGATGGTAGTTTTATTTTGAAGAAATAGATGAACTCTCATGCTTCACTTATATTATTTTGAGAGTCTTAAATAGCATGGTAATGTGCTTAAATAATCTTAATATGCTTGGTATTCAAGATTTTTAAAACTTTCTTTTGAATGTGTCGAATACTAAGAAAAGTTTGATGCTTGATAATTGTTTTGAGATATGAAGATGGTGATATTAGAGTCATGCTAGTTGAGTGATAACCCACAAGTGTAGGGGATCGCAACAGCTTTCGAGGGCAGAGTATTCAACCCAAATTTATTGATTCGACACAAGGGGAGCCAAAGAATATTCTCAAGTATTAGCAACTGAGTTGTCAATTCAGCCACACCTGGATAACTTAATATCTGCAGCAAGGTATTTAGTAGCAAAGTAGTATGATAGTAGTGGTAACGGTAACAAAAGAGTAATGAAAGCAAAATTAATATTTTTGGTATTTTGTAATGATTGTAACAGTAACAACGGGAAAGTAAATAAGCGTAAACCAGTATATGTAAAGCTCGTAGGCATTGGATCGGTGATGGATAATTATGCCGGATGCGGTTCATCATGTAACAGTAATAACATAGGGTGACACAGAACTAGCTCCAATTCATCAATGTAATGTAGGCATGTATTCTGAATATAGTCATACATGCTTATGGAAAAGAACTTGCATGACATCTTTTGTCCTACCCTCCCGTGGCAGCGGGGTCCTAATGGAAACTAAGGGATATTAAGGCCTCCTTTTAATAGAGAACCGGAACAAAGCATTAGCACATAGTGAATACATGAACTCCTCAAACTATGGTCATCATCGAGAAGTATCCCGATTATTGTCACTTCGGGGTTTTCGGATCATAACACATAATAGGTGACTATAGACTTGCAAGATAGGATCAAGAACTCACATATATTCATGAAAACATAATAGGTTCAGATCTGAAATCATGGCACTCGGGCCCTAGTGACAAGCATTAAGCATAGCAAAGTCATAGCAACATCAATCTCGAACATAGTGGATACTAGGATCAAACCCAAACAAAACTAACTCGATTACATGATAGATCTCATCCAACCCATCACCGTCCAGCAAGCCTACGATGGAATTACTCACGCATGGCGGTGAGCATCATGAAATTGGTGATGGAGGATGGTTGATGATGACGACGGCGATGAATCCCCTCTCCGGAGCCCCGAACGGACTCCAGATCAGCCCTCCCGAGAGGTTTTAGGGCTTGGCGGCGGCTCCGTATCGTAAAACGCGATGATTTATTCTCCTTTATTTTTTTTCTCCGAAAGCAAATATATAGAGTTGGAGTTGGCGTCGGAGGAGCTCCAGGGGGCCCATGAGGTAGGGGGGCGTGCCCTAGGGGGGGGGCCACCCTCGTGGACAGGGTGTGGGCCCCCTGGTCTTCATCTTTGGCGAGGATTTTTTATTATTTTTTATAAGATATTCCGTGGAGTTTTAGATCATTCGGAGAACTTTTGTTTTCTACACATAAAACAACATCATGTCAATTCTGCTGAAACCAGCGTCAGTCCGGGTTAGTTCCGTTCAAATCATACAAGTTAGAGTCCAAAACAAGGGCAAAAGTGTTTGGAAAAGTAGATATGATGAAGACGTATCAACTCCCCCAAGCTTAAAGCCTTGCTTGTCCTTAAGCAATTCAGTTGATAAACTAAAAGAGAAAAAGAAAAACTTTTACAAACTCTGTTTGCTCTTGTTGTTGTAAATATGTAAAGCCAGCATTCTGGTTTTCAGCAAATATTATAACTAACCACATTTGCAATAATTCACAGGTCTCATGTTTACTCATATCAATGGCATAATCTACTAGCGAGTCATAATAATAAATCTTGAATGACAACACTTTCTCAAAACAATCATAATATGATATAACAAGATGATATCTCGCTAGCCCTTTCTGAGACTGCAAAACATAAATGTAGAGCACCTTTAAAGATCAAGGACTGACTAGACATTGTAAGTCATGGTAAAAGAGATTCATTCATACCCAATATAAATTAATAGTAATGGATGTAAATGACAGTTGCGCTCTCCAGCTAGTGCTTTTTAATAAGAGGGTGATGACTCAACATGAAAGTAAATAGATAGGAGCTTCGCAGAGGGAAGCAGGGATTTGTAGAGGTGCCAGAGCTCGGTTTTGAAATAGAGATAAATAATATTTTGAGCGGCATACTTTCATTGTCAACATAACAACCAAGAGATGGCGATATCTTCCATGCTACACACATTATAGGCGGTTCCCAAACAGAATGGTAAAGTTTATACTCCCCCTCCACCAACAAGCATCAATCCATGGCTTGCTCGAAACAATGAGTGCCTCCAACTAACATCAGGTCCTAGGGGGAGTTTTGTTTGCAATTATTTTGATTTAGTTTGCATAAAGCATGGGACTGGGCATCCCGGTGACCAGCCATTTTCTCGTGAGTGAGGAGCGGAGTCCACTCCTCTTGAGAATAACCAGCCTAACATGGAAGATAAGGGCAGCCCTAGTTGATACATGAGCTATTCGAGCATACGAAACAGAATGTTATTTGAAGGTTTAGAGTTTGGCACATACAAATTTACTTGGAACGGCAGGTAGATACCGCATATAGGAAGGTATAGTGGACTCATCTGGAATAACGTTGGGGTTTAAGGGATTGAATGCACAAGCAGTATTCCTGCTTAGTACAAGTGAAGGCTAGCAAAAGACTGGGAAGCGACCAACTAGAGAGCGACAACAGTCATGAACATGCACTAAAATTAATAAACATTGGATGCAAGCATGAGTAGGATATAATCCACCATGAACATAAATATCGTGAAGGCTATGTTGATTTGTTTCAACTACATGTGTGAACATGTGCCAAGTCAAGTCACTTAAATCATTCAAAGGAGGATACCACCCCATCATACCACATCACAACCATTTTAATAGCATGTTGGCACGCAAGATAAACAATTATAGCTCATAGCTAATCAAGCATGGCATAAGCAACTATGATCTCTATTTGTCATTGCAAACATGTTTATTCATAATAAGCTGAATCAAGAACGATGAACTCATCATATTTACAAAAACAAGAGAGGTCGAGTTCATACCAGCTTCGCTTATCCCAATCAATTCATCATATATCATCACTATTGCCTTTCACTTGCACGACTGAACGATGTGGATAATAATAAGAGTGCACGTCCATTGGACTAAGCTGGAATCTGCAGCATTCAATAAGCAGGAGAAGACAAGGCAATATGGGCTCTCGGTTAAATCAATAATAATGCAGATAAGAGCCACTTCAACAATTTAATCATGGTCTTCTCCTATCGACCCCCAAAGAAAAGAGAGGAAATAAACCTATTTACACGGGAAAGCTCCCAACAAGCAAATGAAGAACAGGAAATATTTTTGGGTTTTCTTTTTAATTATTGCTACTACAGCAAGACAAGTAAACTACTACTAAAAGTTACTACTAATTTTGTTGTTGTTTTCTTAAAGTTTAACAAACACACAAGAAGAAAGCAGGAAAAAGAAAATAAACTAGCATGGATATTACAGTGAAAGAGTATGAGCACCGACATTTAGTAATGAGTGTGTGTGAACATAAATGTAATGTCGGTGGGAAATACGTACTCCCCCAAGCTTAGGCTTTTGGCCTAAGTTGGTTCATTGCCAGGGATGGCCTGGCGGATACCCGTAGGTGTAGCTGGGGTCGTACTGTGATGAAGAGGACTCTGACTGCCACTGGCTGGCAGCCACCTCCGGATCCCAAGAATAAACAGGCTGGTGTGGAGGCTCGTATTGTGGTTCCGGCTCCGGGGTTGGTGCAGGATTCCGATAGGCTTGAACGGCCGCCCACGGAACAAGATAAAGACCTTCAGACAAGTTAAACAAAGAAGGAGCAGGCAAAGTAATAGTCTCAGGGTGATGTTTATCAAAGTATAATTTATATTTAAGCTCCCCTTCCTTGCCCTTAACAATAAAGTCATGCGCTAGCATACTCTTATAATCTAAATAAGCATTAGGCAACAATTTTTCTTCTTTCTCATAAAGCCTAATGGGTATGTTAAAATGTGCAGCTAGGCGTGAAGCATAGATACCTCCAAAGATGGGGCCTCTAGTACGGTTCAAACTTAACCGTTTAGCAATAATTCCGTCCATACTAACAGAGTTATCGAGATATAAACCATGGAACAAAATGATAATATCAGGAACACTAAGGTTTCCACAGTTTCCGCAACCAATCAAGCAATGACTAGCGAATAAGGCAAAGTAGCGTAAAACAGGAAAATGTATGCAAGTGATTCTTGCATCTGAAACCTTCCTGGTTTCCCCCACAGTGATGGTGTTAATAAATTCTTCCACATCCTTACGATGTGGTTCATCTAAGGTACCCTCGAAGGGTATTTTGCAAACCTCGCAAAATTCATCTAGTGGCATCTTCTTAACAACGTCATATAAATGAAACTCTACTGAAGGAGGTGATTCCTTCGGAAAATAGTAGAAGTTTTGCACAAAAGTATTAGTGAGTAAGAGATACTGATGACATTGGTCACGGACGAAGTCGGTGAATAAAAATCCTCATAAATTCCGGCTTGTCTCAAGAAGTCATCGGAAGGCCATTCACACGGCCGGACCTCCGCGGTGCGAGGCAAATTATATTTGGGCCTCTGTGCTTCTTCATTTTGTTTTTCCTTCGAGCTTTGGCTCCACGAGCCCCTCAAAAATCTCTTCATTATTTTCTGAAATAATCTGAAATTTTTAGTAACTTCAAACAAAAGTGAACCAACTACAATAAAATTGATAGCAACTACTCCTACAAGTGCCTAGAGGATACATCATACATTAGAACTACTTGGAACCATATAAATTTGACATGCAAGCTCAAGAACATGGTCACCTATGCAGCACAAATTTGCAATGAATAATGCACTAGAACAAAAACTAATTGGACCATTGGAGGAGTCACATACCAAGGAACAATCTCCCCAAGCAGTTTGGTGAGAGGTGCTTTGAGCAAGGAGATCGAAAATCACAGCAATGTGAGCTGGAACTCGTGTTTGAGCCAGATATTCGTGTTTGTGGGAGGACGAAGAAGAGGATGGGTGCAGGAATAAGTGGAGGAGGGCCACCATGGGCCCACGAGGCAGGGGGCGCGCCCTCCACCCTCGCGGCCAGGTGGCAGGTCCCCCCGTGGTAATTTTTGCACCATAAATCCTCAAATATTTCCGAAAAAATCATATTAAATTGGCATGGCATTTGGAGGACTTTTATTTTCGGAGTATTTTTATATTGCACAGATAAATCAGAAAATAGATAGAAAAATACTATTTTTACTTTATTTCAACTAAATAAAAAAAAGTATAAAGAAGGTACAGAAGGTTGTGCCTTCTAGTTTCATCCGTCCCATGATCATCGAAAGGAATCCACTAACAAGGTTGATAAGGTCTTGTAAATAAACTCATTCCGAATAACATGGAACCGGAGAAATTTCGAATAACACTATGTTACCTCAACGGGGATATGCACATCCCCTATAATAAGAATATCATATTTCTTCTTGACAGTAGGAAGAGGAAATTCAAAACCTCCAAATATAATCAATGGAATTTTTCCAATAGAGTTGATACTATAAACTTGAGGTTGTCTCCTCGAAAAGTGTACCGTATGCTCGTTACCATTAACATGAAAAGTGACATTGCCTTTGTTGCAATCAATAACAGCACCTGCAGTATTCAAAAAAGGTCTTCCAAGAATAATAGATATGCTATCGTCCTCGGGAATATCAAGAATAACAAAGTCCGTTAAAATAGTAAGGTTCGCAACCACACCAGGCACATCCTCACAAATACCGACAGGTATAGTAGTTGATTTATCAGCCATTTGCAAAGATATTTCAGTAGGTGTCAACTTATTCAAGTCAAGTCTACGGTATAAAGAGAGAGGCATAACACTAACACCGGCTCCAAGATCACATAAAGCAGTTTTAACATAATTTCTTTTAATGGAGCATGGTATAGTGGGTACTCCTGGATCTCAAAGTTTCTTTGGTATTCCACCCTTAAAAGTATAATTAGCAAGAATGGTGGAAATTTCAGCTTTCGGTATCTTTCTCTTATTGGTAATGATATCCTTCATATACTTAGCATAAGGATTTGTTTTGAGCACATCAGTTAATCGCATACGCAAAAATATAGGTCTAATCATTTTAGCAAAGCGCTCAAAATCCTCATCATCCTTTTTCTTGGATGGTTTGGGAGGAAAAGGCATGGGTTTCTGAACCCATGGTTCTCTTTCTTTACCATGTTTCCTAGGAACAAAGTCTCTTTTATCATAACGTTGATTCTTCGATTGTGGGTTATCAAGATCAACAGCAGGTTCAACTTCTACATCATTATCATTACTAGGTTGAGCATCATCATGAACAACATCATTAACATTTTCGCTAGGTTCATGTTCATTACAAGATTGTGTTTCTGCATCAGACATAGATATATCATTTGGATTATCAGGTGGTTCAGCAATAGGTTCACTAGAAGTTTGCAAAGTCCTATCATTTTTCTTTTTCTTCCTTTTAGAAGAACTAGGCACATCAGTATTATTTCTCTGAGAATCTTGCTCAATTCTCTTAGGGTGGCCTTCAGGATACAAAGGTTCCTGAGTCATTCTACCAATTCTAGTAGCCACTCTAACAGCATAATCATTTTTATTACTATTCATTTCATTGAGCAAATCATTTTGAGCCTTAAGTACTTGTTCTACTTGAGTGGTAACCATAGAAGCATGTTTGCTAATGAGTTTAAGTTCACATCTAACATTAGCCATATAATCACCCAATTGTTTAATCATATAGGTTTTTTTTTAATTGTCTACCAAAATAAGCATTAAAATTTTCTTGATTGACAATAAAATTATCAAACTCATCCAAGCACTGTCTAGCAGACTTATAGTGAGGAATATCACCTTCATCAAATCTATAGAGAGAATTTACTTTTACTACCTGTGTCGGGTTATCAAGACCATGCGTTTCTTCAATAGGTAATGGATTAAGATCATATGTTTCTTCAGCAGGCGGTAAACTAAAACCATGTATTTCTTCAATAGGAGGTAAATTCTTAACATCTTCGGCTTTAAAACTGTTTTCTTTCATAGATTTCTTTGCCTCTTGCATATCTTCATGATTGAGAAATAGAACACCCCTCTTCTTCGGAGTTCATTTAGGAATAGTCTCGGGAACTGGCTCAGGAGGTGGCTCAGGAAGGGTCCAATTATTTTCATTTTTCAACATATTAGTGAATAGAATTTCAGCTTCATCCGGTGTTCTTTCCTTGAAAAGAGGACCAGCACAACTATCCAGGTAATCTCTGGAAGCATCGGTTAGTCCATTATAAAAGATATCAAGTATTTCATTTTTCTTAAGAGGATGATCAGGCAAAGCATTAAGTAACTTGAGAAGCCTCCCCCAAGCTTGTGGGAGACTCTCTTCTTCAATTTGCACAAAGTTGTATATTTCCTTTAAAGCAGCTTGTTTCTTATGAGCAAGGAAATATTTAGTAGAGAAGTAATAAATCATATCCTGGGGACTATGCACACAACCAAGATCTAGAGAATTAAACCATATCTTAGCATCACCCTTTAATGAGAACGGAAATATTTTAAGGATATAAAAGTAGCGAGATCTCTCATCATTAGTGAACAGGGTGGCTATATCATTTAATTTAGTAAGATGTGCCACAACAGTTTCAGATTCATAGCCATGAAAAGGATCAGATTCAACCAAAGTAATTATATCAGGATCAACAGCGAATTCATAATCCTTATCGGGAACACAAATAGGTGAAGTAGCAAAAGCAGGGTCATGGTTTATTCTATCTCTAAGAGATTCTTTACTCCATTTAACTAATAGCCTCTTAAGTCTGTTTCTATCTTTGCAGGCAAAAATAGCTGCAGAAGCTTCCATATCAAAAACATAACCCTCGGGAATAACAGGCATATCTTCATCATCAATTTCATCAACATTATCAGTTTCAATAATTTCTTTCTCTCTAGCCCTAGCAATTTGTTCATCAAGAAATTCACTGAGGGGCACAGTAGTATCAAGCATAGAAGTAGTTTCATCATAAGTATCATGCATAGCAGAAGTGGCATCATCAATAACATGCGACATATCAGAATGAATAGCAGAAGCAGGTTTAGGTGTCGCAAGCTTACTCATAATGTAAGGTGAATCAAGTGCGAGCTAGATGGCAGTTCCTTACCTCCCTAGTAGTTGAGGGATAAATTTTGTCTTAGCGTCTTTCAAATTCTTCATAGTGTCCAGCAGATATAAATCCCAAGTGACTCAAAGAATAGAGCTATGCTCCCCGACAATGGCCTTGAAATTAGTCTTGATAACCCGCAAGTGTAGGGGATCGCAACAGCTTTCGAGGGTAGAGTATTCAACCCAAATTTATTGATTCGACACAAGGGGAGCCAAAGAATATTCTCAAGTATTAGCAACTGAGTTGTCAATTCAGCCACACCTGGATAACTTAATATCTGCAGCAAAGTATTTAGTAGCAAAGTAGTATGATAGTAGTGGTAACGGTAACAAAAGAGTAATGAAAGCAAAAGTAATATTTTTGGTGTTTTGTAATGATTGTAACAATAGCAACGGGAAAGTAAATAAGCGTAAACCAGTATATGGAAAGCTCGTAGGCATTGGATCGGTGATGGATAATTATGCCGGATGCGGTTCATCATGTAACAGTCATAACATAGGGTGACACAGAACTAGCTCCAATTCATCAATGTAATGTAGGCATGTATTCCGAATATAGTCATACGTGCTTATGGAAAAGAACTTGCATGACATCTTTTGTCTTACCCTCCCGTGGCAGCGGGATCCTAATGGAAACTAAGGCATATTAAGGCCTCCTTTTAATAGAGAACCAGAACAAAGCATTAGCACATAGTGAATACATGAACTCCTCAAACTATGGTCATCACCGAGAAGTATCCCGATTATTGTCACTTCGGGGTTGTCGGATCATAACACATAATAGGTGACTATAGACTTGCAAGATAGGATCAAGAACTCACATATATTCATGAAAACATAATAGGTTCAGATCTGAAATCATGGCACTCGGGCCCTAGTGACAAACATTAAGCATAGCAAAGTCATAGCAACATCAATCTCAGAACATAGTGGATACTAGGGATCAAACCCTAACAAAACTAACTCGATTACATGATAGATCTCATCCAACCCATCACCGTCCAGCAAGCCTACGATGGAATTACTCACGCACAGCGGTGAGCATCATGAAATTGGTGATGGAGGATGGTTGATGATGACGACGGCGACGAATCCCCCTCTCCGGAGCCCCGAACGGACTCCAGATCAGCCCTCCCGAGAGGTTTTAGGGCTTGGCGGCGGCTCCGTATCGTAAAACGCGATGATTTCTTCTCCTTTATTTTTTCTCTCCAAAGCAAATATATAGAGTTGGAGTTAGCGTCGGAGGAGCTCCATGGGGCACATGAGATAGGGGGGCGTGCCCTGGGGGGGCGCCCCCCACCCTCGTGGACAGGGTGTGGGCCCCCTGGTCTTCATCTTTGGCGAGGATTTTTTATTATTTTTAAAGATATTCCGTGGAATTTCAGATCATTCTGAGAACTTTTGTTTTCTGCACATAAAACAACATCATGGCAATTCTGCTGAAAACAGCGTTAGTCCGGGTTAGTTCCATTCAAATCATACAAGTTAGAGTCCAAAACAAGGGCAAAAGTGTTTGGAAAAGTAGATACGATGGATACGTATCATTGAGTAGTTGTGAATTTAAGAAATACTTGTGTTAAAGTTTGTGATTCCCGTAGCATGCACGTATGGTGAACCGTTATGTGATGAAGTCGGTGCATGATTTATTTATTGATTGTCTTCCTTATGAGTGGCGGTCGGGGACGAGCGATGGTCTTTTCCTACCAATCTATCCCCCTAGGAGCATGCGCGTAATACTTTGCTTTGATAACTTGTAGATTTTTGCAATAAGTATATGAGTTCTTCATGACTAATGTTGAGTCCATGGGTTATACGCACTTTTCTTCCTTCCACCATTGCTAGACTTTCTAATACCGCGCACTTTTCGCGGTATCATATACCCACCATATACCTTCCTCAAAACAGTCACCATACCTACCTATCATGGCATTTCCATAGCCATTCCGAGATATATTTCCATGCAACTTGCCATTCCGAGATATATTGCCATGCAACTTACCACCGTTCTGATTATTATGACACGCTCCATCATTATCACATTGCTTCGCATGATCATGTAGTTGACATTGTATTTGTGGCAAAGCCACCGTTCATAATTCTTTCATACATGTCACTCTTGATTCATTGCATATCCCGGTACACCGCCGGAGGCGTTCACATAGAGTCATATTTTGTTCTAAGTATCGAGTTGTAATTCTTGAGTTGTAAGTAAATAAAAGTGTGATGATCACCATTATTAGAGCACTGTCCCAGTGAGGATAGGATGATGGAGACTATGATTCCCCCACAAGTCGGGATGAGACTCCGGACGAAAAATAAATAAATAAATAAAAGAGGCCAAAGAAGC
This sequence comes from Aegilops longissima, assembly GCA_021605205.1. Taxonomy (NCBI): domain Eukaryota; kingdom Viridiplantae; phylum Streptophyta; class Magnoliopsida; order Poales; family Poaceae; genus Aegilops; species Aegilops longissima. The sequence continues at coordinate 558,170,547 of CM038681.1, read as the reverse complement.
CCAAATAAAAAAAGAGAAAAAAAGAGGCGATAAAAAAGAGAGAAGGCCCAAAAAATGAAAGAAAAAGAGAGAAAGGGCAATGCTACTATCCTTTTTCCACACTTGTGCTTCAAAGTAGCACCATGATCTTCATGATAGAGAGTCTCCTATGTTGTCACTTTCATATACTAGTGGGAATTTTTCATTATAGAACTTGGCTTGTATATTCCAATGATGGGCTTCCTCAAATTGCCCTAGGTCTTCGTGAGCAAGTGAGTTGGATGCACACCCACTTAGTTTCTTTTGTTGAGCTTTCATACACTTATAGCTCTAGTGCATCAGTTGCATGGCAATCCCTACTCACTCACATTGATATATATTGATGGGCATCTCCATAGCCCGTTGATACGCCTAGTCGATGTGAGACTATGTTCTTCTTTTTGTCTTCTCCACAACCACCATTCTATTCCACCTATAGTGCTATATCCATGGCTCACGCTCATGTATTGCGTGAAGATTGAAAAAGTTTTGAGAATGTCAAAAGTATGAAACAATTGCTTGGCTTGTCATCGGGGTTGTGCATGATTTAAATACTTTGTGTGGTGAAGATAGAGCATAGCCAGACTATATGATTTTGTAGGGATAACTTTCTTTGGCCATGTTATTTTGAGAAGACATGATTGCTTTGTTAGTATGCTTGAAGTATTATCACTTTTATGTCAATATGAACTTTTATCTTGAATCTTTCGGATCTGAATATTCATGCCACAATTAAGAAGAATTACATTGAAATTATGCCAAGTAGCACTCCGCAACAAAAATTCTTTCTTTTATCATTTACCTACTCGAGGACGAGCAGGAATTAAGCTTGGGGATGCTTGATACGTCTCCAACGTATCTATAATTTTTGATTGCTCCATGCTATATTATCTACTGTTTTGGACAATTTTGGGCTTTATTATCCACTTTTATATTATTTTTGGGACTAGCCTATTAACCGGAGGCCCAGCCCAGAATTGCTGTTTTTTTGCCTATTTCAGTGTTTCGAAGAAAAGGAATATCAAACGGAGTCCAATTGACCTGAAACTCCACGGAACTTATTTTTGGACCAGAAGAAGGCCACAGAGTACCGGAGTTACACCAGGGGAGTCCCGGGCTGCCCACGAGGGTGGGGGGCGCGCCCACCTACCTCGTGGACAGCCCGGAGGTCCACCGACGTACTTCATACGCCTATATATATCCATATGCCCTAAAAACTTCGGGGAACGGAATAGATCTGGAGTTCCGCCGCCGCAAGCCTCTGTAGCCACCAAAAGTCAATCGGGACCCTGTTCCGACACCCTGCCGGAGGGGGGGAACCCTCATCGGTTGCCATCTTCATCATCCCGGTGCTCTCCATGACGAGGATGGAGTAGTTCACCCTCGGGGCTGAGGGTATGTACCAGTAGCTATGTGTTTGATCTCTCTCTCTCTCTCTCTCTCTCTCTCTCTCTCTCTCTCGTGTTCTTGATTTAGCACGATCTTGATGTATCGCGAGCTTTGCTATTATAGTTGGATCTTATGTTTCTTCTCCCCTCTACTCTCTTGTAATGGATTGAGTTTTCCCTTTGAAGTTATCTTATCGGATTGAGTCTTCAATGATTTGAGAACACTTGATGTATGTCTTGCCGTGCGTATCTGTGGTGACAATGGGATATCAAGTGATTCACTTGATGTATGTTTTGGTGATCAACTTGCGGGTTCCGCCCATGAACCTATGCATAGGGGTTGGCACACGTTTTCGTCTTGATTCTCCGGTAGAAACTTTGGGGCACTCTTTGAGGTTCTATGTGTTGGTTGAATAGATGAATCTGAGATTGTGTGATGCATATCGTATAATCATACTCACGGATACTTGAGGTGACATTGGAGTATCTAGGTGACATTAGGGTTTTGGTTGATTTGTGTCTTAAGGTGTTATTTTACTACGAACTCTAGGGATGTTTGTGACACTTATAGGAATAGCCCAATGGATTGATCAGAAAGAATAACTTTGAGGTGGTTTCGTACCCTACCATAATCTCATCGTTTGTTCTCTGCTATTAGTGACTTTGGAGTGACTCTTTGTTGCACGTTGAGGGATAGTTATATGAACCAGTTATGTTATTATTGTTGAGAGAACTTGCACTGGTGAAAGTATGAACCCTAGGCCTTGTTTCCTAGCATTGCAATACCGTTTACGCTCACTTTTATCATTAGTTACCTTGTTGTTTTTATATTTTTAGTTTACAAAAACCTGTATCTACCATCCATATTGCACTTGTATCACCATCTCTTCGCCGAACTAGTGCACCTATACAATTTACCATTGTATTGGGTGTGTTGGGGACACAAGAGACTCTTTGTTATTTGGTTGCAGGGTTTCTTGAGAGAGACCATCTTCATCCTAAGCCTCCCACGGATTGATAAACCTTAGGTCATCCACTTGAGGGAAATTTGCTACTGTCCTACAAACCTCTGCACTTGGAGGCCCAACAACGTCTACAAGAAGAAGGTTGTGTAGTAGACATCAAGCTCTTTTCTGGCGCCATTGTCAGGGAGGTGAGTGCTTGAAGGTATATCTTTAGATCTTGCAATCGAATCTTTTTGTTTCTTGTTTTATCACTAGTTAGTCTATAAAACAAAACTACAAAAAAATGGAATTGAGTGTTCCACTTACGCTTCATCTTTTTAATATCTTTCGTGAGTATGATGGAAAGGAAAATTGTGCCAAAGTGTTAGAAGAAGAATGCATTAAAATGTTTGGCACTAAATCTTTGAATGATGAGCATGATTGCAATGTTGTTAGTATGAACTCCTTGAATATCCATAGAACTAATGATGATTGCACTAGTTACGATGAAAATCTCTCCTACAAACATGTCAATTTTTGTGGAGTGCATTGGGTTTGCAAGCACACACCAAATAGGGAAGATAGATATTGCAAGAGGCATAAGTATTTAGAACTAAATGGTTGCAAGAAAGGCTAAATGTTAGTGCTGAAAATTTAAAATATCTTTATCGTACTTGTGAACTTTGCAATGAACATGGTCATTTAAATATCAAATGCAAATTGTTTCATGATCGAATCGTGTCCAAAAATTGTGATGACTTGATTTCCCTTGTGCATTATAATGAACTAAGTTTGCTTTTGGGTTATGAAGAATTTAAACGTCAAACTAAGCATATTCCAGAATATAACCTTGAGAAATTCCTCGATATTGATCTAGAGAAGGTTTATATGTATTGTGCGGTGAATTGCATTGAAAATCCTTATATTGCCAACTATATAAATAAAAGAAAACAAATAGAAGATGAAGGGAATACTAATGAAAGGGAAGAGACTTCCCAATATCCTCCTATTATTTCTTATGATGAATCAGGTAACGAGGAGGAGCCTTCTATTCAACCAATCTCATTAATAAGGAGCTCCAAAAAGAGGATTGAACCCACACATGATGTGTTGAAGAAGAAGAAAAGAAAAAGGAAGAGAGGTAAAAAGGTATCCCTCCCAAATAATGTTGCTCCTATTATTGTTGTGCCTCATGAAAATGAATCAAAAATAATTTTGAAAGATGATGCACTTGATGATGATCTCGTTATGCCTATTGCTTGTTGTGATGATTATGATTGGGAAGATAATGATACTCCTTATGATCTTGAAAATATTTTTGGCACTTGCTTGGAAGAATATATAATTGCTATACTATTGGTATTATCCATACTATTAATGATGAGAGTGATTATTCTTATGATATGAAAAGGCCCAAGCTTGGGGAATCTATGTTTGATGAAGATGATGTTTTTGAGAATATATTTGCTGAAATTAATGTTTGTCCCAAGCTTGGGGATGCTATGTTTAATGAAGATGATATTTTTAGCCTCTCAAGTTTTGATATGCAAAGTTGTTATGGCGATAGCATGCCTTCTACTTATGATGATTATATTTATGAAAGTGGGTTTGGAAGAGTGTCAACTTTAGGAAGTAATGATCCCACTATTTTGGAGGATGTTGAATCTTATAATATTTATGAAAGTGGATTTGGAGAGGTCATGACTTTATTTAGTAATGATTCCACTATCTTGGAAGAGGTTTCAATCGATTATGATGAGAACAAAGTTGCTACTTATGATGATTATTGTGATAAAACTTATGCTATAAAGAGTAGAGATGATTATATTTATAAAACTTGTCATGATTATGATTACCCTTTTTCTGAACATTACTCTTTTCCCCAACAGTGCCATCCGAGCCAGGTTTATGCGTAGATGTTATATGCATGAGTAGAATACAAGTGAGTTGTGGGCGATAATAGTCATACTGCTTACCAGCATGTCATACTTTGATTCGGCGGTATTGTTGGATGAAGCGGCCCGGACCGACATTACGTGTACGCTTACGCGAGACTGGTTCTACCGACGTGCTTCGCACATAGGTGGCTGGCGGGTGTCAGTTTCCCCAACTTTAGTTGAATCGAGTGTGGCTACGCCCGGTCCTTGTTGAAGGTTAAAATAGGACATACTTGATGAAAAATCGTTGTGGTTTTGATGCGTAGGTAAGAACTGTTCTTGCTCAGCCCGTAGCAGCCACGTAAAACTTGCAACAACAAAGTAGAGACGTCTAACTTGTTTTTGCAGGGCATGTTGTGATGTGATATGGTCAAGACGTGATGAGATATAAGTTGTTGTATGAGATGATCATGTTTTGTTGAAGTTATCGGCAACTGGCAGAAGCCTTACGGTTGTCTCTTTATTGCATCAGATGCAAGCGCCAAATAATTGCTTTACTTTATCGCTATGCGATAGCAATAGTTGCAAGAGAAATAGTTGGCGAGACGATCATGTGATGACACGCTGATAGAGATCAAGATGATGGAGATCATGGTGCCATTCCGGTGGTGATAGAGATCATGACGGTACTTTGGAGATGGAGATCAAAGGCGCAAGATGATCATGGCCATATCATGTCACATATTTTGATTGCATGTGATGTTTATCCTTTATGCATCTTATTTTGCTTAGTTCGGCGGTAGCATTATAAGATGATCTCTCACTAAATTTCAAGGTATAAGTGTTCTCCCTGAGTATGCACCATTGCGACAGTTCGTCGTGCCGAGACACCACGTGATGATCGGGTGTGATAAGCTCTACGTTCACATACAACGGGTGCAAGCCAGTTTTGCACACGTGGAATACTCGGGTTAAACTTGACGAGCCTAGGATATGCAGATATGGCCTCGGAACACTGGAGACCGAAAGGTCGAGCGTGAATCATATAGTAGATATGATCAACATAGTGATGTTCACCATTGAAAACTACTCCATCTCACGTGATGATCAGACATGGTTTAGTTGATTTGGATCATGTGATCACTTAGATGATTAGAGGGATGTCTATCTAAGTGGGATTTCTTAAGTAATATGATTAACTGAACTTTAATTTATCATGAACTTAGTCCTGGTAGTATTTGCATAACTATGTTGTAGACCAATAGCTCGCGATGTAGCTCCCCGTTTATTTTTTGATATGTTCCTGGAGAAAAACTATGTTGAAAGATGTTAGTAGCAATGATGCATAGTAGCTCCGTGTTCTGAGGATTATCCTCATTGCTGCACAGAAGAATTATGTCCTTGATGCACCTCTAGGTGACAGACCTATTGCAGGAGCAGATGCAGACGTTATGAACGTTTGACAAAGCTCGGTATGATGACTACTTGATAGTTTAGTGCAGCATGCTTTAAGGCTTAGAACCAGGACTTCAAATATGTTTTGAACGCCACGGAGCATATAATATGTTCCAAGAGTTGAAATTGGTATTTCATACTCATTCCCGTGTCAAGAGGTATGAGACCTCTGACAGTACTTTGCCTACAAGATGGAGGAGAATAGCTCAACCAGTGAGCATGTGCTCAGATTGTCTGGGTACGACAATTGCTTGAATCAAGTGGGAGTTAATCTTCCAGATAAGATAGTAATTGACAAAGTTCTCTAGTCACTATCACCAAGTTACTAGAACTTCGTGATGAACTATAATATGCAAGGGATGACGAAAGTAATTCCCGAGCTCTTCGCGATGTTGAAATCAACGAAGGTAGAAATCAAGAAAGAGCATCAAGTGTTGATGGTTAACAAGACCACTAGTTTCAAGAAAAGGGCAAAGGGATAGAAAGGGAACTTCAAGAAGAATGACAAGCACGTTGTCACTCCCGTGAAGAAACCTAAAGCTAGACTTAAGCCTGAAACTGAGTGCTTCTACTACAAGGGATTAATCACTGGAAGCGGAACTACCCCAAATAATTGGCGGATAAGAAGGATGGCAAAGTGAACAAAAGTATATTTGATATACATGTTATTGATGTGTACTTTACTAGTGTTTATAGCAACCCCTCAGTATTTGATATTGGTTTTGTTGCTAAGAGTAGTAACTTGAAACAGGACTTGCAAAATGAACAAAGACTAGTTAAGGGCGACGTGACGATGTGTGTTGGAAGTAATTCCAAGGTTGATAAGATCACATCGCACACTCCCTTTACCTTCGGGATTAGTGTTGAACCTAAAATAAATGTTATTTGGTGTTTGCGTTGAGCATAAATATTATTGGATCATGTTTATTGCAATATTGTTATTCATTTAAGTCAAAGAATAATTGTTGTTCTATTTACATGAATAAAACTTTCTACGGTCATACACTCAATATAAATGGTTTATTGAATCTCGATCGTAGTAATACACATATTCATAATATTGAAGCCAAAAGATGCAAAGTTAATAATGATAGTGCAACTTAATTGTGGCACTGCCGTTTAGGTCATATTGGTGTAAAGCGCATGAAGAAACTCCATGCTGATGGGCTTTTTGGAATCACTTGATTATGAATCACTTGATGCTTGCGAACCATGCCTCATGGGCAAGATGACTAAAGACTCCGTTCTCCAGAACAATGGAGCGAGCAACTGACTTATTGGAAATAATACATACTGATGTATGCAGTCCGATGAGTGTTGAGGCTCGCGGCGTGTATCGTTATTTTCTGACCTTCACAGATGATTTGAGCAGATATGGGTATATCTACTTGATGAAACATAAGTCTGAAACATTTGAAAAGTTCCAAGAATTTCAGAGTGAAGTGGAAAATCATCGTAACAAGAAAAATAAAGTTTCTACGATATGATCGCAGAGACGAATATTTGAGTTACGAGTTTGACCTTCAATTAAAACAACATGGAATAGTTTCACGAACTCATGCCACCTGGAACACTACAACATAATGGTGTGTCCGAACGTCATAACCGTACTTTATTGAATATAGTGCAATCTATGATGTCTCTTACCGATTTACCACTATTGTTTTGGGTTATGCATTAGAGATAGCTGCATTCACATTAAATAGGGCACCATATAAATCCGTTGAGACGACACCTTATGAACTATGGTTTGGCAAGAAACCCAAGTTGTCGTTTCTTAAAGTTTGAGGCTGCGATGCTTATGTGAAAAAGTTTCAACCTGATAAGCTCGAACCCAAATCGGAGAAATGTGTCTTCATAGGATAACCAAAAGAGACTGTTGGGTACACCTTCTATCATAGATCCGAAGGCAAGATCATTGTTGCTAAGAATGGATCCTTTCTAGAGAAGGAGTTTCTCTCGAAAGAAGTGAGTGGGAGGAAGGTAGAAATTGATGAGGTAATTGTACCTTCTCCCGAATTGAAAAGTATTTCTTCACTGAAATCAGTTCAAGTGATGCTTACACCAATTAGTGAGGAAGTTAATGATGATGATCATGAAGCTTCAGATCAAGTTACTACCGAACCTCGTAGGTAACCCATAGTACGTTCTGCACCAGAGTGGTATGGTAATCATATTCTGGAGTTCATGTTACTTGACCATGACGAACCTACGAACTATGAGGAAGCGATGATGAGCCCAGATTCCGCGAAATGGCTTGAGGCCATGAAATCTGAGATGGGATCCATGTGAGAGAACAAAGTGTGGAGTTTGGTTGACTTGCCCGATGATCGTCAAGCCATAGAAAATAAATGGATCTTCAAGAGGAAGACGGACGCTGATAGTAGTGTTACTATCTACAAAGCTAGACTTGTCGAAAAGGGTTTTCTCACTCGTAGCGATGCTTAAGTCTGTCCGAATCATGTTATCAAATTGCCACATTTTATGAAATCTGGCAAATGGATGTCAAAACTACATTCCTTAATGGATTTCTTAAAGAAGAGTTGTATATGATGCAGCCAGAAGGTTTTGTCGATCCTAAAGGTACTAACAAAATGTGCAAGCTCCAGCGATCCATCCATGGGCTGGTGCAAAGCATCTCAGAGTTGGAATATACGCTTCGATGAGTTGATCAAAGCATATAGTTTTATACAGACTTGCGATGGAGCATGTATTTACAAGAAAGTGAGTGGGAGCACTACAACCTTTCTGATAAGTATATGTGAATGACATATTGTTGATCGGAAATGATGTAGAATTTTCTGGAAAGCATAAAAGGAGTGTTTGAAAGGAGTTTTTCAAAGAAAGACCTCGATGAAGCTGCTTACATATTGAGCATCAAGATCTATAGAGATAGATCAAGATGCTTGATAAGTTTTTTCAATGAGTACATACCTTGACAAATTTTTTAAGTACTTCAAAATGGAACAGTCAAAGAAGAAGTTCTTGCCTGTATTGCAAGGTGTGAAATTGAGTAAGACTCAAAGCCCGACCACGGCAGAAGATAGAAAGAGAATGAAAGTCATTTCATATGCCTCAGCCATAGGTTCTATAAAGTATGTCATGCTGTGTACCAGACCTATTGTATACCCTGCCCTGAGTTTGGCAAGGGAGTACAATAGTGATCTAGGAGTAGATCACTGGAGCAATCAAAATTATCCTTGATGGAAGAAGGATATGTTTCTCGGTTATGGAGGTGACAAAAAGTTCATCGTAAAGGGTTACGTCGATGCAAGCTTTGACACTGATCCGGATGACTCTAAGTCTCAATCTGGATACACATTGAAAGTAGGAGCATTTAGCTAGAGTAGCACCGTGCAGAGAATTGTAGACATAGAAATTTGCAAAATATATACGGATCTGAATGTGGCAGGCCCGTTGACTAAACTTCTCTCACAAGCAAAACATGATCACACCTTAAGTACTCTTTGGGTGTTAAATCACATAGCGATGTGAACTAGATTATTGACTCTAGTAAACCCTTTGGGTGTTGGTCACATGACGATGTGAACTATGGGTGTTAATCACATGGTGATGTGAACTATTGGTGTTAAATCACATGGCGATGTGAACTAGATTATTGACTCTAGTGCAAGTGGGAGACTGAAGGAAATATGCCCTAGAGGCAATAATAAAGTTGTTATTTATATTTCCTTATATCGTGGTAAATGTTTATTTACTCATACTAGAATTGTATTAACCGGAAACTTGATACATGTGTGAATACATACACAAACATAGTGTCACTAGTATGCCTCTACTTGACTAGCTCGTTGAATCAAAGATGGTTAAGTTTCCTAGCCATAGACATGAGTTGTCATTTGATTAACGGGATCACATCATTAGAGAACGATGTGATTGACTTGACCCATTCCGTTAGCTTAGCACTTGATCGTTTAGTATGTTGCTATTGCTTTCTTCATGACTTATACATGCTCCTATGACTATGAGATTATGCAACTCCCGAATACGGAGGAACACTTTGTGTGCTACCAAACATCACAACGTAATCGGGTGATTATAAAGGTGCTCTCTGTGTGTCTCCGATGGTGCTTGTTGAGTTGGCATAGATCAAGATTAGGATTTGTCACTATGATTGTCGGAGAGGTATCTCTGGGCCCTCTCGATAATGCACATCACTATAAGCTTTGCAAGCAATGTGACTAATGAGTCGATTATGGATGATGCATTACTGAACGAGTAAAGAGACTTGCGGTAACGAGATTGAACTAGGTATTGAGATACCGACGATCGAATCTCGGGCAAGTAACATACCGATGACAAAGGGAACAATGTATGTTGTTATGCGGTTTGACCGATAAAGATCTTCATAGAATATGTAGGAACCAATATGAGCATCCAAGTTCCGCTATTGGTTATTGACCGGAGATGAGTCTCGGTCATGTCTACATAGTTCTCGAACCCGTAGGGTCCGCACACTTAACGTTCGGTGACGATCGGTATTATGAGTTTATGTGTTTTGATGTACCGAAGGTAGTTCGGAGTCCCGGATATGATCACGGACATGACGAGGAGTCTCGAAATGGTTGATACATAAAGATCGATATATTGGAAGCCTATATTTGGACATCAGAATAGTTCCGGGTGAATTCAAGAATTTACCGGAGTACCGGGAGGTTACCGGAACCCCCCGGTAAGTGTATGGGCCTTATTGGGCCATAGTGGAGAGAGAGAGAGAGAGAGAAAGGAGGCCAGGGCAGGCCGCGCGCCCCCTCCCCCTCTGGTCCGAATTGGACTAGGAGGGGGGCGCCCCCCTTTCCTTCCTCCCTCTCTCCCCCTTCCTTCTCTCCTAGTCCAACTAGGGAAGGGGGGAATCCTACTCCCAGTGGGAGTAGGACTCCTCAAGGGCGCGCCATAGGAGGGCCAGCCCTCCCCCCTCCTCCACTCCTTTATATACGGGGGAGGGGGCACCCCATAGACATACAAGTTGATCATTGATCTCTTAGCCGTGTGCGGTGCCCTCCTCCACCATAATCCACCTCGGTCATATCGTCGTAGTGCTTAGGTGAAGCCCTGCTCCGGTAGCTTCATCATCACCGTCATCATGTCGTCGTGCTGACGAAGCTCTCCCTCAAAGCTCTACTGGATCGTGAGTTTGTGGGATGTCGCCGAGTTGAACGTGTGTAGATCGCGGAAGTGCCGTACTTTCGGTGCTGGGATCGGTCGATCGTGAAGACGTACGACTACATCAACCGCGCTGTCATAACGCTTCCGCTTACGGTCTATGAGGGTACGTGGACAACACTCTCCCCTCTCCTTGCTATGCATCACCATGATCTTGCGTGTGCGTAGGAATATTTTTGAAATTACTACGTTCCCCAACACAAACTCGGTGGGACCGATTACAAATCTCGGTAAGACCGAAAATATTGCAACAGGCAACAGAGAGTTTGCAAGCCCATCTCGGTGAGACCGGGATCCCATCGGTGAGATCGAATTGATTAGGGTTTCTGGCAGTGGCTATGTCAAGTGAACTCGGTGGCGCCGGATAGAATGTTTCGGTGGGGCCGAGTTTGACTTTTGGTTTGGGACATATGTGGATATGAGAAAGTGGTTGAGGGTTTTTGAGCATATCACTAAGCACTTTGAGCAAGCAAGCCATTAAGCAACACCTCACCCCCTTTTAATAGTATTGGCTTTCCTATGGACTCAATGTGATCTTGGATCACTAAAAGTAAAATGTAGAGTCTTGAGCTTTTGAGCTTGAGCTAATCCTTTGTCATTAGCATCTTGAAGGGGTTCCACATCCTCTTGTCCATGCCACTCCATCTGTTGAACTTGTCTGAAACATACTAGATAAAAACATTAGTCCAACAAGAGATATGTTGATATTAATTATCAAAACCACCCAGGGAGCACTTGTGCTTTCACACCCCCACTAGATTTGCCCCTGCATCCCACATCAAACCATAGTCCTCATACACAGTCTTGACTACTTTGCTTCCGTCAACTACCCATCTCCTTCTCTCCCCTCATCGTCCCCTCCCCTCCCAGTGTCACCATGGCCAACTACGGCAGTGGATCCGGCAATAAGTCCTCCCCCATCGAATGGGAGGCACTCCTCAAGGAGGAATCCAGCCCCGAGGTAGACGATGAGGAACTTTCCCTCCAACGATTACGGATGTACAATGGTAAGATCCCAAGCTTTGCGGTGTCCATGGCCTCCTTGGTGGCCAGAAGGGGCAGCTGCAGCTCCGCGCTGGCCTGTCGTGGTTCGCATCTCTACCGTCAGACGATGCCCGACACCTCCAGCCCTTGTTCCTCTCGGGCGGCGTTGGGTGCTCGTGCCCTCACCACTGAGTGCATTCACGGCTACCAGAGTCCGAGCCGTGGGTCGCTCGTCGTGCAAGGCAGAGGGCGTAGTGGGCTTGGCTCCAGCCAATCCAGCTACATGTCGTGTAGATCCGATTCAGAGCCACTTCTGCCCGCCAACTCCAACGATGACATCTTGCGTGACGTCAACCACCGCTCCTTCACCTCGATAGAGACAGACGCCCACCATCGCTGCCGCAAAAAAGCGACGGAGCTCCCGATCGGCATCGAGGAGTCGGAGCGCCTTGCCAAGGAAAAGATGGATGCCTCGGCGGAAGCCGCTTGCCTCACAAAGGAGCAGGCCCGTGCAGCCCAACGTCTGGCCGGGATCCGTCCATCTCCTCGTCCAACAGCGGCACAACCATTGATGACGATGACGACAATCCAACCGTTGATGCCTATGACGAAGATACAACCGCCGTTTCAAAAACCCAAGGGAAAGCAGCCGATGAGGAACCGATGAAGTCCGACGCCCCCTCATCTAGTTTAATCTATCATCGAATGAACTTTGTTAATATGCTATGTTATGTCGGGTGAAACTTGCCATGTTCGATCATTGTGACCTTCATATGATATGTCCATTGTAAATTAAACCTGGTAATGTTTAAGTTATTTTCTTCTTTTTAACGTAATTTTTTTATCTATTCATCAAACATCATGACAGTACATAGTAGAACATAAGAAGCAATAAAAATTACATACATGTTTGAACACTAAGTGGCAACTACGAGCACTGGAACCACCATCATCGCATCTCCCTCGTCAGAGCCGAACAAATCTATTGCCAAAAGACCAACGCACTTGAATAACGACAGTCGCCAATATTGAGAAACGTAAATCAAAAGAATTCAGCACGAAGACATACACCGACCAGTTCTCACGAGATACACGTCCAGTTCAACAGGTCATTGGATTCCTGCTTGTCCCCAGACCCCAGCAGCAGCAGTAGTAAATTCAAATCGGCCACGCACTCCAACAAGTTTGCAAAGCCAAAGGCCACAGCACCACAAAAGCCAACCAAAGCCCTGCACAGCTCCGCATGCCAGGTCCCTACGTGCCGAGGTGCTCCCCCTCCACGTGCCAACTCCCGTGTCCTTTCTCCACGCTTCCCGACTTCTTATAGCGCAAATGGCGGCTCCTGAATCCTGATCACATCGTCACATCCCCATCCCTATCGCCTTGCTGCTACTTCGGGTCCGAGCACGAAGCCATTTTTGCGTCTCCGCGAGCGACTCGAGAGCTGAGATCGGCTTTGCAGCGTGGGAGATGAAGAGGCTGCTCGTTCATGGCCGGAGGGGAATCGGCTGCCCCTCCAGGAGCGCGGCGGGAGATCCCTCCGCCCTGCCCGCGCTTGGCAACAGCGTTCTACTACCCAGGGTGAGCTCACGCATCACAACTGCCCTTGAGTTTCTGAGTTTCCTGCCTCGCCTTCTTCAGCGTTTCATTCCTCTGGCAGCGCCACGGCCTGTTATTCTAGGAGACTTCAGAAGCAGTAGTACCACTACCATGTAGCAGAGCGATCTAGTGTTGCGAGTTTGTCCAAGCGGTAGTGTCTTCTTGCATGGTGAATTGCAGAGATAGTATGTGAGAGATGCGATGTAAAAGGACTGCTAAAATTCTAGGAAAGCAGATTGTGTTTAAGAAAGCAGAACAATCGGCAGGTCGGTGGATATGTTGTAGAGAAATGTTCAGGTAGCAAGTCGAATATATGCAGCTGTTCTAGTCCAGTTTACATGAGATGTTCAGGTAGCAAGTCGACCGTGCAGTTGTTCTAGTCCAGTTTACATACCTAGTTACGTACTGCTGAAATTGATCTCTAGTACAGTACATCTGACAGTGTTCTATAACCTTTTCCCTTTTTCATGTGATCTTTGCAGTACCACTCGACAGAGAAACACGACGACAGTGACACGCTGGGCGAAATCGGGGAGAAGGCAAGAACGACAGCGGAGGAGTTCCTGAAGATGGCCAAGGAGAAGACCGACGACGTCGCGGAGGGCGCAAAGGAGACGGTGCAGGAGACCAAGGAGGCGGTGCTCGGCGAGTCGGACGACGAGAAGGACAAGTTCAAGCAGCGGGTCGAGCAGGGGAGGTACGATCAGAAATAAGTGAGAGGTGTTCCCTTGTACGCTCGCGTGCGTGCAGTCATGGCCTGCCCAAAGCCATTAGCTCTGCAGTTTGTATGTCAACCACTAGGCTTGGTATCTAGGTGCTGCTGTATGTGTAATGTTTCTTCCCCCTTCAGTTCAGTGGCCTTCAGCACTACAATCTGATCTTGGTACTACTACTATACAAGTCGCCACTACCCGCAGAATAAATAATATTGAGCTTCTGAATTATTTTTCTTCTCGACTGAACTTCGATGCAACTTTGCAAGAATGTTACTGGATGTGTAAAGATCTGGTGTGGTCGTGTAGAATGTACTAACTGAAAAGATACATGCAGCAAGGGATAATGCCCTGTGACTTGACCATCAGATGGGCAGATGGCGATGGCTCATGATTGATCAGGTTTGCACTTTGTTAGTCACGAATCCATCATGTCAACAACGTTATTTAGGTGAAACCGTGTCTTTGGCAATTTTCTTCCGGCGAAATAAGAGTTTGATGAACTCCACATCAGCAAGCAGCTGGACGGCTAGAGGATGGTTAGTCAGTGTGTGTATGTTGTCCTGTTTTGCTTATCTCGTGTGCCACATGAACTGATTACATGATTGGGTACTACTCTATAAATGAATTGGTACACGACTGAAGATGGCAGAATTAGGTAGTTGCACCAAGTGAAAAATTGGGTGACTCTACAAGCACTCTCATACAAAACTTTTATCTTTAAACTTTTATTAAATTGGTTGCTCCTATGGGCTTTCTATGAGCATCAAGTGCTTTTAGCATCTTTGTTATCTAGTGCACATGCATTCTAAATCCTTTACCGTTCGTATTGCACTCACTGACCTTCACCATTTCATTAGTTGAATGGTCACCGAGTTTATTCTTCTGAGTTGAAATTTTGAGTAATGCTCCATACAGAGGGCAAGTATGCAACTATTTTAGACATTTCTTCTGAATCCAACTATCTCTAACAATGTCTGCAACTCTACGGAGGTTGATACTTTGTCCTTGGCATGCCATTTCTGAAATCTTAGAGCAAGCACGTTTATGTAAAGCTGAAACCGTGCTACTATGCTGATACAGTACCGTTTGAATTGCCCGCAGAACTGAAATTTCCACATCACTTTCTCAGTGTTAATTATCTTTGTGTTGAAACGGAAGTATACGAGAAATGAGGTCCATTTCATCTGTGAAGGGCGAAACGGAACTATGCAACTGTACTACGTGCAAACTCCCATATACATATACTGACCTTTCCACCATCACACGACTCTGCAGTATCTACTCAGAATTCAGATAACAAAACCAAAAAAACGTTGAAAGCTAATCAGCAGCAAATTTCATCGGATCAATGGAGAACAGGACACAGGAAAGAAGAAAGAACCAATCAATAAGTAGAGATCTAAAACGATCGATGGTCTACATGGCGGTGCCAACCCTGAATCAGACGTTAAAACTATATGTACACAACCAATTGAAGGACGCAAGAAACCAACAGATCGGCCAATCGATCGATCGGCGTTCCATCCATCCATTCCATCCTCCAGGGATCACCCGAGCCTGGCCTAACACCCGGCGGCCACGTCGTCGCCGGCGGCGCCGCCCTGCTTCTTCTTCTGGACCTTGCCCTTGATCCACTGGAAGCCGTGCGCGGTGCCCTCCTTCACCTTCTTCAGCCCCGTGGCCGCGGCCGCCTTGGTCTTCTCCACGCCTCCCCCGCCCTGCTTCTTCCCGCAGCCGGCGCCGGCCCGCGGGGCCGGGTCGCTGCCGTAGTCCCACTGGTCCGCCCACGACGAGCCAAACGAGTTCTTGCGCTCCATCAAGAACGATCTCAATCAAGAGACGAACAAAAGCTTCTCCTGCGGTCAGTCGGGGCGAGAATGGCGGGGTTTTATAGCGGCATGCGCGGCTCCGCTTCGGGCAACCAATCAACGGGAGGGGATCGTCCCTTCCAGAAGACACGCGTGGGAGGAAACGTACGCGTAGTCATGGCGAGAACGGTGGTTGGTTCTCCTTCCCGCGGCGCTGCATGCCAGTTTTGACCGGCGTCATACGACCTGGGCGTCGAAGCTTCCAGCTGCGGAGACGCCGACCGGTAGGCCTGCGGCGATCATTGTGGCCCGCGTGTCGGTCTAACCGTGCGCGGCCACAGGTGGATCCCGCTGTTCCCTCTGAAATGTTTTTTAGTAGAGTTGTGAAATTTTGGTTATTGGTACTGGCGGACGAATTACAGCCTGGTCGCGTGCGTGCGTGCAAGACCGATGTCGTGAGACTGTGACCTCCCCTTTGTTTTGTTTTAGCGGACGGGCCGGTGAACCGGTCGCCTGATTTGATCCATTCAAGAGAGGATTGCTTGCTTTGCTTGGCTTGGCTTGTCTCGGAGCAAAACCACAGCAAGTGCCTGTCGTGGCGTTTAGAATTAAGCTTCGAATTGGCCCATTTGGAGTCGTGCGACTAGTTTTCTGGGAGGAGATCGGCTTGACCAAGTTATCCAACGAGTTTAAGGTTCATCAACCAGTGAGCATCTACGAGGACGGCTGGTCGTCTTCTGGACCTTCTTGTTTTTCTTTTTCCTTTGTGAACCAAAAGCTTTGTTTTTTTTAAGTTGAACCAAGAACTTTATTGACAGTATGAATCATTCAGGGTTACTCTATCCATTCCAAAATAACTGTAGTTCTAATTTTATCCTGAGTCAAACCTCATTAAATTTGACTTGTCAATTGTCCTTCCAAAAAATTTGACATGTCAACTTGAGAATATACCATCATCCATAACACCAAATTTGCTTCATTATCCTCAAAAAAGACATATATTTTCACATTATATTCATTGTGCATTCCTTGCTCAACTACCCAACCAAACAACACGTGAGGAAGCGAACATTCGGAGAGCAGACTTTTCCTAATTTTCTCATTGATGCTTGTCTGGTCTGGGTACGTATTCTGATGGACGTCAACTGTACTTTGGAATTGCGAAAGGAAGTCATGTGGTTATACTAATGCGTGCATGGACCAAGTGGACGGGCGACCAAACAAACTAGTATTAACAAAGCATATAATTTGGCGGGATCCTGAGTCGCTGTTGCCGATAGCCTGATACGGCACCCAGAGTCCAGCCCTCACCAACAGCAGCAACCACCATTTGGCCGGACAGAGGTTACAAAAAGCCCAAAAATAGTGTAATAATCTACTTGTGGAATGATCAGCGTGACCGTGTCTTGGCGGCAAACCAACGACCAGTAACCAAAAGAGAGTAGAGAGTTTGACACGGAAAAAATATGTGATGCGTGTAATCTAAGTATTATTCTGTATACCAAAAAGCAATGGCAGTAGTATGTACAGAAGAATCTACCCAAAAATATCAGTGGCCAATCGAACTAGCAATCGTGGCAGAGCCTGCAGAGACGAACGTGGCGTGACCGTCACGGCGGCAGGCAGAACCGCAGACCAGGCGTTCTACAGTGACAGTAGGAGCAGCAGGCCAACCGCCACAACTACCGCAACGAACCGGCCGCCCGGCCGGGAGCCGGCGCCGGCGCTGCTGTCCATCTCCCGGCTGCTCGTCGACGGCGAGGTCGGCGCCACACCCTTGAAGTTGGGGTTCGTCCCGTACATGCTCTGGATCCCCTGCACGTCGTCCGACTCCAGGTCCACCTTCCTCGTCCCCGTCCGGATGGTCGGGTACATGATGGCGCCCTGCACCGACGAGTGCCCCAGCCCCAGCAGGTGCCCGATCTCGTGCACCGCCACCGACTCCAGGTCCACCGCGCCCGGGCTGGAGGAGGACGCGCCGCCCTGCCCGTCCGCCACCCACGCCTCCGCCGCGTCCAGGTGGAACCGCCCGTCCGTCGGCGAGAAGGCGTGCGCCAGCGTGCCCAGCGGCCCGTCGAACGCCTCGCCGTCGCCGTGCGACCCCGCGTAGAACCCGATGGTGATGTCGGCGTCGGCCTCCGACGCCGTCTCCGCGAACCGCAGCGTGGTGGCGTCGGACCACCGGGCGAAGGCGCGCGCGAAGACCGCGCTCAGCGTCGCCCGGTCGATGGACGTCGCCGCGGTCGCGGTGATGGCGTACCGGAGCTCGCGGCGGAACGGCGGCCACATGGGTCCGCCGGGGAAGTACGTGTAGAGGTGCCGGCCGTGTGCGCCGCCCGCGGACGACGCGTTCCGCCGGTCCATGGTGGACGTGCCGTTGACGACGTCGGCCACGCCGCAGCGCGGGGCGACCATCTGGGACACGGTGGGCGGGTCCAGGAACCCCGTCGCGTTGAGGCCGAAGTTGCGCTGGTACGTGGCGATGGCCGCCTCCAGGTCGGCGTCGAACGCGTCGCTGAAGGGCGACGACGACAGCGCCTCCGGGAGGTACCCGAAGTGGCTCAGGTAGTCCTTGAGCCTCGCGAGCCCGTCCCGCTCGTCGCCCATGTGGCAGCCGGAGAGGTTCTGGAACGCCAGCCACGGGTTCGGGAACGGGGGCTCCGCCTCCGGCAATCCGGCCACCGGGAAGGCCGCCACCGGCGACGACGACGACGCAACGAACACTACCGCCGCCGCCATGGCAGCAGCCAGCAACAACACAAGGGAAGGAGAACCTGACTTGCCCATTGCTAATCGACGAAGTCTTTCTGCAGATGAGATGAGATGAGCAGGCGATCGAAGCAAGAGAAGCAGGCTGCTGTCACGTAAGCTTTAAGTCTCGCTCGCGAGCGGCTGGGTCAGCAGCACGGCGGGACGCGGAGATGGCCGAATAGAGGCGGGAAACGTCCGCCCCGTCCGCTTGGGTTCCAACGAACGAAATGTCCGAGTTGGTGTGTGCTTTTCCAAAGGTTTCGTTCGGTCAAGCATGGATAGTAGTATGTGGCCTTGTGTTCGCCGCATGTTGCTGTCAACCGGTCGAGCGTCGACGTGACAGATGACGGCTTCGGGGTCGGAAGCAACGCCTTTCGCTCCCGATCGAGCCTCGAGCCTTGACTAGCTATCCCGGAATTGAAGCAGCTTCCATCAGATTGATCCACACGCAAGATATCCAGGATCCCAACTTGCACCGGCCAGGAAGCAGACGAAACATGCGTCTTTGAATCGGCAACTCGTCAATCAGAGATCAGCAGGGATGCCTTCTAGTTCCAGTGCTAGGTGTGTGCAGGTGACCAACCCTTCCTGCTCTAGGCCACGAAGCGGGCGACGGTTGAAAAGATAGAGATCGATGGGTCAGTGGGAACGCAGGCGGATCAGGGCGTTCCATAGCCAGATGCTTCTTTTGCTGATGAGTGCTTTATTAACATGACATGAGCAACTCTTGAGGCACTTTCAAAAGACTGAATTATTGCAACTTTCTAGTAACAGACTGACTAAGATAAGCCATGTTGCTACTAAATGAGAAAGGAATGGCTCTGTCGTAGTAGCATATGAGAAGGTCGTCGTGGATTTTTCTGCGTGAACCGCCGGTCCGTTCTTGGCTTTGAAGCCCTTGGGAGGCCCCTCAAGTCGAACACCTTGATTCGGCCGAAAGTGCCATGATAATGACATATCTAGAACGTCGTTTACCCGGTGGGCGGCACACAAATATCCAAAGCATAAACGGATAACCGTGCAAAGAAGAGAAAAAACGATCGAATGGGTCACACGGCCCCATTTTCATTACGAAAACACAAGCCGAGTTCCGTTACCGGTAAATTGTCAGGCCAACTCCACCACACGATCCCAAACGGACTTCCGATTTAGCCGGATTTTGTCCCTTTGGGGCGGCAATAGATTCGCCCATGTTCACTTATGTCCGTTGGGTTGGGGGGTGTGTCCAACGCGCGGCCGCACCCCAAATCATATCGGTGTTGGACATGATAAAAAAACAGAAAAACTTAAATAAAATAACTAAAAAAAGTAAATAAACGCAGTTAAAAAAAACTTAAAACATAAGTTATGGGTCACGGCCACAAAATGGCTTAGTTTCACGATTCACTTAAACGACCCGGTGCCATAATTAACATAAAAATAAAATTAAAAAACGCCGCCCACGCGCTCCTGCCGCGCTCGTCTATGCCGTGGCCGTGGCCGTCTTCAGTGGCCGCCGGTGTCGTCGTCGTCGCTGACGAGGTCGACGTAGTCCGGCGGCGTCCAGAGGTGGGCCGGCGGTCCGTGGTGCATGTGGGCGGGCTGGAAGGTGGCAGGTGCCTGCACCACCTCCTCCCATGGCGAGGCATCCCGCTCCAGTGACCGCGGCGGCGTGGGGCACCCGTTCACGCCTCCTACAGCGTCCGCCATCTTCGGCCTCCTCCTTTTTCACGGAGCCGCGACAGCGTCCCGACGAGGAGCCAGTCTCGCGGTCGTGCTTCCCCTTGCGGGCGTAGTTCCAGAGGCCCATGACTACGAGGCGGCCGGCCGGCGAGGTCGAGGCTAGAGTTTGGAGGTTTGGGGGTGTCGGGTTTCGAGGAGGCTGGGAGGGGGGGGGGGGGGGGGTTGGAGTGGGGAGTGTGGACGACGACTGGTCCACGTCTTCCCCATTTAAGAAGGACCGCGACCGTTCGTCTGGGCGGATGACAGGCGGGGCCGACCGCGCGTGCGCATTGATGTTGGCGGGTGGGAGGTAGGTGGCCGCCTGCCACGCGGCCCCGACGCGGACGAGCGACGCGTCCGTTTGCTGTCCGCCGCGACTCAAACCAGGCGCATGTTTGCGCTCGAAATGGATCGGCTCGGACACAAAGCGGACCAGATGGGTCCGGGCCGTCGCGCACTGGGCCATCACGTTTGTTCCTTTTACCCCAAACGGATAGGGCCGAACGGGATGAGGTCGCGCGGTGAAGTTGGCCTCAGTCCCTTTCCTCTAGTGGGTGTCTTGAAATTCATAATATGTTCCAGTATTTCGTTACTGGTAGATGTTCGAATTGTTTGTACGAAGGAAAAGCCGTACTCATATCCAAACAAAGCCATTGTAATAATCAATGAAAAGGCAATGATTTTGCCTTTATTTAAAAAAATCGATTGAATTAGCCTCTCATGATTGAAAACATCTGTGTGATGGGTTTTGGGGTTTCTCATCCAGCTATCATTGCTTTATGTACAGATCTTTTTGATGGATGTATTAATATTTTTTGACTTAATTCAATCCATGTGAAAAACACAGGATGACCACGAGGCTAGTAGGAATCACGTACTAAGAGGGTGCTTGGATCCAAGGAACTTATTTTAGTCTAACTAAAAATAGTCTCTTCAAGAGGCTAAAGTTCCAAGCACCCTGACTAAAGAGAGGCTAAAACTAGTCTTGAGACTAAAAATTTTTAGTCAAAGGTACCCCTACTAAAATATGGATTAGTCCTCTCTCTCCTCATTTAACTCCTCTCCTTTAACACATGCGAGTTCTGCATTGAAGGGTTTGCAGAATAATAAATGCTCATTAACTTGATTTTAGTCTCTTTAGTATTTGAATCCAAGCATGGATAAGGCTAGCAAGTTTTAGTCCCACTACTTTTAGTCGTGGGACTAAAACGTATCTAAGCACCCTTTAAGCATAGCACATGAATCTTTATGAACATAGTAAGTACTGCAGACGCATCAACCAATGAAAGTGAGATGAACAGATTATACCATGTGGTTGAGAAAGTGACGGCCGTGGCATCGGCAGGTTGATAGATTTTTTTTATTTATTTGCGGAAAGCGGCAGGTCTGAGACAAGCGTGTGGAAGAAAACCAAACGGCGTCTCGCAATCCACAAGAGAAGACAATGCTGGTACGAGAGCGACCACTCGTACCAGTGATGGTATCATGCTGCGCCGCCTTTACCACGTACAAACGGATCTCGGATGTGACGAACAGAAAGACTCCAACTCAAGACACAGAAGTAGAAACCTCACCTCCAGAAATGACCCAGAGGGGGAATAAAAAAAAAGGCATCCACCTCGCCATTGCTTCAATCACGAAGACTACGACATCGATCTTCATCGTCATCCATGTCCTCAAGAGAGGCTCCTCCATTCATCTCATTGTAATCTCAAATCGTAGTGTTGATTTATACGTGTATCACATTGATCATTCATCTTTCATTGCTATGATCACCTCGGTGATGTCTTGTATCTCTATGTTTGAGTAATTTTCTAGTCCTCGGGGATATGGAGGAATCCTAATAGTCATATGAATTGAACACCAATAAGATATATAATCTTTGTTATATGATTGTGATAATGTTCTCCGTGGTATTGCGCAAACGTCGCCTGCACAATATTTAGCCATAGTGGAATTGAACGAAACTATTATCTTTGTGATATGAAGGTTAGAGGTACAACGGTCACATAAGCTACCTCCTCTACTCAGTGGATCATTAGTAAGGGAATAACGGAGACCCATACGCTTTATGTCGCCTCCACAAAGAGAAAATGAGACTCTTAATCACCATCCTACTTTGCCGGCAGTTATTGGAGGGACGGTGGTGACGTGCGTGTGATGTCTACTACACAATCTTCTTCTTGTAGACGTTTTTGGGCCTACAGTAGCAATTTTCCCTCAAGTGGATGACCTAAGGTTTATCAATCCGTGGGAGGCTAGGTTGAAGATGGTCTCTCTCAAACAACTCTGCAACCAAATAACAAAGAGTCTCTTGTGTCCCCAACTTTAAAGAGAAAACTCAATCCATTACAAGAGAGTAGAGGGGGAGAAACATCATAAGATCCAACTATAATAGCAAAGATCGCGATACATCAAGATCGTGCCAAATCAAGAACACGAGAGAGAGAGAGAGAGAGAGAGAGAGAGAGAGAGAGAGAGAGAGAGAGAGAGAGAGAGAGATCAAACACATAGCTACTGGTACATACCCTCAGCCCCGAGGGTGAACTACTCCCTTCTCATCATGGAGAACGCCTGGATGATGAAGATGGCCACGGTAAGGATCCCTCCCAGGTGCCGAACAGGTCCCGATTGGTTTTGGTGGCTACAAAGGCTTGCAGCGGCGGAACTCCCGATCTAGGTTATTTTCGGAGGTTTCAGATTTATAGGATTTTTGGCGAGGGTCTCACGTCGGGGGTCTCGGGTTGTCCACGAGGCGGGGGCCCACGCCCGGGGGTGGGCGCGCCCACCCTCATGGGCAGCCGGGACTCTCCTGGCCCAACTCTTTTACTCTGGGGGCTTCTTTTGGTCCAGAAAAAATCATCAAAAATTGGCACGTCAATTGGACTCCGTTTGGTTTTCCTTTTATGTGATACTCAAAAACAAGGAAAAAACAGAAACTGGCACTGGGCTCTAGGTTAATAGGTTAGTCCCAAAAATCATATAAAATATCATATAAATACATATAAAACATCTAAGATGGATAATATAATAGCATGAATACTTCATAAATTATAGATACGTTGAAGACGTATCAGCGTGATATGAAGTTGCGACTGTATGCACATATCTTGCTATGGACTACGGCACTCCGCCCACACAATGCACATATAACAGAGATTACATATCTGAACCAAAAGGTGTGTTTCTACATTATAAAGTATCATAAATACTAGTATTGAATCTAGACTCTCTCATAACTCTTTTAGCCCTACTGCATAATCCATCATTTTCATTACTCTCTTGTTCTTAGGCCCTGTTTGTTTGGGCTTGGGCTTCAGCTTTTGCTGCTTCTAGCCCCCTAAAAGCTGAAGCCCAGCCAAACACCTATTTCGTGCGATGGTGCTTCCGAGAAGCACGTCTCGAAATTGCACTGTGAAGTAAAAGCACCTCTAGACTAGCTTCCCGTAGCTCCATCGGCTTCTCATCCCCTCCCGCAGAAGCCTGCCCTTCCACTTTGCTGAAATTACATCAAGAATGCCATCGCCACCCCTTCAGATTTTTCCTCTCTCAAACCCCGTCACCGCATTCGCCCCCACCCCGCCTAGCTGGTAGCAATAGAGAGCAGAGGATGCGCTAGGGTTCGGCCCGCCGCCGCCATCCCCGGCCACCCCGGCAGCCGGAGCTCGCGCCCCCTCGGCCGGATCTCTCCCCGTCTCCTCCCGATCTGGCAGATCGCTCCCCTGCCTCCTCCACGACCCAACGCTGCCGCCATCTGCAGCAGCGACACTGACGGGATCCATCCTTCTCCAGCCACAACGGGTACTGGATCCGACCACCACTCTCACGACCTCGGCTGCGTGGAGCACGAACTCCTAGGTTGCTGCCTCGACCACGCCTCCTCGGTCTCCCTCCCCTGCTACCTCGCGCAAGCTCAAGGTGAGCCATTTCTGGACAATTCCTATGAAGAAATTGTACTTGTTGTGAACAAATTATCATGTTGCTTGGTGTATGATTGGTATGAAAAAAAGGTCATGGAAGTAGATGTGATATGCTTGGTAGTGCTGTCATGGTAATTTCATAATTTGAATGGTACACATTCTCAACTAAATGGTAGTATCGTACATTAATTTGCTTGTTTATTGTATGGTAGTGTTGTCAATATTTTGATTGAACAAATGACTGCCCACTATATGTGTATGTCAATATAACAAATGATAAAAGGGAAAAGAAATTGTACTTATTGTGTGTGTGTGTGTTCATGTATTTGTTGCTTACATAGATGGTAAAGAAAAAGAAGAAGTTAAGATGAAAGCCAATTGGGATCCGGTTGCTGCTCAAATATTTTGTGAGCTAAAAGTTAGGTCAAGTGATACATAAAAAACAAATTTATATTAAACTTTTATGCATATGAAAAAATCGATACGACATGTTAATTTTAAAGAACGTTATACAAAATCAATGTACTAACAAAAGGAGTAATATGTGATACTTTTTAATTCCACATATTACACTTTATATTTTAATTTTAAGACATTTTTGGGAGTAGTATGGCTCCGTGAAATAAAAAATAACCAATTCTCAATTTGAGATCCATAGTCGTTTTGATCAAGATCTAATCATCTTTTTGTTTTTGCTCAAATCTAGATGTTAATATAGGATTTTTTTTCTTGGAATCGTGTGACAAATTCACGAATGCTTTAAAATCATTAATTAAAGGGAAGCCCCCCTTCTAACTAGAGTATAACCGACAAAACCACATTTCTATTTTTCTATAGTTAGATGCATACGGTGTCCATATATAGGTTCGGTGTTAGTAAATATCTTGACAAAGACTTGTAGAATATGTAGAGTATATAAATATCTGGTACTAGACCAGAACTCCAGAAGGAGGTTTGTAAGAGCGTGTGTGGTCTTGACCAAAACCTGGGTAAGCAATATTGGACCTGGGTTGCAACATCTCATAGCTGAAAAATGACCCGGTTCTAGCTCTAGGATCAATTAGAGCAAATTTTTGAACTGCCACGTCGGCCTCTCCCCTCTACTACCTGGATGTCAGGATCATCGTCTGCTCCATTACCAAATCCTAGCGGGTGGGGTCTTGCTTCGTCTGTCTGAATTTTCATGCCGAGATGTCGACATGTGATTTGACCACTAGAATGCCATGATTTCTCACTGTCATTGCCCATTAATTTCCCTGTAACATCCCCAGCATCACACTACAGTAATCTTCTCATAATAAAGGTCATGTCATCATGATCATCATGCCAAAATGCCACTTGTCTAAAATCTGCTTCAAATTCAACTTGCATGTCAAATATTTGCTTCTTCTTTCATGCAATCAAAATAGTTCACAATATAACAAATATTCTCCAAGTATTTTTCATGTTAAAACCAAAATCTTTGGAGTTCCCAAATTGCCCCTGGAAATCAATTAGTGTTCCAGCAGCATTTAAATATGCCATTCCCAATCTCCAAAATTCCTAGTCAATTCTTCTTGCCTCCAAACTATTTGTGGCAATACCTAAAAATGTGGAGAACTTAATGGGCCAAGTCCCATATTTTTCCAAAATCCTTTGGATGCTCAAATAAATCTTTTCCTCTCTCTATTTTATTTTAAAAAGAAAAAGGAAAGGAAAAAACAAAAAAAAACAAAAAAGAAATTGACCCTTTTCACTGGGCCAAACGGCCTAGCTGGCCGTCGGCCCACCCCAGTCGGCCCACTCTTCCTCCCCGGTCGCCTTCCCCCTTCTCCTGTTCGGCCGACCCGCGCCCGTGGTCGCCGTCGAACCCGCTCGTCGCCTCACGCCTCGCCGACGAGGGAATAAGGATCCCTTCCCTCCGCGTCGCCTCGGGCTCCCTCCCCACTCGCCCACTTGCCCCCTCTCTCCCTCGTCGCTCTCTCCCTCGCACCCCAGATCCCCTCCCCATCGCATCCGAACGCCACGGCCGCCATGGCCGCCGTCGCCCTCGCGGCTAGCGTCCTCCACGCGCCCTTCCAACATGCATGTTCGCTCCGCCGCCGTCCCCTACACCGCTTGCCACATCAAGTTGGAGCTCGGAGCCCCTGCAATGATGGCGGCGACTTCATCTTCCTCCTCGGCCACCTCGGATCGCTGCCGCCGTTCGTCGTCATCGAGCCTTCCCCGGCCCGCTAAGCACATCTGCAGGACCCCTGTGAGCATCTCTCTCCTTCCCGTCACTCCACACGCTTGATTTTGAGCTCTAGCAATCGATTCGCTGTCGCCCGAAAGCTTGCTCCGCCGCTCACCTCGCCGTCGCGACCACAGCTCACGCCGCTGGCGTTTGAGCACATCGTCGTGCTCGACGTCTTCGTAGGAGGCCGTAGCACCCACCAGCTCTTCCCCTCGTGCCCCCATGCGTCTTTCCCATCGGTGTCGTGCTCCGGTCGCCGATGCCGTCGACGCGGCACTCACCTCCGGCCACCCCCGGCTGCTCCCACCACCCCAGTTAGATGTGGCTCGCTCCGCTCGTTCATGCGAGCCCAAGCACGCCCGAAACCGTCGCCTATGGCCCGTTTCCGGCGCGGGATGTCGTGGTTCTAAGTCTGACAGTAGAATGGGGGGTAGGTATGGAGAGGCAAGATCCTAGCTATGGAGTAGTTGTATACGCAATGGATTTACGAGTTCAGCCCTTCTCGGAGGAAGTAACAGCCCTCGTCTCGGAGCCCGGAGGCGCCGATGGATTATATGCGTATGTGTTACAGGGTGCGAACCCCTCTACCGTGGAGGGGGTGGCTTATATAGAGTGCGCCAGACCCCAGCCGCCCACGTGAGCGAGGGTTTAAGATGCGTTAAGGATAGGCGTTCTTGGTAACGCCTACATAAAGTATCATTATGATCATAAAGACTATTTAACTACTGACCGTTTGGACACCGAGTGGCTCTTGGACTCTGGTGGTCGAGTGGGTCTTCATGGTCGAGTGTCTTTGAATCATCGGTGGAAACCTACCAGGTCGATGGAAGGCCGCTTCTTTCGCGAGTGTCCTTGTGGAGGGTACCTTTGGGCATGTCTATGACCCTACCTAGGTACATGACTTCATCATTAGCCCCGAATGGATCGAGGTTTGAGTGAGGAAGGAGTTGATAATCTTTCCGACCTGTTCTTCGTGTTGCAGTGTGTCTTACTCGGATCAACGACCTTTTAGTGATGGCATCAACTTCTCTTTCATCGCCTTGATCCATTCTTCACATTTGTCGAGTGAACTTTGTGAACTTGAGGATTTCCGAGCGAAAGATCGGAGGAAATCTGCTATCTGACAGGTTGCTCCGCGGTTAGTGGATTTCGCGGGATCTGAATTTTGGGAAGCGCGCGAAGCGGAGAAAACTGCGGCACTTGGATGGGATGAGACGATGACGCCTCGATCTTCGTGCCGCCTTTTTCGCCATCTATCGCGTGCATGCCTGTTGCGGGATTTGACGGGATTGCCTGGGCCTACCGGTCAGCCACTCGGAAGCGGCCCCTTATAAAGCATCGGACGGGGTAGTTTGAACAGTGCAACCTCAATCTTCCCCTCTCTCCGCCTCCAAACCTTCTTGCTGCGCTCTTAGCCTGCTCAAGACCGCAGCTCGATGCACCTTCGCCGGCGACCATGGTGAAGGAGAAGACGCAGCCTTGGAACAGTGAAGAAGGCGGCGGCGGTTTAAGGGGAGAGCGCCCGATCAGGCGGATCTTCTTCGCGGTCCAAACTGCCGCAAGGTTGGGTCCAGGGAGACTGGATCCGCTCGACCATCACCAAGAAGGACCTCACCGATCTGGCCAATGAGGGACTGATCCCCCATGGGTCGGCAAGGCTTCCGGGAACGGAGTGGCAACCGCGGCCTGAAGAGGGTGAGTGCGTTCTCCTAGCCACTCACGTAGATCGGGGATTTTCTCTACCGCCGAATCCTTTTTCCGGGGTTTCGAACTTTTTTGGAGCGCAACTCCATCATTTCACTCCCAACTCCATTGTCTACCTTGCTGCTTTCATTTTGTTATGCGAAAACTTCTTGGGCTGTCGGCCGCATTGGGGCCTCTTCAAGCACATATTCACCTGTCGCTCTCAGACGGTGAAGAAAACGAACCCGAATGACGAGAGAACCCAAGTAATCCAGATGTGTGGGGACTCGGGGTCCGGATGAGGGGAAAAGCGCTTTCGGCTATGACTCTCCCGACTTCGGTTAGAGGGTGGCGATCGACCTGGTTCTATCGCCAAGACCAGCCGACGCCGGGCGATCGACTGGACTCCCTCCTTTCTCCATGAGTCGAGTGAACAAGCCATCTTCCTGAAGGTGCTACGGAGGAGAAGGCCCAAGTAAAACTGTTGATGGAGCGCGTAGTCCAGCTCATTCATGACGGGGTGACCGGCATGGATCTCCTGGAGGTTTTCCTCCGACGTCGTATCCAGCCACTCCAATACCTAGGCTATCCGATGTGGATGTACTCCGGTACAGATGATACCACTCGGATCCATCCGGAAGGAGGTCGATGGCGCCATCTTTGGAAGTGGATGACTGCCATCACAGGAAACAAAGATAACCCTCGCGGAGCTAGGAGGATTCCACCACTCGACCAGACTTATGAAGTGGACAAGGTATAACCACTTATCTCCGACTGTGATTCGGCTGCATTCATTCTGTTTAGATGTCAATTCGTCGACTGACTTTTGCCTTGTTTTGTTGTCTTCTAGGTCACCACTGAGATTTACTCGATGCCCAACGGGGCGCAGGAACCAGTCGAAGAAGAAGAAGGAAGCGGAGGTGAAAGCCAGGAAGAATGGGAGTCCAACGGTGAGGAGGATGAGGGGGACGACAGCTCTGATGAAGAGGAGGAGGAGGAGGAAGAGGAGGAAGACGTCGATCCTCCCCGCTCGGAAGGAAGGTCCAAGATGACGCATGACCCGGCGGCCGGGCGTGGTAAAGCTATTATACCCTTCGGATACCGTCGAAGCGACCTCGGACAACTTCCCCTGCGCCGACTGAGAAACCGCCGAAGCAACCTCGAGCAATGTCGTCGAAGCCAGCAAAGGCCCTGCCCAAAATGCGGATGGTCATTCCCACCATCTCCGGGTAACCAGCAGAACTTGTATTTCCCTATTCAACATGAGTGTACTTTAGGTCGACTTGATGGTGATCAGCCGATTCTTGAAATCTGCGGTCTTTGCTACCTCGAGACCTCAGCCAAGCACGAAGATCGGAAATGGAAGATGCCGCCACCTCCAACCTTGGTATGATCTCTGTAGTTTCGCTTTTAGTCATTGGATTTCCATGCTTATTTTTGAATCTTTCTTGTAGTTCCGCTTTGATGTCATTGATCTCCCGATGATGACGAGGAAGCACCATTGAGGAAGAGGAAAAACAATAGGGTGCCTGCTGGCAAGGCTGCTCCAGTTGTGACGATACGAGGCGTTGGTTTCGAGGAGGCAACCCCACTCGGGCATCTGTGTCTTTGCTGAACCGGTGACAAGTGCTCGACCCGCTTCGTCAACTGCTGATCCACCATCGCTTTTTGCTATACACCACGTCCCGGAAGACCAAGTGAGTGCTGCTAAGGAGGCTATACGCCAGGCAGGGATCATGATGGACAAAGTGAAGGCGGTCCGAGAGGCTAGCCAGGCGGCCTATGATGCTAGTTCAGCTCTCCAGAGCAATGTCCAAGTAAGTCGATCGTTGCTTACTCTGTTAGGATATGCTACCTGAAACTACTTGCTTTGTTAGGATATGCTACCTGAAACTGCTTCTTTCTGGAGATTTCCATATCTGTACACCCACTGGGTGGGTGTGTCGATTGAGTTTTTGTGGGGGCACGCTGAGTGCACCCACTGGGTGTAGTCCCCCCGACTATGGTGGACTGCGTGCAGTCGACTATAGTCTTTATACTGTGAACTTCTTCACTCGACTTGGACGGACCAAGTCGAATGGAACCGTAAAACCGGTGGGGGCACGCTGAGTGCACCCACCGGTGTAGTCCCGAGACTATGGTGGATCGTGCGATCGACTAGAGTCTAAAGAACTATTTTTACCGCTGTGACGGCGACACTTAGCCATGGTTTTAGAATCATGACCTTTTGCCTCTTTTGGTCGATTGGTCGAACCAAATTAGTAAAACCAGTGGGGGCACGCTGAGTGCACCCACTGGTGTAATCCCGAGACTCTTGTCAATGCTTTGATTCGATTGTAGTCTTAGAAATCTCTGATTTTCCTTAGTCACTCGGAAGTGATCTGTCTTTGATGTCTTTCGTTGGTTAACTCTTTGTAGAAATCTTGCGAGCTTGTGGCTCTCTATCTTGAGTTAGAGAACAAGCAGATCCAGCTCAACCTCGACTTGAAGCTTGCTCAGGAGAATTTGCAGAAGGCGAAGGATGAAGCAAAAGGTATGGCTGGTGAGAATTTTGACGATCGTCTTTGTTTTTCTATTCATTCTCAACTCTGTTCTCATTGTTGCTTTGCGATAAACTGGAAGAGACTTTGAAGAAGAAGGACCTTGACCTTGCGGAAGCCTAGAAGTATATGCTTTGGAGAAAACAAAGCTCGTTGAAGAGAAGCTTGCCTCAGTCGACAAACTTGAAGATGAAAATGCCAAGCTGAAAGCCGCTCTTGACGCGGCCAACAAGGAAGTTAGTCGACTGAAGAACGACAAGATTGCTCTGTCTGACAAGGCTGGCCAACTGGCGGGGAAGCTAAATGACTTGGAGATTTATCTTGGAGGGCTCGCCAAGAAGCTGTTTCTCCTGCTTGAAGGTAATCTCTTTTATCCGACTGTCTTGCTATCACCGGCTCACCGCATGATTGTTATTTTGAGTCTGAGCTGTGTTTTCAGAATTCTGTCAAAACTTCGAAGAAGAAACCAGTCGAGTGGAGACCATCCTGGACCCCATCAACTCTCATGTGAAGGACGAAGCTGCCATGAATGTACTCCGACTGGAGTCTCGCATTGCTAGCGTGGTGGATTATCTTGCTCGACTGAAAGCTGCGGTGTCACGGATCGACTCGACTCTCTGGCCAGATCAGACACTCCAGAATGACCTTGAATCCTTAATGACTCGACTGAATGAGATTCCAAGTCGAGTGCAAGAATGGAAAAAGTCTTCTGCCAGGTGTGGTGCTGATGTTGCTCTGTCTCTGGTTCACGACCACCGCAAGGAAGCGCAAGAGGACAAGCTGGCGTCCCTCAAAGTTGCTAACACCAGGAAGTATGACTTTCGATCTTTCATGGAGACCTTCATTGCTGCTGCTACCCGTATTGCCGACGGAATCGACCTCGACCAGTTTGTTGCACCTTCCAGTCCTCCACCGGAGGAGTAAAAAACTTCTAAGTCCCACCTTAAATTTGCCTCGGAATGCCGAGTGGTTTTTGTAACCGACAAACTTTAACAGGCTTAACGCCTGAGCTCCTTTGGATCCGTAGGACGTTTATCCGAACTTTATCTATCCTTGAACATGCTTTATTTGCTCTTCATTCGGAATATATTTCATTGTTGTAGGTAGTATCCTTGAGGTGAAACTCCAGTCGACTTGTACTTCATCTATCTTGCAGGTAGAGATGGAGCACAGGCTGCGACTGACCTCGTCGTCCTTGCGGGTTGGGATGGACCGCACGTTGTACTTGTGGCGAAGCTCCGAAGGAGAAGGTAGCAGTCGACCTGCACCTCGTCGTCCTTGCGGATTGAGATGGATCGCACGTTGTACTTGTGGCGAAGCTCCGAAGGAGAAGGTAGCAGCCGACCTGCACCTCGTCGTCCTTGCGAATTGAGATGAAGTCCTTACTTAGGCGAGCACTGGATCGCAGCTAAGCCCCCGAGTGGGAGGTTTGCTCTCCACTCGGTAGGATTTTTATTACTTAGGCGAGCACTGGGCTGCAGCTAAGCCTCCGAGTGGGAGGTTTGCTCTCCACTCGGTAGGATTTCTATTACTTAGGTGAGCACTGGGCTGCAGCTAAGCCCCCGAGTGGGAGGTTTGCTCTCCACTCGGTAGGATTTCTATTACTTAGGCGAGCACTGGGCTGCAACTAAGCCCCCG
The DNA here is from genome assembly GCA_021605205.1 of Aegilops longissima. Taxonomy (NCBI): domain Eukaryota; kingdom Viridiplantae; phylum Streptophyta; class Magnoliopsida; order Poales; family Poaceae; genus Aegilops; species Aegilops longissima. The sequence goes on along the minus strand of CM038681.1, from coordinate 558,138,126 downwards.
AGTGAGAGGTTTGCTCTTCACTCGGTAGGATTTCTATTACTTAGGCGAGCACTGGGCTGCAGCTAAGCCCCCGAGTGGGAGGTTTGCTCTCCACTCAGTAGGATTTCTATTACTTAGGCGAGCACTGGGCTGCAGCTAAGCCCCCGAGTGGGAGGTTTGCTCTCCACTCGGAAAGTTTTTCATGGCGTAGCTTTGGAGGAGAAGGTAGCAGTCGACCTGCACCTCGTCGTCCTTGCGAAGCGTTCTTTATTTTGAATGTTTAGGCGAATCCTTGGGTTGTTGCTAAGCCCCCGAGTGAGAGGCTGACTCTCCACTTGGTAGGATCTAAATACTTAGGTGAGTACTTGGACTGCAGCTAAGCCCCCGAGTGGGAGGCTGGCTCATCACTCGGTAGGATTTTGAATACTTAGGCGAGTACTTGGACTGCAGCTAAGCCTCTGAGTGGGAGGCTGGCTCACCACTTGGTAGGATTTTGAATACTTAGGCGAGTACTTGGACTGCAGCTAAGCCCCCGAGTGGGAGGCTAGCTCACCACTCAGTGGGATTTTGAATACTTAGGCGAGTACTTGGACTGCAGCTAAGCCCCGAGTGGGAGGCTGGCTCACCACTCGGTGGGATTTTGAATACTTAGGCGAGTACTTGGACTGCAGCTAAGCCCCCGAGTGGGAGGCTGGCTCACCACTCGGTAGGATTTTGAATACTTAGGCGAGTACTTGGACTGCAGCTAAGCCCCCGTGTGGGAGGCTGGCTCACCACTCGGTAGGATTTTGAATACTTAGGCGAGTATTTGGACTGCAACTAAGCCCCCGAGTGGGAGGCTGGCTCACCACTCGGTAGGATTTTGAATACTTAGGCGAAGCGGATTCGCAGCTAAGCCCCCGAGTGGGAGACCGGCTCGCCACTCGGAAAGGATTTTTTTTACAAACTTAGGCGAACCGGATTCGCAGCTAAGCTACCCACTGGGGGAAATTTCAACAAAAAGTAATAACAATCGCTGGGAAAATCATAACATTCTTGTCTTAGATAGCAAACTACAAAAGTACTTTTATTACATCTCAACCGAGTGAGTATTTAAGTATAAAAGGGGCGGAGCAACTCCGCATTCCAAGCTCGAGGTTCGTCGATCTGGCGATCAATGTTGTAGAGATGATACGCTCTGTTGTGGAGAACTCTTGTGACGATGAAGGGACCTTCCCAAGTGGGAGCGAGCTTGTGTGGTTTCTGTTGATCCACTCGAAGGACCAAATCTCCCTCTTGGAAGGCTCGACTCTTCACATTTCTGGCATGGAATCGACGCAATTCTTGCTGATAGATAGTCGAGCGGATCAGGGCCATCTCTCTCTCCTCTTCCAAGAGGTCGATTGCATCTTGCCGGGCTAGTTCCGCTTCTTCTTCGAATATAGTTCGACTCGAGGCACGTTGTGAAGCGGTGACTCGGCAGAATCTACTTCAGCTCCATAGACCGGAAGAATGGAGTTCTCCCGACCGATTAGGAGTGGTCCTCAATCCCGTGAGATGGAAGTTAAATTCGTCGACCCAAGCTCTGCTGCGTGCTTGAGATCATGTATCGGCCGTGGTTTCAGCCCTTTGAGAATGAGGCCGTTTGCACGCTCTGCTTGTCCATTCGACTGAGGATGAGCAACTGAAGCATAGTCGACCCGCGTGCCCTAAGAGGCGTAGAAGGCTTTGAACTTGTCATTATTGAAGTTTGACCCATTGTCGGTGATGATGCTATGTGTGACGCCCGGGTAATTAAGCTACAGTAATCCCCACTAATGATGCCACGTCACCTTTGTCACTGTAGTTAATCTCGGGTTAGTTCAAAAACCGGTTCGAATTCAAATTCAAAATCAAGCAAACAATAAAAGTTTTCAAATATTAAAACTAAAATGTTCAGAGTGAGCCAGATAATGCATAGGTAATTATGGTGGTGAAACCACACTTTTATAAAATGTTTAAATATTCTAAATTGTTTTAAACAGTGGCAAAGACAATTAGTTGAATGCCTTTTTCTAATAAATAAAATATTAAACTAATTTATTTTGTTGCCCCAAACTTATGAGGCAGTAGCTAATTGCTAACACTAAATTAGGGACTATTTTAGTAGTTTATAAAACTAAGATAAAAGAGGAACTAAATTAAAACAGAAAACAGAAAAGGAATAATAAAAATAAAACAAGAAGAAAGGGAATAAGAGGAGAAGGCCCCCCCCCACTGGGTTCGGCCCAGCAGGCCGGCCCAGTCAAACACCGGCCCAGCCGGCCACCCCACACTCCCCATTACCGCCCCCACCGATCAAACCCTAACCTCGCTCCTCCCCGATTCGGGATCTGGATCGGGCGAGGCCCCGACCCGCCACTGCCTCGATCCCTCCTCCCGCTCCCTCGCTCGATCTGACACAGCCCATGCCAAGGTGCCCGCCCGCTGCCTCTCCCGGCGACCGCGCCTTCCCCGCCACCTCGCTGAAGGCCTCCCATCCTCCTCCCGTGCAAGGTGCCTCCCTCGACGCTGGCCCAGATCGGGGCTCGACCCATGGCGCCCGAGCCTCGGCGCTGCGTCGTCGCTGTCCCGCCACCCGTCCCGGCGTCGCCGGCGCCGCCGTCACAGGGACCGCTGGAGCCGCCGGAGCCCCCTCGCCGGATCTCCCGCGCCTGCGCCGCCCGTCTACAACCCCCTCCCCGATCGGAGCTCCTCGCCGCCGCCTCATCCCACCACCACCTCGTCGGCGTCGCCTCGTCTTGACCACCTCCCAGCGCCACCTCGCCCGGCCGCCGCCCGTCTTCGCCGGCGTCGCCATGCCTCCCCCGCGTCGGGCGCCACCTCGACTCCTCCTCGCCCGGACCTCGCGTCCTCGGCCTCTTCCCGCCGCCGCCCGGCAAGCCTCGGCGCCCCTCTCCCCATAACGCCGGTGAGGCCCCCGCCTCTTCTCTCCCCCCCTCAGTGCATGAGCACGCCCGACCAACCCCGTCCGCTCCTCCTCGCCCCTCGCCTGTCAGCCATCCGTCACCGCACCTTTGGCCACACCCCCACCTTGCTGCCCTTCCGCCGGCGTTCCACTCGGTGACGGTGGCCATTGCGCCATAGACCACGCACCGACGCCGCGCCCTCTGCGCTCGGCCCTCTCCTAGGTCGGCGCTAGGACCCCCACGGGTCAGCGACTAGGGCCCCCCCCCGAATTTAATTAGAAAAATAAAAAATGAAATGGTTTAACAAATTAATTAATAATTAATTAATTAAGTTAATTAATCCGGGTTAATTAATTCAATTAACTAATTAAGTTTAATTAAACTATAGTTAAATTTAACCTAATCCTAATTAACTTAATTAGGGGATGACAGGTGGGTCCCCCTGGACCCACATGTCAGGTTGACCAAGTCAACGGTCAACGCTGACTGCTGACGTCAGCATGACCTCATGCTGACGTCATAATTCCATTTTAGAATTAATTAATTAATTAATTAAATTCCGAAATTAATAAAATCTTTAGAAAATCATATCTTTTAATCCGTAACTTCGGTTAAAATATTTTCAACATGAAAGTTGCTCGAGCGACGAGGCGAATCCGGATCGCGGTCGTTCATCCGCCACACACCCTAACCTATCGAACCTGCAAACTTTCCTCTCCGGTTCATCTGGTGACAAGCGTCCGGGCAGGAAAACTTTCCGGATGTTTCCCCTTCGCGGTATCGCCTAGTGCTACGTTAGAACACGTCTAGCTCATCTGTTGTCTGTTATGCACTTGCTCGCTATGTATTTACTGTTTCTTCCCCTCTTCTCTCCGGTGACCCCGAGACCGATCTTGATGTCCTGTGATCGACTACGTCACCGACGACCCTCTCTCTTGCCGAGCAACCAGGCAAGCCCCCTTGATCACCGGATATCGCCTACTCTTCTCTATCTGCTTGCATTAGAGTAGTATAGCATGTTACCGTTTTGAGATACTCCTATCTTTGCCGCATAGCTTTGTCCTTGTTACTCTTGTTGTTATCTTTACCTATTCTCTTTGCTTAGTATAGGATGCTAGTACTTTCATCTGTGGCCCTACATCCTTGTCCGTCTGCCGTGCTATACTATCGGGCCGTGATCACTCGGAGGTGATCACGGGTATATACTATATCTTGTACACTATTACATTACCAGTGGTACTGTTAGGAGATGGGGCTGAAAGGACGGGTGGCTCCATCCCGGTAGAGGTGGGCCTGGGTTCCCACGGCCCCGATTGTTACTTTGTGGCGGAGCGGCAGGGCAGGTTGAGACCGCCTAGGAGAGAGGTGGGCCTGGCCTGTTAAGTTCGCGTTACTTAACACGCTTAACGAGGTCTTGGTATTTGATCCGGGTTGGCTCGAGCTTATACGCACTAACCATCTCGCGGGAGTAGTTATGGGTATCCCGCGTCGTGGTATCGGCCGAAATACTTCAGACGTCGTGACGAGAGGCGGCGCGCCGGATTGGACTGGAGCGCTTTCTGGGCTAGGTGCGCTTCCGCGTCACAGACGAACGTGCTTGGTGTGCTTTCGAGGCGATGGGCCCGGACCCTGCGGCGCTTAGGTTTGAGACCGGCGTGTTGGCCTCTCTGTTGTGCCTAGGTGGGGCTGCGGCGTGTTGATCTTCCGCGGCGGGCATGACCCAGAAAGTGTGTCCGCCAAATGGGATCAAGCGTCTTTGGGTAAGATGGTGCACCCTGCAGGAAGTTAATCTATTCGGATAGCCGTGATCTTGATAACAGGGCGACTTGGAGTTGTACCTTGAGCTTATGACAACTAGAACCGGATACTTGATAAAACACACCCTTCCAAGTGCGGATACAACGGTGGTCGCTCTCGCTCGGGGATATGAGCGAGGGATCGCGGGTAGGATTATTGCTATATGATGTTACTTGGAGGACTTCCGTTTGTCCTCTTACATGCATTGCAAGACCGGTGTCGAAGCGTAGTCTTCGTTAAGACTAGCTATCCCCTCTTATTACGGCTTCTGCGATTCAGTCCATCGATATGGCCCTTTACACATATATCCATGCATATGTAGTGTAGCTCCTTGCTTGCAGTACTTTGGATGAGTACTCACGGTTGCCTTGTTCCCCTTTTCCCCTACCTCTACTTGATTGCTGCAACAGACGATGGAGCCAGGGCGAGGCCACCGCCTATGACGACTACTACTGGAGGTGCCTACTACTACGTGCAGCCCGGACGACGACCGGGAGTAGCTTAGGAGGATCCCGGCGGAGGCCTGCTCCTCTTCGATCAGTATCCCGTTTGTGCTAGCCATCTTATGGCACCTTGTTTAACTTATGTCCGTACTCAGATATTGTTGCTTCCGCTGACTTCGTCTATGATCGAGCACTTGTATTCGAGCCCTCGAGGCCCCTGGCTTGTATTATGATGCTTGTATGACTTATTTTATTTGTAGAGTTGTGTTGTGATATCTTCCGTGAGTCCTCGATCTTGACCGTACACATTTGCGTGCATGATTAGTGTCTGATTAAACCGAGGCGTCACAAGTTAGTATCGAGCCATTGCTGTAGGAATCCCCCTTCCACACTCCTTGGCCGAAGTCGAGTCTAGACATTGCAAAAACTTTTACTAACATGGCTGTGCGGCCCATGGGCCCACGTCGCCATTGGGTGGTATTAGGATCTTTTACTCCTCGACCTTTACTCTGGGATTCTGAACGCTCTTCTATTCGGGTTAAACGATTTTTACAAAAATCTAACTTTAGGTTCTCGAAAATACTTTCTACCGGAGAGGCCCTTCAGTCCGGATGATCACCGACTGCACCAGAAGATTTCGTAGATACTCTTTGATATTCTCTCGAGACTTTGTGCCCATCACTGTTGCTATTCCTGGCCACCGATAAATCCGTATGGATAACTACTTACACTTGCCATTCATACGATCATCCCCCATTGATCTTGTTATTACAAGATACCCCGAAGTTTTCTCTATTGTTCCGAGAATACTTTGTGCCTACTGCCTAGCAGTTCTTTGCCACATGAATACCCCTTCAAATGAATCCTGCTTTTCGTCGGTATCCGCTCAACCCGAGCTTGTTCATGTGTTTACAAAAGTCTTCAAATTACTATTCGATCTTCGAAAATCCTCTGGAGCCTTTGGCTCTTGAAATCCTTTGCTTGCTTGCATTATGGTTAATCCCATAAGTCTCGTAGTCATATTGACTTTCCTTGTCATTATCATTTTGGGTCTGTTGACTCAATATGTTTGCGAATACCATAATCATCATTGATCCTTATAAATTACCTTTACGGCTGAGCTGCCATTCTTTTAACTGGAATTGGTTCTCGACCAATCCAATTGTCGTTGATTGTACCCTAAGGCTGTTCAACTTATCCATCCCTAATCAGAGCATTGCTTCTGATCCCTTGATTTGGGAATCATAATTCCTTTGCATTTGACAATTGAGTTAGTCAGTTGTTTCTATAATTTGATCTCCTTGCATTCTTCTTCCTCTAGTTAAGTACTGATGCTCACGTCAGACCCCTTGTGGACCATCAGGTCCATTATTGGATTTCACCCGTCAGCATCCTTCATATTCAATAACTTTGTGAGACCTTCCCCTGATACATAATGCCTTTGGTAAATTGCATCCTCTGCTTTGTCAACCATGCTCTACCTCCGAGCTTGTGTTATTTACTCTTGAAACTTGTGGTATATGTTACTAGGAAGCCCCTATGGGTTGAACATATGCCTTCGCTAAACCGTGTGAACCCGAAAGTTTTCATGAATATTACTCTTCTGGTGCTTCGCCAGATATAATCTCAACCCTGCAACTTCCTCGAACGTGAGAACTGAATGAAAGGTTGTGCATTAGAGAAGTGGGAGTCGACCTTGAACTTGTGTTCATGCCCATGGACACGATGTATATCTTATCATTAAAGCTTCTCTTAAATGAATTATTCTTTCGGTATAAGTTCATCTTATATCTAGGATCTGGCCTTTTGCAATCGTGGTTCCGACCATGATTGTTCTTCTCTGATCTCATTTCTCAGACAAGTTAAAACAATTGTCTTCTATGGATCAATACACCAGTCCAACCTTTACTTTGATCTTGTGTCGCGTATTACCCTCTGGTATCTCGAGATTATCATGGAACTACATAACTTTTATGAGTTCTTTGTCAAGTGCTACCTTCCCACTGATTCCAATTTTTCGCGGGCTCTGAGTTGTTGAACACTCAAAGACCCCGATAACTGAACCGAGTCCGCTCTACGGTTCAACAAGTCTCTGATAGCTTCTATAAATGCGAGTTTGTACCCGATCACGCCGTGCCTAGCCTGTTTGGCTATATCATTGTCGTGATCGTCAACATTCTGAGCTCATCCAGGATATCAATTGAATTCATGATGAGGAATACCATCCTTGCCCTCGATGAATTGTATTATCATCGACCACCTTATTGCCTTCCCACCAACACAAACTTGTTCGTGTTTCGTATTATACCTTGAGTTCCTTGCTACCCAGCAATCGTTCTTCTTTAACTTGGAGTAATTACCATCCTTTATGTCAAGGATGTTCTGAGATTGTTCCACCTCTTGAGAATTCTTGTCATAGAAATACTTCTCTGAATCACCATTACGACATTGGTCGTGCAACCCAACCCATCGGTAGCACCTTTCAACCAATGTTTACTTGTGTATGTTTTCCTCGAGCATACTTCCTTATATCATTTGATCGACAAATGTTATCTCCTGTTCATTAATTGTGGAAATCCATCTTTTGGGAATCTCGGTAAATTACCGTTGAGTTCACCGACACCTCCTTGCCCTCTCCTTGGGTTAATGATGGACTCTTGTTAGCGGAATCACATCATAGTTCCTTCCACCGAGAATCTTACATTGTCATCTCGTCAATTTCGTTGCACCTTTTCTTCTCGGTATCCTAAGTCGAGGTATCCGACACCAATCGGATCTGAATCTCGGTCGAGATATGATGGTTGGGACAAATTCTAAGAGTTATGATGTTGATCCTTTGATGAACCGGTAGTATGATGTCATGCCTAGCACTTCCGGTGGAGGACCTATCATTATAGATTCCTTTTCAGCGGGGTTATCCATTCATCCATGAGGGAATTGTAATCTGATTCTACAAGTTATTCGGATGGATCCTTCATGATTCAAAGTCTGATCTTCACACGAAGGCCATGTCAATGCTATCTCGAAGCATGTACGTGGTACTCTGATTTTCAACAAGAACATTCGAAGCCCAATGCTAAATGTTTCTTGCTCAAATTATCCGAACACCGTTGTATGGGTAATGTCATGAAATTTCTCTCCCCTTACCTAAAGGGTTTTCTACATTATATCCTGTCATGGATATCATACTCGCTTATCCTTGGTAAGGATATATCCTCGAAATATGTGTTTAAACACATTTTCCTTCCCATTATTCATTTAATATGATAATCATATTTTACTTTCCATTGGTTGTTTGAACCTTTCTTGGGATATATATAATCTGAGCAGTGATAATCCCCTACTTAGGTAAGCACCTCGTTGTACCACTCTGTAAGTAAGACCCTATTACTAATGTTGATGACATTCCGGTAACCACCGATGGACGAGGACCTTGCCTATTGGTCCGCCTCGTTCAATGAGCAGGAAAATGGTTCTCTTCGTCCCTCGCCCTTGGTACCTATGTTGTTGCCGACATGACCCTCGGACTCTCCTCTGACATGCCTTGCTTACATGATCGTGCAAGAGGTCACCAACCTCCTACTTTTAACCACATGGTGGGCCCATAACCCACAGTTTCACGGATCAAAACCTGACTCTCTGTACACCCCATTGCGAAGTTATTCCTCACGCTTGACTTTGTATGTAATTCACGGGCCACTTGCCTGTTGATCTATTCTGGTATCGGACGCAATATTTATTCCCGTTGCTCTGAAACCTTTCGCACCCTGCTTCAGGCAATGAACGATTGCCTATCCGCTTGAGACTTCTTATCGCACTGTCTTACTTTGCTCTCGATGTGTGTCTTTTGTTCAACTCGAGAGATACTCATAAGTTCATTCTTGGGATGCCCCCAGATGATTTTCCCTTATAACATCCTATCATTGTAGAGCTACCCCTTACCTATTCATAAGTACGATGGAGTTCCCGAAGAAATGGTGACAAGTTTATCATGATGCACCGGAATAAAGGTTTGAAGACATCAACGAAAGGAATTAACTTCTTCGAGAAGATCCGTTAGAATATCGTAACCAGAATTTTCCCCTTACTCCCCTCTTAAATCTCGGGACGAGATTTCTTGTAGTGGAGGAGAATTGTGACACCCGGGTAATTAAGCTACAGTAATCCCCACTAATGATGCCACGTCACCTTTGTCACTGTAGTTAATCTCGGGTTAGTTCAAAAACCGGTTCGAATTCAAATTCAAAATCAAGCAAACAATAAAAGTTTTCAAATATTAAAACTAAAATGTTCGGAGTGAGCCAGATAATGCATAGGTAATTATGGTGGTGAAACCACACTTTTATAAAATGTTTAAATATTCTAAATTGTTTTAAACAGTGGCAAAGACAATTAGTTGAATGCCTTTTTCTAATAAATAAAATATTAAACTAATTTATTTTGTTGCCCCAAACTTATGAGGCAGTAGCTAATTGCTAACACTAAATTAGGGACTATTTTAGTAGTTTATAAAACTAAGATAAAGAGGAACTAAATTAAAACAGAAAAGCAGAAAGGAATAATAAAATAAAACAAGAAGAAAGGGAATAAGAGGAGAAGGCCCCCCTTTGGGTTCGGCCCAGCCCGGTGCCGGCCAGATCAAACACCGGCCAGACCGGCCCCCCCCTCCCCATTACCGCCCCCCACAGAAACCCTAACCTCGCTCCTCCCCGATTCGGGATCTGGATCGAGGCGAGGCCCGACCCGCCACTCGCCCGATCCCTCCTCCCGCTCCCTCGCTCGTCGTCCTTGGCCCCGCCAAGGTGCCCGCCCGCTGCCTCTCCCGCGACCGCGCCTTCCCCGCCACCTCGCCGGCCTCCCCATCCTCCTCCCGTCGGTGCCTCCCTCGGCCGGCCAGATCGGGGCTCGACCCGCGGCGCCCGAGCCTCGGCCTTGCGTCGTCATCGGTCCCGCCACCCGTCCAGCGTCGCCGCCTCCGCCGTCACAGGACCGCTGGAGCCGCCCGGAGCCCCCTCGCCCGGATCTCCCGCGCCTCGCCGCCCGTCTACAACCCCCCACGATCGGAGCTCCTCGCGCCACCTCATCCCGCCACCACCTCGTCGGCGTCGCCTCGTCTTGACCACCTCCCGCGGCGCCACCTCGCGGGCCGCCCGCCGTCTTCGCCGGCGTCGCCATGCCACGCCCGCGTCGGGCGCCACCTCGACCCCTCCTCGCCGGACCTCGCGTCCTCGGCCTCTTCCCGCCCGGCCGCCCGGCAAGCCTCGGCGCCCCTCTCCCCATCAGCGCCGGTGAGGCCCCAGCCTCTTCTCTCCCCCCCCCCGTCACGCGCGAGCAGCAGCCGAGACCAACCCCGTCCGCTCCTCCTCGCCCTGCCGCTTTGTCGCGATCACCGTGCCGCTTTTGGCCCGCCCACCCCACTTGCTGCCCTTCGCGGCGTTCCTCCGGTGACCGCCGCCTGCTGTCGTGAACCCGCAGCGCCCGATCTGCGCGCCCTCTGCGCCGCTCGGCCCTCTCTGGGTGGGCGCTAGGACCCCCGGGGGTCACGACTAGAGGCCCCACCCCTAATTTAATTAGAAAAATAAAAAAAAATGAAATGGTTTAACAAATTAATTAATGATTAATTAATTAAGTAATTAATTAAGTTAATTAATCCGGGTTAATTAATTCAATTAACTAATTAAGTTTAATTAAACTATAGTTAAATTTAACCTAATCCTAATTAACTTAATTAGGGGATGATAGGTGGGTCCCCCTGGACCCACATGTCAGGTTGACCAAGTCAACGGTCAACGCTGACTGCTGACGTCAGCATGACCTCATGCTGACATCATAATTCCATTTTTAGAATTAATTAATTAATTAATTAAATTCCAGAAATTAATAAAATCTTTAGAAAATCATATCTTTTAATCCGTAACTCGGATTAAAATATTTTCAACATGAAAGTTGCTCGAGCAGCAGAGGCGAATCTGGATCGCGATCCGTTAAATCCGCCACACACCCTAACCTATCGAGACCTGCAAACTTTCCTCTCGGTTCATCATCTATGAGGCGTCCGGGCAGGAAAACTTTCCGGATGTTTCCCCCTTCGCGGTATCGCCTAGTGCTACGTTAGAACACGTCTAGCTCATGTCATTGTCTGTTATGCACTTGCACTGCTATGTATTTACTGTTTCTTCCCCTCTTCTCTCCGGTAGACCCGAGACCGATCTTGATGTCCTGTGATCGACTCGTCACCGGCGACCCTCTCTCTTGCGAGCAACCAGGCAAGCCCCCCCTTGATCACGGATATCGCCTACTCTTCTCTATCTGCTTGCATTAGAGTAGTATAGCATATTACCGTTTTCGGATACTCTATCTTTCTGCATAGCTTGTCCTTGTTACTCTTTTGTTATCTTTACCTTATTCTCTTGCTTAGTATAGGATGCTAGTACTTTCATCTGTGGCCCTACATCCTTGTCCGTGCTGCGTGCTATACTATCGGGCCGTGATCACTCGGGAGGTGATCACGGGTATATCTATATCTTGTACACTATTACATTACGTGGTACTTGTTGGAGATGGGGGCTGAAAGGGCGGGTGGCTCCATCCCGGTAGAGGTGGGCACAGGTTCCGACGGCCCCATTTGTTACTTTGTGGCGGCGGCGGCAGGCAGGTTGAGACCGCCTAGGAGAGAGGTGGGCTGGCCCTGTTCGGCGTTCATGGTTACTTAACTGCAACAACGAGGTCTTGGTATTTGATCTGGGTTGGCTCTGAGCTTATCGCACTAACCATCTCGGCGGGAGTAGTTATGGGTATCCGGCGTCGTGGTATCGGCGAAATACTTGAGACGTCGGCGGACGGAGGTAGCGCCGGATTGGGCTGGGCGCTTTCTTTGGCTAGGTCTGCTTCCGGCAGCGTCACATAGCGTCTTGAGTGTGCTTTCGAGGCGATGGGCCCGGACCCTGCGCGCTTAGGTTTAGACCGGCGTGTTGGCCTCTCTGTTGTGCCTAGGTGGGGCTGCGGCGTGTTGATCTTCAGCGGCGGGCATGACCCAGAAAGTGTGTCGGCCAAATGGGATCAAGCGTCTTTGGTAAGATGGTGCACCCTGCGAAGATTAATCTATTCGGATAGCCGTGATCTTGATAACAGGGCGACTTGGAGTTGTACCTTGAGCTTATGACAACTAGAACCGGATACTTGATAAAACACACCCTTCCAAGTGCGGATACAACCGGTGGTCGCTCTCGCTCGGGGATATGGCGGGGATCACCGGGTAGGATGTGCTATATGATGTTACTTGGAGGACTTCCGTTTGTCCTCTTACATGCATTGCAAGACCGGTGTCGAGCGTAGTCTTCGTTAAGACTAGCTATCCCCTCTTATTACGGCTTTACTGCGATTCAGTCCTTGATATGGCCCTTTACACATATATCCATGCATATGTAGTGTAGCTCCTTGCTTGCAGTACTTTGGATGAGTACTCACGGTTGCCTTGTTCCCCTTTTCCCCTACCTCTACTCGATTGCTACAACAGACGATGGAGCCGGGGCGAGGCGCCACCGCCTATGGCGACTACTACTGCGGAGGTGCCTACTACTACGTGCAGCCCGGCGGCGCGACCATGAGTAGCTTAGGAGGATCCCGGGCGTGAGGCCTGCTCCTCTTCCGATCTGTATCGGTTTGTGCTAGCCATCTTATGGCACCTTGTTTAACTTATGTACGTACTCAGATATTGTTGCTTCCGCTGACTTCGTCTATGATCGAGCACTTGTATTCGAGCCCTCGAGGCCCTGGCTTGTATTATGATGCTTGTATGACTTATTTTATTTGTAGAGTTGTGTTGTGATATCTTCCGTGAGTCCACGATCTTGATCGTACACATTTGCGTGCATGATTAGTGTATGATTAAATCGGGCGTCACCTATCTTGAACACCATATCTGAATATCAACCCTCGATGAGGCGATAGCGGTACATGCATCGAGGTTCTTGATGGGCTTGGCTTGATCCACTTGGTGAACTTGTCGACTACTACTAGCAAATGAGTGAAGCCGCTTACGCGGTTCTCGGCGGTCCAATCATGTCTAACCCCCAAACAGCGAAGGCGGACGAGTGGAATGGTCTTCAAAGGCTGAGCGGGCTTGTGTGACATGTTGGAATAGAACCGACACCCTTCACACTTGTCAACTATTTCTTTTGCCATTTCATTTGCTTTCGGCCAAGTAAAATCCGCTTTCGGTATGCTTTAGCCACGATGGTCGAGAAGGGCGCATGATGGCCACAGGTCCCAGTGGATATCTGAAAAATTATCGACCTTCTTACGGCGTGATACACTTCGGCCGACTCGATCCGCTTTCTCGAACAACTGTCCCTTGATCCTTTGTAAAGGCCTTGGATCGACCAGACGATCTGTCGAACCTCTTCTTCATTCTCTGGGAGCTCTTTCCTTAGGATATATGCGATGTACGGCCTTTGTCGATCGGGAGTGATGGCGACAACTTCCATAATCAGGTCGACCACGGTAGGGACACGATCATTGGCACTCTTTTGCTGCGGGGCTTCTTACGTGAAAGGGTCCTCCTGCGATGGTGCATGAATGTGCTCCAAAAGACATTCTTTGGGAATGGCTTCCCTCTTGGACCCTATCTTCACCAAATCATCCATGCTTGATTTTTCGGTGGGGTATATGATGAAGCTCTAACCTCTCGAATTTATTCTCCGCTTTCTCCTTGCATTACGATAACTTTGTCGCATAGCTGGGCTTCGACATCCTCCTTCATCACTTGATTAACAACCAGATCTGAGCCGCCGTAGACCATAAGGCGGCGGACACCGAGTGAAATGGCCATCGCAACCCATACGGAGTGCTTCATATTCGCCGTTGTTGGAAGAATCAAAGTGAATCTGGAGAACATACTTGAGCTTATCTCCTCGGAAACCAATACAACCCCTTTTGAACCATTCAGCATCTTGGAACCATCAAAAACATAGTCCGATGCTCAAGAGTGAACTTGAGTGGAAGCTGCTGTTCGATCCACTTTCGGCGAGGAAGTCTGCTATTTCTTGGGACTTGATGGCTTTCTTTTCCTCAAATTTGATATCAAGGGAGTTCAATTGCCCATTTAGCCACTCGACCCGATTGCATCTCTGTTATGAAGAATTTCCGACAATGGGGCATCGGCGGCGTAATGGAATGATCGGAGAAATAATGAGCAACCTTCTTTGTGGTCATGTAAATCCCATAAACAAGCTTACGATAGTGAGGGTATCTTTGCTTTGATGGGGTCATCACTTGAAAGATAATAAAGCTGGCGTTGAACTTTGAAGGCTTTTCCTTCTTCTTCCCTTTCGGCCGTAAATGCAGTCTTGACGACTTGTCCGATGGCTGCAATGTAAAGCAACAAAGGCTCTTTCTTGATAGGGCAGCAAGCACCGGTGGGGTGGAGAGCGAGCTTTTAGCTTTGCAAGCGCTGCATCGACTTCGAGTCCACTCGAACTTGTCGACTTCTTCATCGAAGAGGCAATGCCTTTTCACCGGCGAGAGATGAATCGACTTAAGCGGCCAAGCATCGATGGCTTCGGACGCCGTGCACTGCATGCAGGCGCTTCATTGAGATATAGTACCAATCTTTTTCGGGGTTAGCATCGATTCCTTGCTCGGAAATGAGAAAACCGAGTAACTTTCCACCAGAACTCCAAATGTGCGCCGATGGGTTAAGCGATATCATACCTCCTCAGTTGGCAAATGTTTGGCAAGGTCGGTCAGCAGGTCGGAACCCTTCGAGACTTGAACACTATATCATCCATATGCGCTTCTACATTCCGACTGATTTGGTGAGCAAACACTTCGAATCATCCTCATGAATGTGGCTCCGGCATTCTTGAGACCGAGTGGCATGGTGACATAACGAAGCACCGAATGGAGTGATGAGCGTTGTTTTGATCTCATCGGGTCCATCTGAGCGGATCTGATGGTACCGGAATAGGCGTCTAAAAAGACAACCTCTCACATCCCGCAGTTGAGTCGACTATTTGGTCGGCGAGGAAGAGGAAATGATCTTTCGGGCAGGCCGATTGATATGCTTGAAATCGATGCACATGTGCAGCGACTTGTCCTTCTTGGGGACCATGACAACATTGGCGAGCCACTCGGGTGGTAGATCTCTCGGATGAACTCTGCGCTAAGAGCCGAGCCACCTCTTCACCAATGGCCTTTCTCTTATGGGCGGCGGACCGTCGAAGATATTCTTTAACGGTTTTACTTTTGGGTGGACTCGTGGCGGTGCTCAGCCAGCCCCACAGGAACACCGGCATGTCGTGAGCTTCCATGCAAAGATGTCCCGTTCTCACGGAGGAACTGGATGGCGCTTCCTATTTTGAGTCAGTGTTGTTGAGATGTTGGTCGGGCAGCATTGGGATCGGTCGGGTGAATGTGAAACTGTTTACGTCTCACGGGACGGCTGGAATCTTGACTCCGTGGCGGGCTTCTTAGCTCGCAACAAATCACTTTCGGATCTGCAGTTTTACGATACTCTTGTAGCTCTACCACGCCAAGCCCGAGCATCGGCGATCTTAGAGCCTTTACGGAAGCACTCTTCGCCTTCTTCCGATTGCCCGTAACAGTGATCACGCCCTTGGGACCAGGCATCTTGATTTAAGATACCGTAACATGGTCGGGCCATGAAGCGTGCATATCTGGCCTTCCCGAATAGCGTGATAAGCGCTCGAAATCCACGACCTCAAAGGTCAACTTTTCTATCGGAAATGCTTGAATCACCAAAAACTACATCAAAGCAATTTGGACGAGTGACTTAGCCTTCTTTCCGGGAATGACTCCGTGGAAGCTCATATTCTTGGTCTTTGAGTGCGGACATCGGAATGCCCATCCCTTTCAATGTCTCTGCGTACAATATGTTCAAGCCACTACCACCATCCATCGAACTTTGGTCGATCGAGTGCCTTGACGATTGGGTGACCACCAATGCTTGCCTCCCGGGGGTGGCAATGTCGTCGGGTGATCGGACTGGTCGAATGTGATGGCGTTGCAGGACCATTTCAGATAATTAGGCGTCGCCGGGCGACCAAGTTCACTTCCCGATTGATAACCTTCAATCGACTTTTGCTTCGGCGTCGGCAAAAATCATCGGTGGAGGTGACACAGGGATATCCATCATCACTTTGTCATCTTTGTCCTCGACTTTATGCATCTCCTTATCCTTATCCTTGGGTTGTTTCCTTGGGCTGCTGAATCAAGAGCCGACACTTTGTCGAGTGGTATGTTTGGGTAAATGAGTTTACCCTCTTCATCTTTCTTCGTGTGAATATGACATGGAAAATCCAACCGTCATTTCCATCCTGGTCTTTCACCTTCTTGGGGTTCCAAGGATCCTTGGGTTTCCCTTGAACTTTCTTGGGGTCACGACCAAGGCCTCTCCGGAGAAGCTGGCTCGACTTTGCGCTTACCTTCCATTGGAATTTCCTCCGCCGGCCTCATTGGCGGCGATTTGTATTACCACTCGGGCCGATCCTCTTCTTCACCATTTGCATACTTGGTGGCAATCTCCATCATCCGACTCGGGGTCATATCTCCGGTTCGACCGAATTTCAAACTCAACTCTCATTCTTGACACCTTCTTTGAAGGCACAGACTGCACTGTGATCGGATACATTCTCAAGCTGTGTGGTGCAAAGTGATCCACCTCTGGATATAATCTCTCAAAGTTTCACTCGACTTTTGCACACACGTACGCAACTCAAATCAACAACGTCTTTGGTGGTTTGCAAGTCCCTTCAAATGTCTGACAAACACTGGGCAAGATCTTCCCAAGTGTAAATCTCTTTGGGTGCTAAGCAGATTCAACCACGCTCTGGTGAACCCTCCAACATAAGAGGCAAATGCTTCATGGCTACCTCATCGTTGCCGCCGCCCATCCCGAACAGCCACTCGGTAATCTTCAAGCCAAGTGTCGGGCTTGGATTCACCAGTGAACTTCTCGACTCGGTCACCAACCTGAAGTTGGGAGGAATCATCGTTGCTCTGATGGCTCTGCTGAAGCACTCGGTCTGAGACATGAACTCTCTGCTGCTGGAGGAACATCTCTATCATGGCCGTCTCGGTGAGCTCTGTTACGTGTCGACCAAACCTTGAGCGATAATAGATCTCGCATCAAAGCACAGTTCCACAGGGTCGATTGGAACTCTTAAGCCCAACAACATCTTTGGCGTCGTAAATCCTGCTGCCGAGGCGTATGATCCACCCCTTGGGGAGGAGTGGGCATTCGGCGTCGATCATTGCGATCGAATCGGTGCTCATACTGCTTCATGACCCTTGTCTTGATCATCACGCCGCCCCCACGTTCCTCACGCCTCGAGGCGATCTCGGACTATGGGCGGTGGACTGAATTCGCAGCGACGGATCGGTTGTGAATCTGTTCCGCGACGTAATCTGACCGAGTTTTGGTCTCCTCCGCCCGGAGCAAATCTCGATTTGTAACAAACCTCTACACGCCTCCATTGGGAAGGCTGAATAGACTACGCTATCTGGTGCGGCTGCTAAATTCTGGATCGGAGTTCGATATACCTGAGTTGGTGGTGGAAGAGGCGGCGTCGGCTAGATTCGGAACCCTTGATCGCAGCCTTCGTCGAGTACTGGCTGAAGGTTCTCCGTCGAGTGCGCGCTTAGCTAGGGTAATAGCGCGCATCCTCCAAGGCACGAGCCTCGGGGTTTCTCCAGCGATAGGAGTGTGAAGCGCATCCATGTTCCGACGGCGAAGCTCCTCCCTCTGAAGCGAAGTGAGGGGCTCGGGTAGGTACTCTTCGTGGGCTTGCTCCGGATCGCCTCCACCATCACCTCCGTTGGTGCGGTTGAATCCGGGGGGACTGCATGGTCCATCGACCATCAGAACCTCCGCCGCCGGGTCACTGCTATCGCATTCGGACGCAGTCTCTGCGGAGCCAGTCGAACAGGCCGCGCGCCTCTGTCGTGTTTTTGATCGTCGGCGGTGAACCACCGCCGCCCGCCGACGTGGCACACCTGGGCCCCACCCTTGGGTCACTGCCAGTGGGCCATGTGGGCCCCGTTGACTGGGTTGACCCAGTCAACATGCTGACTGGGCAGCCCAGTGGCACTAACAGCGGGCCCCACCACGTAATTAAGCTAATTAAAACGTTTTATAAATAAAAGTAATTAGTTTAACCTAAAACACTCACTGACACCCGGGGCCCACACCCCTAATTGATCCTGCTAGATTAGTTAATCCATTGTTAAGCCAACGGAGGCTGACATGTGGGTCCCAGTGGCCCCACTGGTCAGTTTGACCTGGTCAGCCGTTCTGTTGACTGCTGCCGTAATCAGCACGTCATGCTGACGTCATTTTATCTTTTCTGTTTATATAAATAAACCCAGAATATGGTTTAATCTTTAGAAATTCATAGAAATTAAACCATAACTCGGATGGAAATGTTTTCTACATGAAAGTTGCTCAGAAAAATCCAAAGAATCCGAATACACGGTCCGTTCATGTGTCACATGCCCCTAGCATGTTGAACATGGAACTTTCCCCCTCTTTTCCTCTGTCCGGAATCCATCTACCGCCGGGAAATCATCCTTGAATATGTATTCCCTCCGTGCATAGCGTGTAATCTTTGCTTTAGGTTGACCCTCGCTCGTATCGTCATGTTATGCTTTGTGATGCTATGTTTGCTTTATTCTTGTTTCTTCCCCTCTTCTCTCTGGTAGACCCGAGGCCGATGCGCTGTGATCGACTAAATCGGCGACGACCCCTCCTTGCCCGAACAACCGGGCAAGCCCCCTTTGATCATCCCGATATCGCCCATTCCATTCTCTCATGCTTGCATTAGATTTTGCTATTGTTATTGTTTGCTCCTATTCTGATGCATAGCCTGCTTTTGTATCTGCTGTTGTACCTTACATGCTTATCCTAAACTGCTTAGTATACATCGGTTAGTGATCCATCAGTGACCCCACCTTGTCCTTGTTGCCCCTCCTTCATCGCCGAAGACCGATCAGCGGGATCGAAGACCAGGCCCCGACACCGCACATCACTTTCCCTTAGTTGCTCGACACTCTTTGGTTACTATCGAGTGTCGGTGAGACCTCTTGACACCTCTGGTGTTAACCACATAGTGTAGTTATTGATGCGTGGTCGCCGAGGGTGATTTTCTCCTTAACCACTTCGTCGACTCGACGTGCAACCCCTCAAGTGTGAACCTCGGGGTGATTCCTCTTCGTTCACCTTGATGATTACATCGAGTGGAATTCATCGGGGTGATTCCTCGAGCTTTCCCTTGATGTTTATACACACGATTACTATGATTACTATGACTTTACATTGAGCCATGTTACTAAAGGCAGGTGGGCCCGAGGGTACCAGCGAGCTTAATTGCAGTGATGTGGAGTCGCGTTGACACGGAGGGTGCCGCGAGATAATTACGAAGCATGACAAGGCATTCCTAGCCCTTGCCACAAGTCCTCGAGGCAGACAGCGGGTCACATCTTCAGAGTCTCTGCTTGTTACCGCGCGCTCCTAATCCACTACGATTTGGATATTTGATCCAAGGGGCCTCTGGACTGATAGCACTAACCATTACGTGGGCATAGTATGGGCGTTTTGCGTTGTATACATCAGCCGAAGCTTTATAGACGTCAGCGGCTGAGCAGCGCGCGCCGGGTTGGACTGCGTAAGCACCTGCCTTGTTGAAGGAGGTAGCTAGGTCTGCTCACCGGCCGCCCACGCAACGTGCAGGAGTTCTCGGGGCGATGGCCCATGACCCCTGGGGGCATAGGTTTAGTCCGGCGTGCTGGCCTCTCTATTAAGCCTAGGTCGGGTTGCGGCGTATTGTTTGGCGAGGCGAGCATGACCAGGAAAGTGTGTCGGCGGAGTTAATCGGCGTGGTGGGTAAGTTGGTGCACCCTGGTGAAAACATCTGTCGATAGCTTGTCCTACGATAGCGGACACTTGGAGTTGTATCGTCGATACAACTAGGCTGGATACTTGTGATGAGAAGCTGGATGGTGATGAGAAATGGATTGTGATGATAATCTGGATAGTATGGCTCTGGGATGCCTTTCTCGCGAAGTCAAGGATCTCGGCGAGGTTGATAACACTTCTACTACTTTACTTTATGCTACTCTACTCCCACGGTTCTTTTGCAAGATGGTGGTTTCGGAAGATGCTAGTCTTTGATAGGACTAGGCCTTCTCTCTATTACGGCATTTCGCAGCCCACCACATATACAGACCTTCCTTTGATAATGTTGCATATGTAGTGTAGATCCTTGCTTGCAGTACTTTGGATGAGTACTCACGGTTGCTTTGCTTCCCCCTTTCCCCCTTCTTTCTTCTTTCTGGTTGTCGCAACCAGATGGTGGAGCCCAGGATCCAGATGACACCACCGACGACTACTACTACCCTGAGGGTGCCTACTACTACGTGGAGGCCGCCGCCGACTAGGAGTAGTTAGGAGGCTCCCAGGCAGGAGGCCTTGCCTTTTTTATCGTTGCTGCTTTTGTGCTAGCCTTCTTAAGGCAAACTTGTCTAACTCATGTCTGTACTCAGATATTGTTGCTTGCGCTGACTCTTGTGTATCCGAGCTTATGTATTCGAGCCCTCGAGGCCCCTGTCTTGTAATATAAAGCTTGTATTATTTTAATTTGTGTCTATAGTTGTGTTGTGATATCTTCTCGTGAGTCCCTGATCTTGATCATACACATTTACGTGCATGATTAGTGTACGATTGAATTGAGGATGTCACAAGTTGGTATCAGAGCCGATTGCCTGTAGGTAGCCCCCTTCCAACTCCTTGGCCGAAGTCGAGTCTAGTCATTACAAAAACTTTTAGTAACTTGGCTGTGAGTCTTACGGACCCACGTCACCATTGGGTGGTACTAGGATCTTTTACTCCTCGTCTATACTCTGGGACTCTGATCTCTCTTCTATTTGGGTTAAATGATTTTACTAACGCCGACTCTAGGTTCCCGTGACTACTTCCACCCGAAGAGCGCCTTACTCCAGATAATTACTTGGTGCACCAAAGGATTTCGAAGATACTCTCCGAGGTTCTCTCGAGACTTTGTGCCCGTTGCTTTTTGAATTCCCTATCATCGAAATACCCCTATGGATAACTACAGACACTGGCCATTCTTACATTCGTCCCCAGTTGCTCCTGTTATTACAAGATACCACTAGTACTCTCCGTTGTTCCGAGAATCCTTTGTGCCTTCTGCTTTGCAGCTTCTTTTCAAACTGCGGATAATTCACTTAACCAGGGTTCGTTCATCCCTAGTTGTTCATTTGCTCTCCAAAATACCTGAAAAGGCTATCTGATCTTTCAAATTCCTCTGCAGCCTATTGCTCTTGATTCTCCTTGCCTGCTTGCATTAGGATTAATTCCATATGTCTAGAAATATTCTTTAGAATTCTTTATGATTGTCATTCTGTTCCTATGGATTCAGCGTGTGCGCGAATACTCGCAATCATCAATTAATCTTTGGAAATTTTCTTTCCGGCTCGGACATCCTTCTAGATATGAGGTTGTTCTTGCCCAATCCAGATTTGGTCGGGTACACCTCTAAGTCTATTCAACTTACTCATCTTTTGATCAGAGCCTCTGCTTCTGATCCTTCGTCTTGAAATCATAATTTCCTTTGTACCCAAGCATCGAATCATTCAAACGTTTCTATAAGCCGATGCCTTTGCATCCCCTTCTTCATTTGATTGATTACCGATACTCACATCAACTCTGTCGTGAATCACCAGATCCATTGCTGGGTTGTTATCCGACAATGTCCTTCACATTCAAAGTCTTGTGAGTTTTCTCCTGATACATAATACCTTCGGTAAATTGTATCATCTGCTTTGACTCTGATACTCTGCTTTTGAACTCGTATCTTTTGCTTGGTTGATGGTTGTATAGATTCGTAAAAATGCCCCGATGGGTTGAACTTATGCCTTCCATAATCTGAGTGAACCCGAGAGTTCTCACGAGTCTTACTCTTCTGGTACTTCGCCAGATAAATCCCCTGCACTACAATTTCTTCAAAAACGAGGAGTGAATGAAAGGTTATGCATTAAAGAAGTGGGAGTCGACCTTGAACCCTTGTGTTCATGCCCATGGACCCGATGCAGAACTTATCATGGAAGCTGCTCGTAAAAATGATTACCCCTTGTTATAAGTTCATCTTGTATCGGTGGTTTGATCATTCATAACCGTGGTTCCGACCATAGTTTCTCCTTAATTCCATTTCCCGAACAAGTTAAAATACTTGTCTTCTGCAGATCATTTCATCTGTCTAACCTCTATTTTTGATCTACCTCAAGTATTGCCCCTTGTTATCTCGAGGATATTGTGTCATTGCACTACCACTTCTGAATTCTCATTGGAATGATACTCCATCACATCATTCCCAGCTTGATCGGTTATATCATTATCATGCTAAATTTTAACTGTGCTACTAGGTCCTTTCCGGAGCACAATTTTCGAGACGAGCTAAGCTTATGTCGATCTCCCTCGTCATACCATTTCGCCATGAATAGCAAGCTTGCTTTCAAGTTTGTGTCGTACTCGTGGTTCCAATAACCTTTCGCTTCATCATTCCATTGACTTGATGTCCTCGCCGATCGATTACATCTTCCTGAAATCTGTCGACAAATGTGTCATTATCATCATCAACTTTCTGAGCTCTTCCAGGATATCAATCGAATTCATGATGAGAAATACAATCCTTGCCCCTCGATGATTTGTGTTATCATGGACAACATTCTTGCCTCCCCAACACAAACTTGTTCTTATAATTTTGAAAATACATTCTTTTTGACATGTCGATGGGTTGTTGCTGAGCCCCTCGGCCACATCCTCATCTATTCCTTGCTGAAATTGTATGACTTATTTTCTAAGTTGTTTCCGATGGATCCTTTGTGTATCCAAAGTCTGACCTTTGCTTGAAAACCATGTCAATGCTATCCCGAAGCATGACTGTCGTACTCAAACATCAACAAGAACATTGGAAGCATAATGCTAAATGTTTCTTGATCAATTATCCAAACACCGTTGTATGGGTAATATCATGAATTCCCTCGCCCCTTTACCTAATTGGTTATCTACTTGCTGTCCTGTCATGGATGGGAAATATATACTCCTGATACTAGGGTATAATCACATTTTCCTTTCCATTGTTTTGTTTAACCTGTCTTGTGATCTATGATATAAGCAGTATTATATACTTGCTTATGTAAACACCTCGGTGTACAACTCTGTCAGTAAAACCCTGTTATTATTGGTGATGACATTCCGGTAACCACCGACGGACGAGAACTTTGCCTATTGGTCCGCCTCGTTCAACGAGCAGGAAAATGGTTCTCTTCGTCCCTCGCCCTTGGTACCAGCGTTGTTGCCAACATCACTGACGGGCTATACTATGACCTGCCTTCCTATCATGATCGTGTAAATTGATTAGTGCCTTCCTGCTGTTAACCCACACGGTGGGCCCATAACCCACAGTTCCACAGGATCGAAATCTGACTCTCCTGTATATCCTTTATTCCGAAGTGTCATTTGCTCTTGACTTTGTGTGTTGTCATGAGCCACCGTCCAAGAGATGATCTATTATCGATGCTCTGAACCCCCCCTTCTCATACTCTGTTCAGATATCGATTGTTTGTCCATTTGCTTGAAACTTCCTACTGTACCTTCATACTTTGCTCTCGATGTTTATTAATTTTCAACTCGAGAGATACTTCTGCCTCATTCCCTGAATTGTTCACCAGATAATTAACCCTATAAGGGTCAGTTCTCCCGAAGTTACTCTTTACTTCCCCACTTAAATCTCGGGATGAGATTTCTTGTAGTGGAGGATACTTGTAACATCCCCAGCATCACACTACAGTAATCTCCCCCTAATAAAGGTCATGTCATCATGATCATCATGCCAAAATGCCACGTGTCCAAAATCTGCTTCAAATTCAACTTGCATGTCAAATATTTGCTTCTTCTTTCATGCAATCAAAATAGTTCACAATATGACAAATATTCTCCAAGTATTTTTCATGTTAAAACCAAAATCTTTGGAGTTCCCAAATTGCCCCTGGAAATCAATTAGTGTTCTGATACGTCTCCGTCGCATCTACTTTTCCAAACACTTTTGCCCTTGTTTTGGACTCTAACTTGTATGATTTGAATGGAACTAACCCGGACTGACGCTGTTTTCAGCAGAATTGCCATGATGTTGTTTTATGTGCGAGAAAACAAAAGTTCTCGGAATGACACGAAACTCCACGGGATGTCTTATAAAAATAATAAAAATCCTCGCCAAAGATGGAGACCGGGGACCCACACTCATCCCACGAGGGTGGGGCGCCCCTACCTCGTGGGCCCTGGACACCTTCCGGCGCCAACTCCAACTCTATATATTGGCTTTCGGGAGAAAAAATCAGAGAGAAGAAATCATCGCGTTTCACGATACGGAGCCGCCGCCAAGCCCTAAAACCTCTCGGGAGGGCTGATCTGAGTCCGTTCGGGGCTCCGGAGAGAGGATTCGTCGCCGTCGTCATCATCAACCATCTTCCATCACCAATTTCATGATGCTCACCGCCGTGCGTGAGTAATTCCATCGTAGGCTTGCTGGACGGTGATGGGTTGGATGAGATTTATCATGTAATCGAGTTAGTTTTGTTAGGGTTTGATCCCTAGTATCCACTATGTTCTGATATTGATGTTGCTATGACTTTGCTATGCTTAATGCTTGTCACTAGGGCCCGAGTGCCATGATTTCAGATCTGAACCTATTATGTTTTCATGAATATATGTGAGTTCTTGATCCTATCTTGCAACTCTATAGTCACGTACTATGTGTTATGATCCGGCAACCCCGAAGTGACAATAATCGGGACCACTCCCGGTGATGACATAGTTTGAGGAGTTCATGTATTCACTATGTGCTAATGCTTTGTTCGGTTCTCTATTAAAGGAGGCCTTAATATCCCTTAGTTTCCAATAGGACCCGCTGCCACGGGAGGGTAGGACAAAAGATGTCATGCAAGTTCTTTTCCATAAGCACGTATGACTATATACTGAATACATGCCTACCTTACATTGATGAATTGGAGCTAGTTACTGTGTCACCCTATGTTATGATGTTACATGACGAACCGCATCCGGCATAATTATCCATCAGCGATCCGGTGCCTCTGAGCTTTCCATATACTGGTCTTCGTTTATTTACTTTCCCGTTGTTACTGTTACAATCACTATAAAATACCAAAAAACATTACTTTTGCTGTCTTTACTTTTGTTACTGTTACCACAACTATCATATTACTTTGCTACTAAACACTTTGCTGTAGATACTAAGTTTCCAGGTGTGGTTGAATTGACAACTCAGCTGCTAATACTTGAGAATATTCTTTGGCTCCCCTTGTGTCGAATCAATAAATTTGGGTTGAATGCTCTACCCTCGAAAACTGTTGCGATCCCCTATACTTGTGGGTTATCAAGACCTTTTTCTGGTGCCGTTGTCGGGAAGCATAGCTCTATTCTTTGAGTCACTTGGGATTTATATCTGCTGGACACTATGAAGAACTTGAAAGACGCTAAGACAACAATCTATCCCTCAACTACGAGGGAAGGTAAGGAGCTGCCATCTAGCTCTGCACTTGATTCACCTTCTGTTATGAGTAAGCTAGCGACACCTAAACCTGCTTCTGCTATTCATTCCGATATGTGGCATGTTATTGATGATGCCACTTCTGCTATGAATGATACTTATGATGAAACTACTTCTATGCTTGATACTACTGTGCCCCTTGGTGAATTTCTAGATGAACAAATTGCTAGGGCTGGAGAGAAAGAAATTATTGAATCTGAATACGATGATGAAAGTGATGATGAAAATATGCCTGTTATTCCTGAGGGTTATGTTTTTGATATGGAATCTTCTGCAGCTATTTTTGCTTGCCAAGATAGATATGAGCTCAAGAGGTTATTAGTTAAATGGAGTAAAAAATCTCTTAGAGACAGAATGAAAACTGGCCCTGCTTTTGCTACTTCACCTATTTGTGTTCCCGATAAGGATTATGAATTTTTTGTTGATCCAGATATAATTACTTTAGTCGAATCTGATCCTTTTTATGGCTATGAATCTGAAACTGTTGTGGCACATCTTACTAAGTTAAATGATATAGCCGCCCTATTTACTAATGATGAGAGATCGCGCTACTTTTATATACTCAAAATATTTCCATTCTCATTAAAGGGCAATGCTAAGATATGGTTTAATTCTCTTGATCCTGGTTGTGTGCGTAGTCCCCAAGATATGATTTATTACTTCTCTGCTAAATATTTCCCTGCTCATAAGAATAAAGCTGCTTTGAGGGAAATATACAACTTCGTGCAAATTAAAGAAGAGAGTCTCCCACAAGCTTGGGGGAGGCTTCTCAAGTTACTTAATGCTTTGCCCGATCATCCTCTTAAGAAACCTGAAATACTTGATATCTTTTATAATGGACTAACCGATGCTTCCAGAGATTACCTGGATAGTTGTGTTGGCTCTCTTTTCAGGGAAAGAACACCGGATGAAGCTGAAATTCTATTGAATAATATGTTGACAAATGAAAATAATTGGGCACCTCCTGAGCCACCTCCTAAGCCAGCTCCAGCTCCAATTACTGAGCCATTTCCTAAACCAACTCCGAAGAAGAGAGGTGTTCTATTTCTCAGTCCTGAAGATATGCAAGAGGCAAAGAAATCTATGAAAGAAAAAGGTATTAAAGCTGAAGATGTTAAGAATTTACCTCCTATTGAAGAAATACATGGTCTTAATCTACACTTTTGTTGAAGAAACATATGGTCTTAATCCTTTATTCATCAAGAACCTCCGATCCCGATATCCCGACACGGTAGTAAAGGTAAATTCTCTCTATAGATATGATAAAGCTGAAGTCCTTCCTACTAAAATTGCTAGTCAGTGCTTGGATGAGTTTGATAACTTTATGTTTAAGCAAGACGACTTCAATGCTTATTTTGGTAGACAATTAAAACAAGATGCTTATATGATTAAACGCTTGGGTGATTATATGGCTAATATTAGAGGTGAACTTAAAATTGTTAGCAAACATGCTTCTATGGTTACCACTCAAGTAGAACAAGTACCTAAGGCTCAAAAAGAATTGCTTGATGAAATGAATAGTAAGAAAAACGATTATGCTGTTAGAGTGGCTACTAGAACTGGTAGAATGACTCAGGAACCTTTGTATCCTGAAGGCCACCCTAAGAGAATTGAGCAAGATTCTCAGAGAAATAATATTGATGTACCTAGTTCTTCTAAAAGGAAGAAAAAGAAAAATGATAGGACTTTGCAAACTTCTAGTGAACCTATTGCTAAACCACCTGAAAATCCGAATGATATCTCTTTGTCTGATGCTGAAACACAATCTGGTAATGAACATGAACCTAGTGAAAATGTTAATGATGATGTTCATGATGATGCTCAACCGAGTAATGATAATGATGTAGAAATTGAACCTGCTGTTGATCTTGATAACCCACAATCAAAGAATCAACGTTATGATAAAAGAGACTTCGTTGCTAGGAAACATGGTAAAGAAAGGGAACCATGGGTTCAGAAACCCATGCCTTTTCCCCCCAAACCATCCAAGAAAAAGGATGGTGAGGATTTTGAGCACTTTGCTGAAATGATTAGACCTATCTTTTTGGCTATGCGATTAACTGATGAGCTCAAAACAAATCCTTATGCTAAGTATATGAAGGATATCATTACCAATAAGAGAAAGATACCGTAAGCTGAAATTTCCACCATGCTTGCTAATTATACTTTTAAGGGTGGAATACCAAAGAAACTTGGAGATCCAGGAGTACCTACTATACCATGCTCCATTAAGAGAAATTATGTTAAAACTGCTTTATGTGATCTTTGAGCCGGTGTTAGGGTTATGCCTCTCTCTTTATATCGTAGACTTGACTTGAATAAGTTGACACCTACTGAAATATCTTTGCAAATGGCTGATAAATCAACTGCTATACATGCCGGTATTTGTGAGGATGTGCTGTTGTGGTTGCAAACGTAACTATTTTAACAGGACTTTGTTATTCTTGATATTCCGAGGGCGATAGTATGTCTATTATTCTTGGAAGACATTTCCTTAATACTGCAGGGCTGTTATTGATTGCAACAAAGGCAATGTCACTTTTCATGTTAATGGTAATGAGCATACGGTACACTTTCAGAAACAACCTCAAGTTCATAGTATCAACTCTATTGGAAAAATTCCATCGATTATATTTGGAGGTTTTGAATTTCCTCTCCCTACTGTCAAGAAGAAATATGATATACTTATTATTGGGGATATCCATATCCCCGTGGAGGTAACATAGTGTTAATCGAAATTTCTCCGGTTCCATGTTAGTCGGAATGAGTTTGTTAACAAGACCTGATCAACCTTGTTAGTGGATTCCTTTTGATGATCATGAGACGGATGAAACTAGAAGGCACAACCTTCTGTACCCTCTATATATTTTCTGTTATTTAGTAGAAATAAAGTAGAATAGTATTTTTCTGTCTGTTTGCTGATTTATCCGTGCAATATAAAAATATCCCGAAAATAAAAGTCCTCAGAATGCCATGCCAATTTAATATGATTTTTTCGGAATATTTGAGGATTTATAGTGCAAAATTACATGAGGGAGCTGCCACTGGCCACGAGGGTGGAGGGCGCGCCTACCCCAGGCATGCCCCCGCCTCGTGGGCCCAGGTGGCCCTCCTCCACTTATCCTGCACCCATCTTCTTCCTCTGCCTCACACAAACCCAAAAACCAACTCAAGCACGAGTTCCGGCCACTTTTCTTGTGATTTTCGATCTCCTTGCTCAAAGCACTTCTCGCAAAACTGCTTGGGGAGATTGTTCCTTGGTATGTGACTCCTCCATTGGTCCAATTAGTTTTTGTTCTAGTGCTTTATTCTTTGCAAATTTGTGCTGCATAGGTGACCATGTTCTTGAGCTTGCATGTCAAATTTATATGGTTCCAAGTAGTTCTAATGCTTGATATAGGCTCTAGGCACTCGTAGGAGTAGTTGCTATCAATTTTATTGAAGTTGGTTCACTTTTGTTTGAAGTTACTAAAAATTTCAGATTATTTCAGAAAATAATGAAGAGACTTTTGAGGGGCTCGTCCAGCCAAAGCCCGAAGGAAAAACAAAAGGAAGAAGCACAGAAGCCTAAATATAATATGCCTCGTACCGCGGAGGTCCGGCCGTGTGAATGGCCTTCCGATGACTTCTTGAGGAGAGCCGGAATTTATGAGGATTTTTATTTATTGATTGAGAATGCTGGCCTCACCAACTTCCTCCGCGACCAACACCATCAATATCTCTTACTCACAAATACTTTTGTGCAAAACTTCTACTTTTTCCCTAAGGAATCACCTCCATTAGTAGAATTTCATTTATATGACATTGTTAAGAAGATGCCATTAGCTGAATTTTGCGAGGTTTGCAAAGTACCCTTTGAGGGCACCTTAGATGAACCACACCGTAATTAAGTGGAAGCATTTATTAACACTATCACTGTGGGAGAAACCAGGAAGGTTTCTGATGCAAGAATTACTAGCATACATTTTCCTGTTTTACGCTATTTTTCCCTATTTGCTAGTCGTTGCTTGATTGGTCGCGGAAACTGTGGAAGCCTTAGTGTTCCTGATATTATTATTTTGTTCCATGGTTTATACCACAATAACTCTGTTAGTATGGGTGGAATTGTTGCTAGACGGTTAAGTCTGAACCGTACTAAGGGCCCCATCTTTGGAGGCATTTATGCCTCACGCCTAGCTGAATATTTTGACATACCTATTAGGCATTTAGAGAAAGAAGAAACATCGTTGCCCAGGGCTTATTTAGATTATAGGAGTATGCTAGCATATGATTTTATTTTTAAGAGTCGTGAAGGGGAGCTCAAATATAAATTGTACTTTGATAAACATCACCCTGAGACTATTACTTTGCCTGCTCCTTCTTTGTTTAACCTGTCTGCAGGTCCTCACCTCGTTCCGTGGGCGGCCGTTCAAGCCTATCGGAATCCTGCACCAGCCCCGGAACCAGAGCCACAAGATGAGCCTCCACGACAGTCCGTTTATTCTTGGGATCCGGAGGCGGTTGCCAACCAGTGGCAGTCAGAGTCCTCTTCATCACAGTATGATCCCAACTATTCTTCGTCGCAGTATGACCCCAGCTACACCTACGGGTATCCGCCAGGCTATCCCTGGCAATAGACCAACTTAGGCCAAAAGCCTAAACTTGGGGGAGTACGTATTTCCCACCGACATTACATTTATGTTCACACACACTCATTGCTAGATGTCGGTGCTCATACTCTTTCACTGTAATATCCATGCTAGTTTATTTTCTTTTTCCTGCTTTCTTCTTGTGTGTTTAATAAACCTTAAGAAAAACAAAAAAAATTAGTAGTAGCTTATTTCTTTGCTGTAGTAATTAAAAACAAAACCCAAAAATATTTCCCGTTCTTCTTTTGCATGTTGCGAGCTTTCCCGTGTAAATAGTTTTTATTTCTTTTCTTTTCTTTGGGGGTCAGTAGGATAAGACCATGATTAAATTGTTGAGGTGGCTCTTATATGCATCATTGTTGATTTAACCAAGAGCCCATATTGCCTTGTCTTCTCCTGTTTATTGAATGCTCGCATATTCCAGCTTAGTCCAATGCACGTGCACTCTTATTATTATTCACATCGTTTGGTCATGCAAGTGAAAGGCAATTATGATGATATATGATGGACTGACTGAGATGGGAAAAGCTGGTATGAACTCGACCTCTTTTGTTTTTGTAAATATGATGAGTTCATCGTTCTTGATTCAGCTTATTATGAATAAACATGTTTGCAATGACAATTAGAGATTATAGTTGCTCGTGCCATGCTTGATTAGCTATGAGTTATAATGGTTTACCTTGCGTGCCAACATGCTATTAAAATGGTTGTGATGTGGTATGATGGAGTGGTATCCTCATTTGAATGATTTAAGTGACTTGACTTGGCACATGTTCACGCATGTAGTTGAAACAAATCAACATAGCCTTCACGATATTTATGTTCATGGTGGATTATATCCTACTCATGCTTGTATTCAATGTTTATTATTAATTTTAATGCATGTTCATGACTGTTGTCGCTCTCTAGTTGGTCGCTTCCCAGTCTTTTGCTAGCCTTCACTTGTACTAAGCAGGAATACTGCTTGTGCATCCAATCCCTTAAACCCCAAAGTTATTCCATATGAGTCCACTATACCTTCCTATATGCGGTATCTACCTGCCGTTCCAAGTAAATTTGTATGTGCCAAACTCTAAACCTTCAAATAAACATTCTGTTTTGCATGCTCGAATAGCTCATATATCAACTAGGGCTGCCCTTATCTTTCGTGTTAGGCGGGTTATTCTCAAGAGGAGTGGACTCCGCTCCTCACTCACGAGAAAATGGCTGGTCACCGAGATGCCCAGTCCCATGCTTTATGCGAACTAAATCAAAATAATTGCAAACAAAACTCCCTCTGGGACCCGTTGAATGTTGGAGGCACTCATTGTTTTGAGCAAGCCAAGGATTGATGCTTGTGGAGGAGGGGGAGTATAAACTTTACCATTCTGTTTGGGAACCGCCTATAATTTGTTTAGCTTGGAAGATATCGTCATATCTTAGTTGTTATGTTGACAATGAAAGTATGCCGCTCAAAATATAATTTATCTCTATTTCAAAACCGAGCTCTGGCACCTCTACAAATCCCTGCTTCCCTCTGCGAAGGGCCTATCTATTTACTTTTATGTTGAGTCACCACCCTCTTATTAAAAAGCACTAGCTGGAGAGCACAACTCTCATTTGCATTCATCATTATTAATTTATATTGGGTATGACTATGATTGGATCTCTTTTACCATGAATTACAATGTCTAGTCAGTCCTTGATCTTTGAAGGTGCTCTGCGGTCTCAGAAAGGGCTAGCGAGATACCATCTTGTTATATCATATTATGATTGTTTTGAGAAAGTGTTGTCATCCGAGATTTATTATTATGGCTTGCTAGCTGATTATGTTATTGATATGAGTAAACATGAGACCTAGGAGTTATTACAAATGTGGTTAGTTATGATCTTTCTGAAAACCTGAATGCTGGGCTTGACATAGGTACAACAACAAGAGCAAACAGAGTTTGTAAAGTTTTTCTTTTATCTTTCAGTTTGTCAACTGAATTACTTGAGGACAAGCAAGGGTTTAAGCTTGGGGAGTTGATACGTCTCCGTCGTATCTACTTTTCCAAACACTTTTGCCCTTGTTTTGGACTCTAACTTATATGATTTGAATGGAACTAACCCGGATGGCGCTCTTTTCAAAGAAATTGCCATGATGTTGTTTTATGTGCGAAAACAAAAGTTCTCGGAATGACCTGAAACTCCACGGGATGTCCTATAAAAAATAATAAAAAATCCTCGCCAAAGATGAAGACCAGGGGGCCCACACCCTGTCCACGAGGGTGGGGGCGCCCTCCCCCCCCTAGGGCGCGCCCCCTACATCGTGGGCCCCCTGGACACCTTCCGACGCCAACTCCAACTCTATATATTGGCTTTCGGGGAGAAAAAAATCAGAGAGAAGAAATCATCGCGTTTTACAATACGGAGGCCGCCAAGCCCTAAAACCTCTCGGGAGGCTGATTTGGAGTCCGTTCGATGCTCGAGAGAGGGGATTCGTCATTGTGATGCCGGATAATCAAGCTACAATAACCTCTCATTAATGATGCCACATCACCACTCTTATTGCTGCTAACCTCGCCATGATCCAAACCTTTTAAATTCAAATTCAAATTAATGTCAAGCGACAAAGTTTTCAAAATATTAAACTAAAATGTTGAAGTAATGCGATTAAATGCCTAGGTGATTATAGTGCAACAAACACCATTTTGAAAATGTCTAAATATATTAAAATGAAATAAAGCAGAAAGTGAAATAAACAAAAGGAAAAGACAAATCTAACTAAAAATAAAAAGAGGACCCCCCACGCAGGGCCACGGCCAGATGGCTCAGGGGCCAACTAGGCAAGCCCGGCCGGCCGGCCCAACCGCCCCTCACTCCCGATAACCCACCCCACCGATGGGAAACCCTAACCCCCACTCCTCTCGATCCCCACCTCTCCCTCTCTCTGATCGATCTGGGCGGATCGAACCCCAGCCCCGCCGCTGCCCACGCCGCCGCCCGACGGCCGCGCCGCCACTGGTGCTGCCGCGCCGCTTGCCGTTCTTGCCAGCGCCGTTGCTCGTCGCCCCCGACCCGTCGCTAGTGCGTCCGGACCGCCGTCGCCGCTCACGGAACCACGCCGCCCGACTCCGTCGCCGTCCGTCGTCCCCGACTCCACCCCAACCCTGCTGCCCTCACCGACGACTGCTCGACTCCTGTCCGGCCTCGACCGGTGCCGCCTCCGCCACCATCACGTGCGCCCGGCGTCGTCGCGTCGCCGTGGCTCCCAGGAGCCATGGCGCCAGCCAGCACGCCTTGCGCCGAGGCTGCCGTCACCGCCACGCAGCTTCCATCGTCCCCGCCGCGCCTCCCCAAGCCCTGCTCGCCTCGCGCTGCCGGTCCGTCCGTGCCATTGACCACACCGGCAGGGTCCATCCGCCTCCCGAGCCCTCCTCTCGCAACGATGTGAGCATCCGGCTCCCCGGCCTCTCCCTCTCCTCCCGTGCCCTCCAGCGCCGATTGCTGCTTTCGCTCCGCCGTAATCGCCGCATGCGCCCCGATGATGTTTCAGCCGCTCCTAGCTCCAGACGACGGCACAACTCGACCCGGCGCATCACGCTTGCCCGTTTGACGCTGGGGCTGGCCCTTTTGGTCACCGGAGCCGCCGGCTCCGCGCGCGCCCGCCGTCCTCTGAACTCACGTGCACGCACGTACTAACACTAGGGTGACCCACTGACGTGTGGGCCCGCATGGTTTAACCATTCCCTTAACCACCTAATTAGAACCTAATAAAACTGTTTAGTTGAGTAACTGAAAATGACATGCGGACCCATTTCATTTAAAAGCCTGTAAAAAAATATCTAAGTCAATGACATGTGCCCCCCACTTAATGTTAAATTAATTAAACTGTTAATTTACCTGTCTCTATGATATTTGGGTCCCATCGGCCAGGTTTGACCGATCAATGTTGACCTAGTCAATCACTTGATGGACTATTGACTTTGACCACAGCCCCACCGTCATACTACTGTGGGTGGCACTTTGCATTATGTGGCGACGTATTTATTGATTAAATTTGGAATTAAATAAATCTAAAAATGAATTAAATCTTTTAAAATCATATAAAATAAACCGTAGCTCGGATGAAAATACTTTCTACATGAAAGTTGCTCGGCCTGACGAGGCGAATCCGGCACGCAGCCTGTTAAATCGCCACGCGTCCCTAGCATAGTGAACCTGCAACATTTCACCTCCGGTTCATCTCGTCTGAAAACCACGAAACACCGGTGATATTTTCCGGATGTTTCACCTTCACCGTATCACCTCATACAGCGTTAGAACACGTCTAGCTCTGCTGTTATCCTGTTATGCACTTGCTTGCTATGTATTTCTGTTTCTCCCCCTCTTCTCTTGGTAGACCCGTGGCGATCTTGATGCCCCGGTTCGACTACGGAGTTGGCGACCCCTCTCTTGCCGGAGCAACCAGGCAAGCCCCACCTTGATCACCGGATATCGCCTACTCTTCTCTATATTGCTTGCATTAGAGTAGTGTAGCATATTCTTGCTTTCAGCTAATCCTATCTTGGTGCATAGCCTGTCCTTGCTACTCTTGTTGTTACCTTTACCTGCTATCCTACTTCTTAGTATAGGATGCTAGTGTTCCATCGGTGGCCCTACATTCTTGTCAAAATCTGCCATGCTATACTCTTTGGGCTGTGATCACTTGGGAGGTGATCACGGGCATATCTATATACTTTACACTATTACATTACTTGTGATCTTTGTTAGGAGATGGGGCTTTGAAAGGACGGTGGCTACATCCCAGTAGAGGTGGGCCAGGTTCTGACGACCCCATTGTTACTTGTGGCGGAGCGGCAGGCAGGTTGAGACTACCTGGTGAGAGGTGGGCCTGCCTCGGTCGGCGTCGTGGATACTTAACACGTTTAACGAGATCCGGGTATTTGATCTGAGTCGGCCATTTGGTCTATCGCACTAACCATCTACGGGGGAGTAGTTATGGGTATCCGGCGTCGTGGTATCGGCCGGCACTTCGTGACGTCGGCGGCCGAGTGGCGGCGCCGGATTGGACTGAACGCCTATAGGCTAGGTGCGCTTCCGGCAGCGTCGCAACGTCTTGTGTGCTAAGGCGATGGGCCCCAGACCCACATGCGCTTAGGTTTAGACCGGCGTCTTGACCTCTCTGTTGAGCCTAGGTGGGGCTGCGGCGTGTTGATCTTCCGTGGCGGGCATGACCCAGAAAGTGTGTCCGCCAAATGGGATCAAGCGTGTTGGGTTATGTGGTGCACCCTGCGGTGAAGTTTAATCTATTGAATAGCCGTGATCTTGATAACAGGGCGACTTGGAGTTGTACCTTGACCTTATGAAAACTAGAACCGGATACTTAATAAAACACACCCTTCCAAGTGCGGATATAACCCGGTGGTCACTCTCTCTCGGGGTTACGAGGAGGGATCGCGGGTAGGATTATTGCTATGTGATGCTACTTGGAGGACTTGAGCCTACTCCCTTCTACATGTTGCAAGGCGGAGGCTGCGAGCGTAGTCTTGACGTGATTAGCTATCCCCTCTTATTACGGCATTCTGCGATTCACCCCCGACACGGCCCCTTACACATATATCCATGCATATGTAGTGTAGCTCCTTGCTTGCAGTACTTTGGATGAGTACTCACGGTTGCCTTGTTCCCCTTTTCCCCTTTTCTTTACGGTTGCTGCGACTGCACGATGGAGCCTGGGCGAGACGCCACCGTCGAGGACGACTACTACACCGGGGCGCCTACTACTACGTGCAGCCCACGGCGGCGACCAGGGAGTAGTTAGGAGGATCCCGGCGGGAGGCATCGCCTCTTCGATCTGTATCCCGGTTTGTGCTAGCCATCTTATGGCAAACTTGTTTAAATTATATCTCGTACTCAGATATTGTTGCTTCCATGACTTCGCCTATGATCGAGCACTTGTATTCGAGTCCTCGAGGCCCCTGGCTTGTATTATGATGCTTGTATGACTTATTTATGTTTTAGAGTTGTGTTGTGATATCTTCCCGTGAGTCCCTGATCTTGATCGTACACATTTGCCTGCATGATTAGTGTATGATTGAATCGGGGGCGTCACAAGTTGGTATCAGAGCCGACTGCCTGTAGGAATCCACCTTTCCAACTCCTTGGCCGAAGTCGAGTCTAGTCATTGAAAAACTTTTACTAACATGGCTGTGCTTTTGGGGAACGTAGTAATTTCAAAAAAATTCCTACGCACACGCAAGATCATGGTGATGCATAGCAACGAGAGGGGAGAGTGTGTCCACGTACCCTCGTAGACCGAAAGCGGAAGCGTTATGACAACGCGGTTGATGTAGTCGTGCGTCTTCACGATCCGACCGATCCAAGTACCGAACGACGGCACCTCCGTGTTCGCACACGTTCAGCTCGATGGCGATCCCGGACTCCGATCCGTAAGGGTGTCGGGGATGAGTTCGTCGGCCGCGAAGACGTGGTGACGATGATGATGCTCTACCGGCGCAGGCTTCGCCTAAACTCATGACGATATGACCGAGGTGGAATATGGTGGAGGGGGCACCGCTGCACGGCTAAGGCGATCCGTAGATCAACTTGTCTCATGGGTGCCCTCCTGCCCCCGTATATAAAGGAGCAAGGGGAGGAGGCCAGCCCTAGGAGGGGCACGCCAAGTGTGGAGTCCTACTAGGACTCCCTAGTCCTAGTAGGATTCCACCTTCCTTGTTGGAGTAGGAGAAGGGAAAGAGGGAGAGGAAGAAGGAAGGGGGCTGCGCCTTGTCCAGTCGGACCGGAGGGGCGCAGGCCTCCTTCCTTTGGCCTCTCTCTCTATTCCCGTATGGCCCAATAAGGCCCATATACTCCCGGCGAATTCTCGTAACTCTCCGGTACTCGAAAAATACCGAATCACTCGGAACCTTTACGAACTCCGAATATAGTCGTCCAATATATCGATCTTTACGTCTCGACCATTTCGAGACTCCTCGTCATGTCCCCGATCTCATCCGGGACTCCGAACTCCTTCGGTACATCAAAACTCATAATATAATTGTCATCGTAACGTTAAGCGTGCAGACCCTACGGGTTCGAGAACTATGTAGACATGATCTAGAACTGTTTCTGATCAATAACCAATAGTGGAACCTAGATGTTCATATTGGCTCCTACATATTCTACGAAGATCTTTATCGGTCAAACCGCATAACAACATACATTGTTCCCTTTGTCATCGGTATGTTACTTACCCGAGATTCGATCGTCGGTATCCAATACCTAGTTCAATCTCGTTAATGGCAAGTCTCTTTACTCGTTCTATAATACATCATCTCACAACTAACTCATTAGTTGCAATGCTTGCAAGGCTTATGTGATGTGTATTACCGAGAGGGCCCAGAGATACCTCTCCGACAATCGGAGTGACAAATCCTAATCTCGAAATACGCCAACCCAACATGTACCTTTGGAGACACCTGTAGAGCACCTTTATAATCACCCGATTCGTTGTGACGTTTGGTAGCACACAAAGTGTTCCTCCGCAAGCAGGAGTTGCATAATCTCATAGTCATAGGAACATGTATAAGTCATGAAGAAAGCAATAGCAACATACTAAACGATTGGGTGCTAAGCTAATGGAATGGGTCATGTCAATCAGATCATTCACCTAATGATGTGATCCCGTTAATCAAATAACAACTCTTTGTTCATGGTTAGGAAACATAACCATCTATGATTAACGAGCTAGTCAAGTAGAGGCATACTAGTGACACTCTGTTTGTCTATGTATTCACACATGTATTATGTTTCCGGTTAATACAATTCTAGCATGAATAATAAACATTTATCATGAAATAAGGAAATAAATAATAACTTTATTATTGCCTCTACGGCATATTTCCTTCAGTCTCCCACTTGCACTAGAGTCAATAATCTAGTTCACATCACCATGTGATTTAACACCAATAGTTCACATCACCATGTGATTAACACCCATAGTTCACATCGTCATGTGATCAACACCCAAAGGGTTTACTAGAGTCAATAATCTAGTTCACATCGCTATGTGATTAACACCCAAAGAGTACTAAGGTATGATCATGTTTTGCTTGTGAGAGAAGTTTAGCAACGGTCATCACATTCGAGCCGTATGTATTTTGCAAATATTCTATGTCTACAATGCTCTGCACGGAGCTACTCTAGCTAATTGCTCCCACTTTTAATATGTATCCAGATTAAGACTTAGAGTCATCTGGATCAGTGCCAAAACTTGTATCGACGTAACCCTTTACGACGAACCTTTTTGTCACGTCCATAATCGAGAAAATATCCTTATTCCACTAAGGATAATTTTGACCGCTGTCCAGTGATCTACTCCTAGATCACTATTGTACTCCCTTGCCAAAATCAGTGTAGGGTATACAATAGATCTGGTACACAACATGGCATACTTTATAGAATCTATGGCTGAGCATAGGGAATGACTTTCATTCTTTTTCTATCTTCTGCCGTGGTCGGGCTTTGAGTCTGACTCAATTTCACACCTTGTAACACAGGTAAGAACTCTTTCTTTGACTGCTCCATTTTGAACTTACTTCAAAATCTTATCAAGGTATGTACTTATTGAAAAAAACTTATCAAGCGTCTTGATCTATCTCTATAGATCTTGATGCTCAATATGTAAGCAGCTTCAGCGAGGTCCTTCTTTGAAAAACTCCTTTCAAATACTCCTTTATGCTTTGCAGAATAATTCTACATTATTTCCAATCAATAATATGGCATTCACATACACTTATCAGAAATGTTGTAGTGCTCCCACTCACTTTCTTGTAAATACAGGCTTCTCCAAAAGTCTGTAAAAAACCATATGCTTTGATCACACTATCAAAGCGTTTATTCCAACTCCGAGATGCTTGCACCAGTCCATAAATGGATCGCTGGAGCTTGCACATTTTGTTAGCACCTTTAGGATTTACAAAACCTTCTGGTTTCATCATATACAACTCTTCATTAATAAATCCATTAAGGAGTGCAGTTTTGTTTATCCATTTGCCAGATTTCATAAAATGCGACAATTGCTAACATGATTCGGACAGACTTAAGCATAGATACGAGTGAGAAACTCTCATCATAGTCAACACCTTGAACTTGTCGAAAACCTTTTGCGACAAGTCGATCTTTGTAGATAGTAACACTACTATCAGCGTCCGTCTTCCTCTTGAAGATCCATTTATTTTCTATGACTTGCCGATCATCGGGCAAATCAATCAAAGTCCACACTTTGTTCTCATACATGGATCCCATCTCAGATTTCATGGTCTCAAACCATTTCACGGAATCTGGGCTCATCATCGCTTCCTCATAGTTCGTAGGTTTATCATGGTCTAGTAACATGATTTCCAGAATAGGATTACCGTACCACTCTGGTGCGGATCTTAATCTGAAAGATCTACAAAGTTTGGTAGTAACTTGATCTGACGCTTCATGATCATTATCATTAGCTTCCTCACTAATTGGTGTAGGAATCACTAGAACTGATTTCTATGATGAACTACTTTCCAATTCAGGAGAAGGTACAAATTACCTTATCAAGCTCTACTTTCCTCCCACTCACTTCTTTCGAGACAAACTCCTTCTCTAGAAAGGATCCATTTTTAGCAACGAATATCTTGCCTTTGGATCTGTGATAGAAGGTGTACCCAACAGTTTCCTTTGGGTATTCTATGAAGACACATTTTTCCGATTTGGGTTCAAGCTTATCAGGTTGAAGCTTTTTCACATAAGCATCGCAGCCCCAAACTTTCAGAAACGACAACTTTGGTTTCTTGCCAAACCATAGTTCATAAGGAGTCGTCTCAACGGATTTTGATGGCGCCCTATTTAAAGTGAATGCAACTGTATCTAATGCATAACCCCAAAACGATAGTGGTAAACCGATAAGAGACATCATAGGTCACACAATATCCAATAAAGTGCGGATTCTGACGTTCGGACACACCGTTCTGTTGTGGTGTTCGGTGGCATGAGTTTGTGAAACTATTCCACATTATTTTAATTGAAGGCCAAACTCGTAACTCAAATATTCATCTCCACGATCAGATCACAGAAACTTTATTTTCTTGTTACGATGATTTTCCACTTCACTCTGAAATTCTTTGAACTTTTCAATTATTTCAGACTTATGTTTCATCAAGTAGATTTACGCATATCTGCTCAAATCATCTGTGAAGGTCAGAAAATAATGATACTTGCCAGGAGCATCAACACTCATTGGATCGCATACATCGGTATGTATTATTTCCAACAATTCAGTAGCTCGTTCCATTGTTCCGGAGAACGGAGTTTTAGTCATCTTGCCCAAAAGGCACGGTTCGCAAGCATCAAATGATTCATAACCAAGTGATTCCGAAGATCCATCTTTATGGAGTTTCTTCATGCGCTTTACACCGATATGACCAAAACGGCAGTGCCACAAATTAGTTGCACTATCATTATTAACTTTGCATCTTTTGGCATCAATACTATGAATATGTGTATCACTACGATCGAGATCCAACAAA
Organism: Aegilops longissima; assembly: GCA_021605205.1. Lineage (NCBI taxonomy): Eukaryota > Viridiplantae > Streptophyta > Magnoliopsida > Poales > Poaceae > Aegilops > Aegilops longissima. The sequence goes on along the minus strand of CM038681.1, from coordinate 558,097,166 downwards.
CTATTTTCATTGGGTGTATGACCATTTGAAGGTTTTATTCAGAACAACAATTATTCTCTGACTTTAAATGAATAACCGAATTGCAATAAACATGATCAAATCATATTCATGCTCAACGCAAACGCCAAATAATATTTATTTAGGTTTAACACTAATCCCGAAAGTATAGGGAGTGTGCGATGATGATCATATCAATCTTGGAACTACTTCCAACACTCATCGTCACTTCCCCTTCAACTAGTCTCTGTTTATTCTGTAGCTCCTGTTTCGAGTTACTAATCTTAGCAACCGAACAAGTATCAAATACTCAGGGGCTACTATAAACACTAGTAAGGCACACATCAATAACCTGTATATCAAATATACCCTTGTTCATTTTGCCATCCTTCTTATCCACCAAATATTCAAGGTATTTCTGCTTCCAGTGATCATTTCCTTTGTAGTGTAAGCACTCAGTTTCAGGCTTTGGTCCAGCTTTGGGCTTCTTCGCGGGAGTGACAACTTGCTTGTCATTCTACTTGAAGTTCCCTTTCTTTCCCTTTGCCCTTTTCTTGAAACTAGTGTTCTTGTCAATCATCAACACTTGATTCTCTTTCTTGATTTCTACCTTCGTCGATTTCAACATTACGAAGAGCTCGGGAATCGTTTTCATCATCCCTTGCATACTATAATTCATCACGAAGTTCTAGTAACTTAGTGATGGTGACTAGAGAATTCTGTCAATCACTATCTTATCTGGAAGATTAACTCCCACTTGATTCAAGCGATTGAAGTACCCAGACAATCTGAGCACATGCTCACTAGTTGAGCGATTCTCCTCCATCTTTTAGCTATAGAACTTGTTGGAGATTTCCTATCTCTCAACTCGGGTACTTGTTTAAATATTAACTTCAATTCCTGGAACATCTCACATGGTCCATGACGTTCAAAACGTCTTTGAAGTCCCGATTCTAAGCCGTTAAGCATGGTGCACTAAACTATCAAGTAGTCATCATATTGAGCTAGCCAAACGTTCATAACGTCTGCATCTACTCCTGCAATAGGTCTGTCACCTAGCGGTGCATTAAGGACATAATTCTTCTGTGCAGCAATGAGGATATACCTCAGATCACGGATCCAATCCGCATCATTGCTACTAACATCTTTCAACACAATTTTCTCTAGGAACATATCAAAATAGACATTTGAAAGCAACAACGCGAGCTATTGATCTACAACATAATTTGCAAAATACTACCAGGAATAAGTTCATGATAAATTTAAGTTCAATTAATCATATTACTTAAGAACTCCCACTTAGATAGACATCTCTCTAGTCATCTAAGTGATCACGTGATCCAAATCAACTAAACCATAACCGATCATCACGTGAGATGGAGTAGTTTTCAATGGTGAACATCACTATGTTGATCATATCTACTATATGATTCACGCTCGACCTTTCGGTCTCCGTGTTCGAGGCCATATCTGCATATGCTAGGCTCGTCAAGTTTAACCTGAGTATTCGCGTGTGCAAAACTGGCTTGCACCCGTTGTAGATGGACGTAGAGCTTATCACACCCGATCATCACGTGGTGTCTGGGCAAGACGAACTTTGGCAACGGTGCATACTCGGGAGAACACTTCTTGATAATTAGTGAGAGATCATCTTAAAATGCTACCGTCAATCAAAGCAAGATAAGATGCATAATAGATAAACATCACATGCAATCAATATAAGTGATATGATATGGCCATCATCATCTTGTGCTTGTGATCTCCATATCCAAGCACCGTCGTGATCACCATCGTCACCGGTAGCGACACCTTGATCTCCATCGTAGCATCGTTGTCGTCTCGCCAACTATTGCCTCTCGACTATCGCTACCGCTTAGTGATAAAGTAAAGCAATTACAGGGCGTTTGCATTTCATACAATAAGCGACAACCATATGGCTCCTGCCAGATTGCCGATAACTTCGGTTACAAAACATGATCATCTCATACAATAAAATATAGCATCACGTCTTGACCATATCACATCACAACATGCCCTGCAAAAACAAGTTAGGCGTCCTCTACTTTGTTGTTGCAAGTTTTACGTGGCTGCTACGGGCTGAGCAAGAACCATTCTTACCTCGCATCAAAACCACAGCGATAGTTTGTCAAGTTGGTGCTGTTTTAACCTTCGCAAGGACGGGCGTAGCCACTCGGTTCAACTAAAGTGAGAGAGACAGATACCCTCCAGTCACCTTTAAGCATGAGTGCTGCAGCGGTGAAACCAGTCTCGCGTAAGCGTCTGGCGTAATGTCGGTCCGGGCGCTTCATCTCACAATACCGCCCGAACCAAAGTATGACATCTGGTAAGCGGTATGACTTATATTGCCCATAACTAACTTGTGTTCTACTCGTGCATATGACATCTCGCATAAAACCAGGCTCGGATGCCATTTGTTGGGGAGCGTAGTAATTTCAAAAAATTCCTACGCACGCAAGATCATGGTGATGCATAGCAACGAGAGGAGAGTGTGTCCACGTACCCTCGTGAGACCGAAAGCGAAGCGTTATGACAACGCGGTTGATGTAGTCGTGCGTCTTCACGATCCGACCGATCCAAGTACCGAGCGTCACGGCACCTCGATGTTCTGCACACGTTCAGCTCGATGGCGATCCCGGACTCCGGTCCAGCAGGTGTCGGGGATGAGTTCCGTCGACCTGACGGCGTGGTGGCGATGATGATGCTCTACCGACGCAGGGCTTCGCCTAAACTCCGCGACAATATAACCGAGGTGGAATATGGTGGAGGGGGGCACCGCACACGGCTAAGGAACGATCCGTAGATCAACTTCTGTCTCATGGGGTGCCCCCCTGCCCCCGTATATAAAGGAGCAAGGGGGGAGGAGGCCGGCCCAAGGAGGGGCGCGCCAAGTGTGGAGTCCTACTAGGACTCCCTAGTCCTAGTAGGATTCCACCTCCCTTGTTGTAGTAGGAGAAGGGGAAAGAGGGGGAGAGGAAGAAGGAAAGGGGGGCTGCGCCCCTTGTCCAATTCGGACCAGAGGGGGGGTGCAGACCTCCTTCCTTTTGGCCTCTCTCCTCTATTCCCGTATGGCCCAATAAGGCACATATACTCCCCGGCGAATTCCCGTAACTCTACGGTACTCCGAAAAATACCCGAATCACTCGAAACCTTTCCGAACTCCGAATATAGTCGTCCAATATATCGATCTTTACGTCTCGACCATTTCGAGACTCCTCGTCATGTCCCCGATCTCATCCGGGACTCCGAACTCCTTCGGTACATCAAAACTCATAATATAACAGTCATCGTAACGTTAAGCGTGCAGACCCTACGGGTTCGAGAACTATGTAGACATGATCTACAACTATTTCCGATCAATAACCAATAGTGGAACCTGGATGTTCATATTGGCTCCTACATATTCTACGAAGATCTTTATCGGTCAAACCGCATAACAACATACATTGTTCCCTTTGTCATCGGTATGTTACTTGCCCGAGATTCGATCGTCGGTATCCAATACCTAGTTCAATCTCGTTAATGGCAAGTCTCTTTACTCGTTCTGTAATACATCATCTCACAACTAACTCATTAGTTGCAATGCTTGCAAGGCTTATGTGATGTGTATTACCGAGAGGGCCCAGATACCTCTCCGACAATTGGAGTGACAAATCCTAATCTCGAAATCGCCAACCCAACATGTACCTTTGGAGACACCTGAGAGCACCTTTATAATCACCCGATTCGTTGTGACGTTTGGTAGCACACAAAGTGTTCCTCCGCAAGCGGGAGTTGCATAATCTCATAGTCATAGGAACATGTATAAGTCATGAAGAAAGCAATAGCAACATACTAAACGATTGGGTGCTAAGCTAATGGAATGGGTCATGTCAATCAGATCATTCACCCAATGATGTGATCCCGTTAATCAAATAACAACTCTTTGTTCATGGTTAGGTAACATAACCATCTATGATTAACGAGCTAGTCAAGTAGAGGCATACTAGTGACACTCTGTTTGTCTATGTATTCACACATGTATTATGTTTCCGGTTAATACAATTCTAGCATGAATAATAAAAATTTATCGAAATAAGGAAATAAATAATAACTTTATTATTGCCTCTAGGGCATATTTCCTTCATGTGCGGCTTACGGGCCCACGTCGCCATTGGGTGGTATTAGGATCTTTTACTCCTTGATCTTTACTCTGGGATTCTGAACTCTCTTCTATTCGGGTTAAACGATTTTTACTAAAATCTAACTTTAGGATCTCGTTACTACTGCCTCCCGGAGAACCCCTCACTACAGGTGATTGCTCCGTGAACCGGAAGAATTTGAAGATACTCTCCGATATTCTCTCGAGACCTTGTGCCTGTCGCTTTTGCAATTCCCTACCACCGAAACATCCCTATGGATAAATACTTACGCCTGTCGTTCTTACTTTTATTCCCAGTTAATCTTGTTATTACAAGATACCCTGAAATTCTCTCTAATGTTCCGAGAATACTTTGCACCTACTGCCTTGCAGTTCTTTGCCACCTGAATACCCCTAAGAATAATTTCTCGCACTTTCCGAGTATCCGCTCATCCCCAGTTGTTCAGGTGTTTCACAAAAGTCTTTGAAATACTATTCAATCCTCCGAAAATCCTTACCGCTTTACTGCTCTGCAAATACTTGTCTACTTGCATTATGGATGCTTCCCATATATCTGGCAATATTCACTAGTATCTTTTGACACCGTCATTTTGATCCTATTGGTTCAACATGTGTGCGAATGCACACAATCATCTATCAACCCTTCTAAAATATCTTTCCGGCTCAGACATCATTTTGAACATGAGCTGGTTCTCGACCAAACTATCTGTCGTCGATTGTGCCTCTGGTATATTCAATTGATCCATCCTTGATCAGAACGTCTGCTTCTGATCCTTTGTTTTGGAAATCATAATTCCTTTGCATTTAAGCTGCGAATTATTTAGATGCTTCCATAACCTGTTGCATTTGCATGCCTTCCTCTTCTGGTTGAGTATCGATACTCATATCAGATCCTTTGTGGACCATCAAGTCCTTTGTTGGATTGTTATCCGACAGTGTCCTTCATAATTAGTCACTTTGTGAGTTCTTTCTCCGATACATATTGCCTTTGGTAAATTGTATCCTCTGCTTTCTCGGCCCTGCTCAGCTTTCGAGCTGGTGGTATTTCTATTGAAGCTTGTGGTATATATTTCCACGATACCACGATGGGTTGAACCTATGCCTTCCTTAATATGTGTGAACTCGGCGGTTTCATGAGTCATACACTTACGGTATTTTGCGGATAAAATTTCAACACTACAACTTCCTCGAAGGTGAGAAGTGATTGAAAGGTTATGCATTGGAGAAGTGGGAGTCGACCTTGAACTTTGTGTTCATGCCCATGGACACGATGTAGATCTTATCATTAAAGCTTCTCTTAAATTAATTATTCCTTTGATATAAGTTCATCTTATATCGGGATCAACCTTTTGCAATCGTGGTTCCGACCATGTTCTCTTTTAAATACCATTTCTCGGGCAAGTTTAAGCACTTGTCTTCTACAGAGTAATACCCCAGTCCAACCTCTACTTTGATTTGTCGTCGAGTATTACCCCCCTGGTATCTCAAGATTACCACGGAACTGCATAACTTCTTATGAGTTCTTCATCAAGTCCTACATTCTCATTGATTCCAATTTTTCACGGGCTCGAGTTATTTAACACTCAAAGACACCGATAAGCGACTCGTGTCGCATCGCGATTAAGCAACTCTTGGTAACCTTCATTACTTACGAGTTTGAACTCAATCACGTCATTCCTAGCCTGTTTGGCTATATCCTTGTCGTGCCGATTTTAAGCTGTGCTACTGGTCCTCTTCCCGAGCATAATTTTTGGCGATAAGCTAAGCTTACGTCGATCTTCCTCATCATATCATTTCGCTTTGGACAACAAGCTTGATTTTGAGTTTGTGTCACACGCATGATTCAATAACCTTTGCTTCATAATTCCTTTGACTTGATGTTATCGCGATCGATTACATCTTCATGAAATCTCTCGACAAGCGTGTCGTGATCATCATCAACATCCTAAGCTCTACCAAGATATATATCGAATTCTTGATGAGTAATACCATCCTTGCCCCTCGATGTTTCGTGTTATCATCGACCACTTTATTGCCCTCCGTTCAGCACAAACTTGTTCGTGTTCTATGTTATACCTTGAGTTCCTTGCTATCCAGCATTTGTTCTTCTTCACCTTGGAGTATTACCATCTTTTATGTCAAGAATGTCGTGGGAATTTCACCACCTCTTAAGAATTCTTGGTATAGTGATACTTCTCACCATCACCATTCTTTCTTGGTCCTCGTGTTGATTCCAACCGGGGTACCAACAAGTGAACGGTGTTGTTTGGATTATGCACTTCTAGCAACCCTATTGCTTTGAAGTTAGTGGTCGGCCGTTCACTCTTAGACTATTGATTATTGAATCACCATTCTGACATTGGTCGTGCAACCCAACCGATATTTCGGGCGCACCTTTCAACCAATGTTTAATTGTGTATGTTTTCCTCGAGCATACTTATATCGTTTGATCTGACAAATGTCATCTCCTTATCCACATAATTGTGGAGATCCATCTTTTGGATACCTCGTTGAATTATCGCTGAGTCCATCAGCCACCTCATCATCCTCTTCTTGCTTTAATGATGAACTTTTGTTTCGGAACTCGTTTCCATAGTTCATTTCCCAAGAATCTTCGGTGTCATCTCGTCAATTTGTGTCGCACCTTTTCTCCTCGAGCATCGTGAGTTTGAGGTATCCTGACCCCAAGCAGATCTAAATCTAGCTCGGATATGATGGTTGGAACATAATTCCAAGAGTTATAACACTAGTCTTTCATGACCCGGTAAGGTGATGTCATGCCCAGCACCCCTGGCCGGAGGACCTAATGTTATAGTTTTCCTTTTTAGCAAGGTTATCCATTCTTCCATGTGGAAATTGTAAGACTTATTCTACAAGTTATTCCTGATGGATCATTTGTGTTTCCAAAGTTTGATCTTCACCTGATGACCATGTCAATGCTATCTCGGAGCATGCCAATGGTACTTCGATTTTCAACAGGAACATTTGAAGCACGATGCTTAATTTTATTTATCATTCATCCTAACACCGTTGTATGGGTAATATCATGAAATTCCTTCCCCCTTTTCTAAATGGTTTCTCTATTTTCTATCCTATCATGGATATCATGCTCTGCTTGTCTTTGGGAAGGACATACCCCTGATATATGTGTTTAAACACATTTTTCCTTCCATTGTTTTGATTAAATCTGATAACCACTTTTCCTTTCCATTGGTTTGTTTAAACCTTCTTGTGGTCTATATAATCTAAGCAGTATTATTCTCCTGCTTATGTAAGCACCTCGCGGTACAACTCTGCCAAGGTAAGACCACATTACTATTCTTTGGTGACATTTGGTAACCACCGATGGGCGAGAACTTTGCCTATTGGTCCGCCTCGATGCAACGAGCAGGAAAATGGTTCTCTTCGTCCCTCGCCCTTGGTACCAACGTTGTTGATGACATAACTGACATGGCACTCTCTAACATGCCTTGCTATCATGACCGTGCAAGATGTCACTGCTCCTATTAAAAAAAAACCACATGGTGGGCCCATAACCCACAGTTCCACAGGATCGAAACCTGACTGTCCTGTACACCCCCTATTCCCAAGGTTATTCCTCGCGCGTGGCCTCGTAAGTAATTTATGAGCCACCTTCCGAGAGGTCATCAGTTCTGCTATCAGACGCAATACTTGTTCCCATTGCTCTGAACCCCTTTCACACTTTGTTTCAGGCAACGAACGATTGCCTATGCGCTTCAAACTTCTATTTTGCACATTCTTACTTTGCTAACGATATTTTCTTAAGTTTCAATTCGAGAGTTGCTATCCGCCACCCTTCCCGATGTTATCGACCAGGATAGTCGACCTTGCAGTCTGTTCTCTGGAATGCCCACTCTTTATTCTTTCGTAAAATGCGATGGAGTTCACGAAGAAAGGGCGGCGACTTCATCAAGATGACCTAAGCGGAAAATGAAGACATCAATATATTGGACCGGCCTCTTGAGAAGAGCAAGCCGAGATGAGAAGACTTCGCTAGATTAGTTACCAAACCTTTCCCCCTTTCACTACCTCTTAAATCTCGGGACGAGATTTCTTATAGTGGAGGAGAATTGTTACGCCCGGATAATCAAGCTACAGTAACCTCTGTTAATGATGCCACGTCACCACTCTTATTGCTGCTAACCTCGCCATGATCCGAAACCTTTTTAAATTCAAATTCAAATTAATGTCAAGCGACAAAGTTTTCAAAATATTAAACTAAAATGTTCGGAGTGTGCAGTTAAATGCCTAGGTGATTATAGTGCAACAAACACCATTTTTGAAAATGTCTAAATATATTAAAATGAAATAAAATAGAAAGTGAAATAAACAAAAGGAAAAGACAAATCTAACTAAAAATAAAAAGAGGACCCCCCATTTGGCCACGGCCCAGATGGCCCCAGGCCAACTAGGCAAAAGGCCCGGCCGGCCCGCCCAACCGCCCCTCACTCCCGATAACCCACCCACCGATGGGAAACCTAACCTCCACTCCTCTCGATCCCATCTCTCTCCCCTCCCGATCCGATCTGGGCGGATCGAACCCCAGCCCCGGCCGCTGCCCACAGCGCCGCCCGGCGGCGCCCCTCACCAGTGCTGCCCGCGCCGCTTGCCGTTCTTGCCGCGCCGTTGCTCGTCGCCCCCACCCCGACCCGTCGCTGGTGCCGTCGGCGACGCTATTGCCGCTTCGCCCGAACCACGCCGCCCGACTACATCGCCGTCCGTCGTCCCGACTCCACCCGACCCTGCTGCCCTCACCGACGACCTGCTCGCCTCCTGTCCGGCCTCGACCGGTGCCGCCTCCGCCACCTTTCGCGCCGGCGTCGTCGCGTCCGTAGGGCTCCCAGCGAGGCCATGGCGCCAGCAACCGCCTTGCGCCCGAGGCTGCCGTCGCCGCCACGCAACTTCTCCGTCGTCCCGCGTCGCGCCTCCCCAAGCCCCTGCTCTGCCTCGCGCCTGCCGGTCCGTCCGGCCGCCGGACCTCACCGGCAGGGTCCATCCGGCCTCCCTGAGCCCTCCTCTGCAATGATGTGAGCATCCGGCTCCCCCCTGGCTTCTCCCCTGTCCTCCCCGTGCCCTCCAGCGCCAGTTGCTGCTCGCTCCGCCGTAGTCGTCGCCTTCCGTCGCCCCTGATGATGTTTCAGCCGCTCCTAGCTCCAGACGATGGCACAACTCGACCCGGCGCATCACGCTTGCCCGTTTGACGCCGGGGCTGGCCCTTTGGTCACCGGAGCCGCCGGCTCCGCGCGCGCCCGCCGTCCTCTGAACTCACGTGCACGCACGTACTAACACTAGGTTGACCCACTGACGTGTGTGTTGGGGAACGTAGTAATTTAAAAAAAAATCCTACGCACACGCAAGATCATGGTGATGGCATATCAACGAGAGGGGAGAGTATTGTCCACGTACCCTCGTGAACCGTGGCGAGGCGTTATGACAACGCGGTTTATGTAGTCGTATGTCTTCACGATCCGACCGATCCAAGTACCGAGCGTCACGGCAGCTCCGAGTTCAGCACACGTTCAGCTCGATGGCGATCCACAGGCTCCGATCCAGCAATGTGTCGGGGATGAGTTCCGTCGGCCTGACGGCGTGGTAGCGATGATGATGCTCTACGGCGCGAGGCCGCCTAAACTCAGCGATGATATGACCGAGGTGGAATATGGTGGAGGGGCACCGCCTGCAGCTAAGGAGCGATCCGTAGATCAACTTGTGTGTCATGGGGTGCCCCTGCCCCGTATATAAAAAGCAAGGGGAGGAGGCCGGCCCTAGGAGGCGCGCCGGTGTGAGTCCTACTAGGACTCCCTAGTCCTAGTAGGATTCCACCTCCCTTGTTGGAGTAGGAGAAGGGAAAGAGGGAGAGGAATAAGGAAAGGGGCTCGCCCTTGTCCAGTCGGACCAGAGGCGCGAGGCCTCCTTCCTTTGGCCTCTCTCCTCTATACCCGTATGGCCCAATAAGGCCCATATACTCCCCGGCGAATTCCGTAACTCTCCGGTACTCCGAAAATACCGAATCACTGGAACCTTTCCGAACTCGAATATAGTCGTCCAATATATCGATCTTTACGTCTCGACCATTTGAGACTCCTCGTCATGTCCCCGATCTCATCCGGGACTCGAACTAATTCGGTACATCAAAACTCATAAACTCATAATATAACTATCGCCGAAACCTTAGCGTGCGGACCCTACGGGTTCGAGAACTATGTAGACATGACCTAGAACTATTCTTGGTCAATAACCAATAAGCGGAACCTGGATGCTCATATTGGCTCCTACATATTCTCGAAGATCTTTATCGGTCAAACCGCATAACAACATCGTTGTTCCCTTTGTCATCGGTATGTTACTTGCCGAGATTCGATCGTCGGTATCGAATACCTAGTTCAATCTCGTTACCGGCAAGTCTCTTTACTCGTTACGTAATGCATCATTCTGTAACTAACTCATTAGCTACATTGCTTGCAAGGCTTATAGTGATGTGCATTACCGAGAGGGCCGAGAGATACCTCTCCGAGCAATCCGGTGACAAAACCTAATCTCAAAATCGCCAACCCAACATGTACCTTTGGAGACACTGTAGTACTCCTTTATAATCACCCGATTCGTTGTGACGTTTGATAGCACCAAAGTGTTCCTCCGGTAAACGGGGTTGCATAATCTCATAGTTACAGGAACATGTATAAGTCATGAAGAAAGCAATAGCAACATACTAAGCGATCAAGTGCTAGGCTAGCGGAATGGGTCATGTCAATCACATCATTCTCCTAATGATGTGATCCGTTAATCAAATGACAACTCATGTCTATGGTTAGGAAACATAACCATCTTCGATTAACGAGCTAGTCAAGTAGAGGCATACTAGTGACACTCTGTTTAATAGGGCATATTTCCTTCAGTCTCCCACTTGCACTAGAGTCAATAATCTAGTTCACATCGCCATGTGATTTAACATCAATAGTTCACATCTATATGTGGTTAACACCCATAGTTCACATCGACATGTGACCAACACCCAAAGTGTCGTGGAATTGTCACGGTAGATGTCCTCGTGAAAGGACTTAGTCGCAGGGCCATCGAACGGGTTAACTTAGAGGGGTTAAAGCGGACACAAAGACACGGGAGTTATACTAGTTCGGCCCCTTCGATGAAGGTAAAGCCTACGTCTAGTTGTGATGGGATTGATGTGATTTCGACGACTAGGGTGCAATAGCTTCGCCTAAGCCTCGAATTGTCTCCCCTAAACCGCCACGGGTGCGTCCCCTTATATACGGGTTGGCCTTGGCGGTCTCTGAGTCCCGACCGGCTCATACAAGTGTCCGGCTCGGTCTCTTCTCTCTTATCTTCTGACACAAGTTACAAGACTAAGGCGGTTTACACAAGCGGACCCTAATTAGCCTCTGGACTCTGGGCCTCCTTCGTGGGCCCTAATCATGGGCGAGGTAACCCGGCCCCTCGAGGCGGTTCACACTCGATAGTTATATCCCCAACATTAGGCCCCAGTTGACTTGAACGGTTCATGTTGATCTTCAACATCTTCGAAACTCTTGATCTCCTCCATATTTCATAAACCGCCATCTGCTTGAACCGCCGTGATGTCATCCTCCGATCCCATTGACGGGCGCGCCAGCGTCATCTTTAATAAAGAAATCCAAGCAGTAAGATTCCCTTCATTTAATACTATCCGGAAATCGGGCGACCAACTGCGCTGTCTGCGCTTTTGACTCCTCGATTCTCGCTTTCGTTAATTGCCCGTTCCTTATAAATAAACGGCGAGCTCTTTCTCTTCTTCTTCCGCACTTCTTCCTCGCGGCGCTCCCGCTCTTGAAGCTCCGCCGTCGCCGCCGACCTTCGACCGCGCGTCGGCCTCAGGCGCTTGCATCAACTTTGGCCGGACGAAGCTCTTTAGCGCTCCTCCGCTGCTCGGCGCGTCAGTAAGGCTCCTCTTGAGACCTAGATCCACATCGAAGGTCCTGTTCTTCTTGTAGTTCATGGGTGTTCATCGTAGTGTCCTCATACCTGCCTTGCCATGGCCGTATGATTGACCGTAGTACACATCATCTGTCGGCGACCGCTCCGCCATCGATTTTACTCCTTGTTCATCTTTCATTTTGTTCAGATCTTCTTGTTTAGGGCCTTACGAACCTTCCTGCCCTCTATGAGGCTTGCATAGGTCATGAAATTTTTCTCCTTGAACCTTGGTAGATCTAAATTACTTCCATTCGCATGTGAAATCTGTTTACTGTTCACACTTAGTAGATTTTTCAGTTCTGTCTCTTTTGGCGGTTTGACTTTTGATAGCTAATCCGTCACTCCATTAGTCCTCGATTAAACCGAATTGGAAGCTAGCTGCGGTTGCGGTTTAACATTGTATAATGTGCTGAACCTTTTAACGGTGAACTGTTTTTCCTTTTCTTTTCGCGATTTAGTCTTCGGAATGGCCCTCAATTCTCAGCTTGCAATTGGGTCGGTCCAAGATCAACTGAAAGCATAACTCAGCGGATCGTCTGCCACCGGCACTTTGGCTTCAAAAATGTCCTCCAGGCGTGTTCGGATGCGAATTCCCTCGAGCATAAGAAGGAGAAGTAATTGTGTTTATGCAGCACTTAGACCGGGATTCTGCCCGCCGGTTCAAAATTCTTCGGGGCGTCCTTGCAAGTTTTCAACTCCATCCATGGGATATTGGCCCGAACTCGTGTCAAACATATGCAATTTTCAAGTTTTACGTGAAGTCTATCTTCAAGAAGAACCATCTGTGGAGCTGTTAAAGGATTTTTCCACTTGAACTGTCGTGCAGAATTTTCGATGGTCCCAACACGAGCTGGGCGGCGTTTCAATCGAGAAGAGGAAGGAAGTGGACTTTCCTCACGCCAAACACCACAGCCATCAAAAGATTGGAACCAAACCTGGTTCTCTGCGGAACACTGCTCACCCAAGCGAGAATCCTTTGCGGGTTACCGTCCTCACCGCTCGGCAACCATCATCCGCTGCCTTCGCTTAACACTTGCGGAGCGGAAGAACCGGCGCCTCAAATTATCAAGCTCCGGGCTCTAATGGCCAATGGCTTAGCGGTGTGGACCTTGTGCGGTGTTGGGTTTCTTGGGGCGTCCTGCCACTAAGCCGCCCGGCCCGGATTGATGCATCGAATACCTGGCAGCCTCCAAGACCCTCAAAGGCGTCACGAGCTACCAATAGCAGAACTTGAAGTCACGGAGATAGTGAAGCGGATCTTTGGATGAACCGATCTCATGCAGTAGCCAAACGGGCTGGCTCATACGTGTTGCCAACAAACCGCTGCGGTAGGCTCTACTCACCGCTTTTCGACATTAATGCCTTGTTGACATATATTAATTCTTGCTACTTCTCGGGCTAACAGCTCATACGGAAGCATACCAAACCGGCTCGGCGCGCGTGTAAAGTCCAAGGCCACCAAGAAGGCTGGCAAGAAGAAAACCGCCGAGTCTTGATCCGCGGAGGGCGAAGAATCGAAGCTGAGGTAAACTTGATATCCTTACGAGGAGTCGCCATAAACCGGCTCTCCTCTTTGTGTTTCTTCTAAGCTTGTGATTTGTCCCTTTGTATTCCTTTTACTAACAATTTTACCTCCGGGATGATCTTTGAAGCCGGTCATGCCGACCTGTTGAGGTAATCTTTCTTTCTTCGAATCCGACCTCGTGCGGTTAAAAGAATTAAATCGCGCCCGTCCGGAAAGTGAAAAATATCATTCTGTGCTTATTGAATCAAAACCTTTCCTTGAAGACACAGCAGGCTGAAGAGCGCCCGTCGACCCGGCACGGTGGTCAGCGGATTGCCTCATCCGGTTTACGGATACACCAACCGGAGCGTCGTCGGAGGTGACTTGTTCTCTGGCGTTATCCCTTAAAGGTTTCTTCCGATGTCCTCTCAATCCGTCGACCCGAATTATCGGGCCTCTTCCAACTCTTCGGCGGTTCATCAACCACGCAATCGCCTCCGCTTAAAGTTGCTGCGAAGTGCATATCTGCTGTCCCGCCAATTCGGTTTACAATTGCCTTGGTCGATTTGTCTTAATCAATTCCAAATATTGCAGCACCAAAGCGCGCTTGAGTAAGCGAAAACCCTTGATCCTCTGCGGATGTTGATCCGGAAAAGACCCGAGCAAACCCACGAAAATCACGAAGTGCGCCAAAAATAGCTACGGTGAGTTGTACAAAGCGACACTGCAGATCCGCGAGAAACGAACCGGAGGTCCAAGTGGAAACCTCGCATCCTGCTCCACCGAGCCCGGCCACAGGCGGGTCGTAATTGTTGAACCGCCGAGCCAAAGTAATAAGACATCAAGCCCAAAGAAGACCGCCGGTCAGCCAGCCAACCAAAAATAGCGATGCTATTGTGGCGAGCGCGGCTACACCACTCCTAGCCAACCGGTCGCTTTAGCAAAACACAGCGTCAAGGAAGATTCCACTACTATGAGCAAAGATAAGGGAAAACTGATCATCGACATGACAACTTCTCGCCCAAGAACTTCACTCCGGCTTTACGAACCGGCTCTACACAAGCCGTGACTTTGAAGCGATGCAGTAAATCGCATGAAGGACCGCTATGAGGTAATGAGTTATGCCTTTCTTGTACTTTGGCTGTATAGTAGCCCCCAAGGGTCGGTTCAACTTAGCATAGTTAAGCGGGACTTAATTTGTGTCTCCCCATAGCAAACTGAGATCAACTAGCCATTAGCCCCCAAGTGCCAAGTTGAATATGTGTATTGAGCTTGGGACTTTAAAATGAAACAACTAACGTTCTCCCTTTGTTATCGAGAATGAAATATACCCGACAAACCGTGCAACTCAAGGACCTTGAGCCAATCTGGAAACTCAACAAGCGAAACCACCAAGGCCAGGGCGAATTGAAAACTGCCTTGGCTACTATGGAACAATTGAAGGAGTGGTATAAATCCGAGCAGGCCAAGCTGGGACACCGAAGGCGGTTTGAAAAAAGCAGGCGGAAGATCTTTGAAGCAGCTCTTAAACCGGTGGTGAAGAGCTTACGGACTCAAGCGCCAAGTGCATGCCATGACCTCTGCCATCTTTGGTAAGAAAACTTGCAATCGATTATCTCTATATTGATATTTCCGCCGGTTTAACCTGAGCTATGCGAAACGGTGCGAGCAAGCGCATTGCTCATCTGGGCTCGATGTGCGGAAGAAGCTCAAGGCAGCTTATCGCTGATTGAGCAGCTGTATACGGCGCCAGAGAGTCATATGTGCCACATCATCGACAACACGGCTCCGTCCGATCAAAGATACTGCTGGACCGGCTGTCCATGGTTACGGGCAGCTTGAAGAGTTGAAGCGATCCGCGGCCGGGCGGCACCCTCTGGCTCTAACTTCGCGCCAAAGGCGTGGATAGCGGATCTTGATCCGGTGACATAACCAAGGGTTTCCCCAGCGCTCAAGAGAACGGTGAAGCCTTTGATAATGGCATACAAGCGAATAACAAAGGAGATCGTCATTGGCGAGTCAGCGGCAGCAAAAGCCAACTGGCGGTTCACGCTCTTTTATAGCGCAAACAACAAGCGGGTGGGTTTGTCATTCCTGAAGTCGCGAGCCTTGTTCCTCAATCCGTAAGCACACTTATGCCCTGGCGTTGATCCGGTGAGCTTATAAGTGAAGAGGCTGTCTTCGGGCCTTAACCGGATTGATTGGTCTACCAATGACTTCGGGCTTTGGGTGATGAAGAGGAAGAAGTTGAACCGGCGCCAGCGCCCCCTCTAGCTCACGTCAACTTTGGAAGAAGCGTAATCCATCAAGCGGGTGGCGCCTCCGAAACGCTAGTCATAACACCACGCGAAACACGGGCCTTGGAAGGCTTTGTAATAGGATAGTCGGCACTTTGTTTTGAACAATGCCTTTATGACCTCGGTCGTATCCTTTGCATGGTGAATGCGATCACGTGGATTGATGAACCGTCAACTTAGTTACTTTGCAATCACAAATTCTTTAAACCGCCACGGCGGCTTGTGTCGCCGACCGACTTGTGCGCTTATATATTTATATAAGAAAATATGGATGTATATGACCAAACTTTATGATACAAAAATACACCTGCGTCGGGCATGCGGTTGGCTTAGCCAATCTTGAGGCGGAGGTTATATAAACCATTACCGTCAAAGGAAAAACAACTCTGTGCTTAGAATGCGGTTTACCGTGTAAACCGTGTCGGACATGACAAGCCCCTGTTACTCCATAATGGGATGTTAACAGAAAAAATCAAGCGGAACAAAATCACGGATTAAAATGGACCGAATTCCGTTAGCGACAACTTGAATCCGGTTTTAAAAAAGGTTGTCGGTTTAAGAAGACAAATAAAAATCAAATAACTGGTATGAAAACCACATGGAAGCAAAGGCAATGATAAAACCATTTGCAAGAAGAGCTTTCTTGAGCTTTGATCGGATGGTGTTACCATGGTCGGACGGACCAAGCTCCCCATAAGGTGTAGCGATGGTTCAAGTCAGCGAGGCCCCCAAGCTGAAACCGTGGCATTATGCGATCAAGTGGCATGGCAATGGTTGGGTTCGACCAAGCCCCAAGTGATTCTATGGCCTTAGGCCGACCAAGAGGTGTGGTGGTTCAGACGTGGCCATGTCCCCAAGTGATCTGGTGGCTTTACCCATCAAAAGGTGTTGCATTGGTTCGGACACGACCAAGCCCCAAGTGACATAAAACTTCGAAAAGCAAGAGCAAGGGCTAAACGGAGGCTGCTTTGCGACAACAACTCCATGTACCCAAACCGGACTTTTTACAAAAGGATACCCGCTTTAGCGAGGCTCCGGTTTATTGCTTTTATTCATAATATATACATTGTCTTAATATGTACATAAGTGGAGCCGATGGCTCGGGTATAATAAGGCGAAGATGAGCTATGTTCCACGGCTGTTGGTCTCCTCTTCGGCGTCGTGAGTCTTTTGGCTCTCGAACATCAATCAGATAGTATGACCCGTTGTGCAGATTCTTGCGACCACAAAGGGCCCTTCCCAAGGTGGGGATAGCTTGTGCATATCATGCGGTCTTGAATGAGCGAAGCACCAAGTCTCCTTCTGAAAGGTTCTTGTTCTAACCGCCGTTGTGATATCGGCGAAGATCCTCTTGGTAAATCGCCCGAGCGAGCAGCCGCCATATCTCGCTCTTCATCAATCGATCCAAAGCGTCCTGCCGTGCTGCCTCCTTTATCGGCCTCAACATAGGCTGCCACAGCGAAGGCGAGTCATAGCGGATATCGCGGGAAGGACCGCCTCCGCTCCATAGACCATAAAGAGCGGTGTGTATCCGATGGATCTGTTAGGTGTAGTATTGATACCCCATATCACGGATGGTAGCTCTTCTACCCAACAACCGGCGTCCTCTCTAAAGGGACTATAAGCGGGGTTTAATACCTCTCAAGATCTCTTGATTAGCTCGTTCCGCTTGACCATTGGACTGCGGGTGGGCCTTGAAGAAACATCAAGCGGATGTGCTCTCGTTCACAAAACTCCTTCATGGCTCCTTTGGACAAATTAGTGCCATTGTCCGTGATGATCTTGTGTGGAAACCCAAACCGGAAAATCACCTTTTGATGGGCCCGAACACGGTGGCGCATCACACTTGCTAACGAGCTCTGCCTCTACCCACTTTGTAAATTTATCAACCGCCACCAACAGGTGGGTCTTCTTAATCCTTGGACCTTTTGAAAGGTCAACCATATCCAACCCCAAATGCATAAGCGGCCAAGTAATTGGAATCATCCTCAATTCTTGGGCGGTACATGAGCTGCGTCTGGAAAACTTTTGGCAACCATCACATCGTCGACCAGATCTTCCGCATCGGCATGGGCGGTCAACCAATAGAAACCGTGGCGGGCGCTTTGGCCTGGGATTTTGAACGGCGTGGTGACCACGATCCCCTTCATGGATCTCACGCAATATCTCACGGCCTTCCTCGGGGACACACAGCGCTGAAGCATACGACCGCGCTGCAACGATGCAACTTCGCCCTTATATATGGTCATAGACTTGGACCGCCCGAACTATCTGTCAGACCAGCGTCTCATCTTCTAATAACTTCGCCCGGTTCATATCGCCAAATAAGGGCGTCAATCCGGAATGACATGCAAGGCTGCCTGGCGAGCCTCCGGATCGGGAATAGCCAAATCTACTTCATCGGGAAGCTTAAGCGGCGGATTATGCGATCGTCAAGGAAGACATTAGGCGGGACGGTTTACGTTGAGAGCCCAGCCGGCTTAGAGCATCCGCCGCCGTTCTTCCGACGATCCACATGGTCCACGATATCCTTTAAAGTGTCCTGCAACAATATCCACCTCCCGGCGATCACGCGGCCATGAGTGGATCTTTGGAATCCCAAGTACACGATACTTGCTGGGCCACCAAGTCCGAGTCACCAAAGCACTTAACCCGGCTTAGACTCATCTCCTTAGCCATCCGGAGACCATGGTGTAAAGCTTCATACCCAGCTGCATTGTTAGTACAGGGGAACATTAAGCGAAGAACGTAACAGAACTTGTCACCTCGTGGGGAAGTTAATCGACTCCGACCCCGAGCCCTCAATTACTGGACCCATCAAAGTGGATGGTCCAATAGGTATGATCCGGCTTTTCTTCGGTAGCTTGCAACTCCGTCCAATCATTAATGAAATCCACAAGTGCGAGATTTTCTTTGCCGTCAAGAGGCACATACCTTAAACCGTGCGGCCCAAGTTCTATAGCCCACTTAGCAATCCGGCGATCGCTTCCACATGATATCGCCCAAAGGAGCTGAGGCCGACCACCGTGATGGGGTGCCCTGAAAATATTGCTTTAGCTTCCGACTTGCCATAAAACTCCATATACCAGCTTACGCCAATGCGATATCTTTGCTTAGACTCAATGAGGACCTCGCTGATGTAATAAACCGCCGTTGAACGGATACTCCTTCCCGCCTCCTTGGTTCCACGACAATGGCTCGCTGACTGCCACGGCATTAGCAGCAACATATAATGAAGCGGCTCCTTGTCAATGGGGCGGCGAGAACAGCGGGTTGGCCAACTGCCGCTTTAAGTCCTCAATGCTTCATCGGTGGTGAACTCCGGACAAACTGATCCGTCTTCTTGACATCGGTACAAAGGAATGGCCTTTTCTCCCGGTGCCGATAAACCGGCTTAGCGCGGCAATCCGACCCGCCAATCGCTGGACATCATTGATGCACTTTGGCTTAGCCAAGGAGGTGATAGCTGTAATTTTATCCGGATTAGCTTCAATCCCTTTGTTGGACACAAGAAAACCCAATAACTTGCCTGTCGGAACACCAAAAACACACTTAGCCGGGTTGAGCATCATCTTGTACACCCGCAAGTTGTCAAAAGTTTCCTTGAGATCCTCAATCAACGTTTCCTTCCTCCTTGATTTAACCACAATATCATCCACATAAGCATGCACATTACGGCCGATCTGTTCATGCAAGCAATTACATGCATAGCGTTGATAAGTTGCTTGGGCTCTTGAGCCCAAAGGCATAGATACATAGCGAAGGCTCCAAAGGGGTGATAAGCGTCGTCTTCTCCTGGTCCTTAACCGCCATCTTAATCGATGATATCCGGAATATGCATCTAAAAAGCTCAAGCGCTCACAACCCGCCGTGGCGTCAATAATCTGATCAATGCGGGGAAGGGCGAAAGGATCTGCCGGACAAGCCTTGTTAAGGACCAACACCGGATTAGCAAGCCACTCGGATGGAAAACTTCAACGATAAACCCTGCCGCTAAGAGCACAGCAACCTCCTCCCCAATGGCCTTGCGCCTTTCCTCATTAAACCGGCGTAGAAACGCTTTACGGTCTGTACTTGGGATCAACATTAAGAGGGTGCTCGTGAGTTCCCTCGGTACACGGCATGTCGGAAGGTTTCCATGCAAAAATGTCGATTCTCACGGATGAACTTCGATGGCGCGCCTTCCTATTTAGGATCCAAGTTAGCGATGGTGAACTGCTTGGATGAATCGCCGAACACAAAATCAACAAGTTTAGTCTCACCGCCGACTTAAACTTCAATTCGGATCGTGCTCTGTAGTTGGCTTCTTCAGCGGGGTCATATCCGCCGGATCAACATTGTCTTTATAATACTTTAACTCTTGGTGGCACAAACCGACTCTGCATAAGCCACATCACCTTCCTCGCACTCCAACGCAATCCGGTGGCTCCCATGAACCGTTATCGTCCCTTTGTGACCCGGCATTTTCAGCTGCAAATAAACATAACAAGGCCGTGCCATAAACTTAGCATAAGCGGCCGCCCAAGCGAGGCGTGGTAAGGGCTTTGGATTTTCACCACCTCAAGCGTCAATGTTTCCGATCAGAGTCATGTTCATCTCCAAAGGCTACCTCGAGCTATCTTACCGACCGGATGCGCTGACTTGCCGGGCACCACACCGTGAAACACTATCTTTGGCGGCTGAGATGCTTATCCGTCAACCCCATACGTCGGAAGGTCTCGTAGTAAAGGATGTTGATGCTGCTCCCTCCATCCATAAGCACCTTGCTAAACTTGTATCCTCCCACCTGAGGTGCCACCACTAGGGCTAGCTGACCCGGATTGTAAACCGGGAGGATGATCCTCTCGCTCCATACAATAGGCTGCTCGACCAGCGCGGTAATGCGGTGCGGCCGGTTCAACAACAACGACCGCCAACTTCGAAGTTTGCGGTCTCGTCTGTCCAAGCTGGTGGTAAAGACATGGTATTGTCCACCGTTCAACTGCTTTGGATTACTTTGGTAACCGGCTTCTGCTGTTGTTGATTGTAACCCCCTTAGTTCTGATTGTTCTAATTGTTACGATTGCCTTGCCGCCGGATTACCACGAACCACGGGCGAATTTCCTCCACCGTAACCGGGCAGACCACGAACCGCCGCCGGGCCCTTGATCATACCGGAAAGCATTAGAATTTTGAACTCCCATAATATAACAATCCTTCCAGAGGTGGTTCGCTGGTGCCTCCTTCGTCCCATGCTTGGACAAGGTTGATTCAATAGGTAATTCAAGCGATCCGGATTGTGACCTTGTGCACCGCCCGGTTTGATTGCTTACCTTTGCGCGTGACCCTTGTCCTGCTGCGTTGGTGTTAGCTCTGAAGCCCATGTTACCGTTAGCCTTACGCTTGTTTCCCCATTGCTGCCGAATGATCTTTGCTGGCCTCTGGAGTTGCTATTCTGCTTTCCCTTCCCTACTTCGTCATCCTCGGACTCGGGATCCTTGGTACTATCGAGAATCAGCATACTTTACCAAAACGCCCATGGCGTGCCCATGTCATTACAAAAACGCTTCATGCGACCCAGCTTCAACTTCAGCGGTTCGAACGGCGGTTGGCTTCTAGGGTTAAGATAAGCGGAATCGGGGTTGATCCGATTCGATGAATGTAAAACCTCCGAAGCGGGCGCACCCAATGTGTTGTAGATTCTCCCTCTGCTGGACACAAGCCGCCAAATCCACCACAGACATGGGCTGTTTACGGTGTCTTTGAAATTTTGAATGAAGCGGGTCCGTGGCGGGTCCACGAACTAAGCGGGTTGGGTGGCAAATTTTTCAACCAAGTGCGGGCCGTACCTTCCAACATCATGGTGAAATACTTCGCACCGTAACCGTCCACATCCAGCATCTCCATGGCCATCTCATAGCTTTCTATCCACGCTTACGGAGCCAAATCGGCGGTATAATTGGGCACCTTGCGTGGCCTTTGAAGTCCTTGGGCAAGCGCACATTGCGTAAAGCGGGGGCGAGGCAAGGCACCCCAATGAGCGGGCGTGACCCCGGTTCGAAGATGGTGGACGAACGGCGCGAGTGATGGTCCTCATGTTGTGCTGCTTTCGGCCTCCTCGTGCCTGGCCCGTCCACAACCACTTGGCGTCTTGAAGCCACCGGCGGGTTGTAGCCTCGGCGGACCGCTGCGCGCGTTGCCAATCTGGCGGTTCATCTGCGTGCGGCTATAACTCCGTCTTGGGCGGGGGTGGAGTGGATCCGATCCCGATTGTATGAATCGCTTCTGCTGAGCGGGGCCGTCTGAGGAGCTCCTTGACCCGGCGTGTTTCTACCGCCTGTGGTGAATCACCCTCGATCGGAATCGCCTCCAATCGTGCCGCGGCTGCGACAAGGTTATCCATCGGGTTGGAGTAGTGACCGGAGGTATGCCTGATGCGAAGCGCGCGGTATGATGGCGGCAGATCTATCACACGGGCTGAACGGCGGCGGCCGTCCGGGTGCTTCCGGCGGTTTACCACCGGCGGCGGATTCTGGTCCCTGCCCACAGGGTATTGAAGAGCTCTCTTCCCTCGAAAACCGAGGCAAGCGGGATCTGTACTTCCTTTTCATGACTTCATATGATGCACTCGATCCGGCGCGAGCCTATAAGCTTTGTGCATCCAGCGGCCCGTTCGCGCCATCCTCACGTCGCGGGCTGCCGGATCCGCTTTAGCTTTAGCGATCTGTTCCTTCACCCTTGCAATCTGCGTTATGCGGTCACGATCCGCCGGGTTAGCCTCCGCCATGGCGCAGCCAATGCGTCGAATAACTCGATAAAACTTGAGCGGCGGGCGCCAGGGGCCTCCTTCGGCTGCCACCACGCTGCTGAACGGCGACGATGGGCGCCCGGTCGAAGTGAAGCGTCGCTTGTGTAACCATGAAAATTCCAACCCGGCTGGGTAGATCAAAGGGTCGGAATACTCTCTCCGTTGGAACAGCCCGATCGGCCATCTTGCGGCTGGTACAAAGACTTCGGTTTCTCCGTGGATGACTCGTCGCCCGAGTAGACAACGATTTAGCCGCCCGGATCTTGATCCGCCCTCATAGTCTCCGTGGGCGACTCCCACAGCTGCAGCTTGACAACCGGTTTAGCGAGGCAGGACTCTTCTTTGCCCGCCGAGCCGTCTCGGCGAGTCGGTGCGGATGCCGGCCCAGCTCGCTCGCCAATCTTGCCGATGAATCGTGTATGCTACCAAAGGGACCCGGTACCCGTACTTTCGTCGAGCCGGCCTCGGGGCCCGATCTGCATCGTCGATGTAGAGCTTGCGCGACGACTCTTAGTCATCCGGCCCACATCATAGCCTTCGAGTCGCCGAACTTGCCCTCTAAGATCATCAAACCATCGTCTGCGATGGCCCCACGGTGGCGCCAAGCGTCGTGGAATTGTCACGGCGAGATGTCCTCATGAAAGGACTTAGTCGCGGGGCCATCGAGCGGGTTAACTTAGAGGGTTAAAGCGGACACAAAGACACGGAGTTATACTAGTTGGCCCCTTCGATGAAGGTAAAGCCTACGTCTAGTTGTGATGGGATTGATGTGATTTCGGCGACTAGGGTGCAATAGCTTCGCCTAAGCCTCGAATTGTCTCCCCCTAAACCGCCACCGGGTCGTCCCTTATATACACGGTTGATGCCGGCGGTCTCTGAGTCCCGACCGGCTCATACAAGTGTCCGCTCGGTCTCTTCTCTCTTATCTTCTGGCTGACAAGTTACAAGACTAAGGCGGTTTACATAAGCGGACCCTAATTCGCCTCTGGACTCTGGGCCTCCTTCATGGGCCCTGATCATGGACGAGGGTAACCCGGCCCCTCCAGGGCGGTTCACACTCAGTAGTTATATCCCCAACACAAAGGGTTTACTAGAGTCAATAATCTAGTTCACATCGCTATGGGATTAACACCCAAAGAGTACTAAGGTGTGATCATGTTTTTCTTGTGAGATAATTTTAGTCAGCGGATGCATCACATTCGAGCCGTAAGTATTTTGCAAATTTCTATGTCTACAATGCTCTTGCACGGAGCTACTCTAGCTAATTGCTCCCACTTTCAATATGTATCCAGATTGAGACTCGAGTCATCTAGATTAGTGTTAAAACTTGCATCGGCGTAACCCTTTACGGCGAACCTTTTTCACTTCCATAATCGAGAAACATATCCTTATTCCACTAAGGATAATTTTGACCGCTGTCCATTGATCTACTCCTAGATCACTATTGCACTCCTTGCCAAGCTTAGTGGTAGGGTATGCAATAGATCAGTACACACATGACATACTTTATAGAACCTATGGCTGATGCATAGGGAATGACTTTCATTCTCTTTCTATCTTCTGCCGTGGTCGGGTTTTGAGTCTTATTCAATCTCACACCTTGTAACACAGGCAAGAACTCATTCTTTGACTGTTCCATTTTGAACTACTTCAAAATCTTGTCACGGTATGTATTCATTGAAAAACTTATCAAGCGTCTTGATCTATCTCTATAGATCTTGATGCTCAATATGTAAGCAGCTTCACGAGGTCTTTCTTTGAAAAACTCCTTTCAAACACTCCTTTATGCTTTGCGAATAATTCTACATTATTTCCGATCAACAATATGTCATTCACATATACTTATCGGAAAAGGCTGTAGTGCTCCCACTCACTTTCTTGTAAATCTGAGCCTTTCCATAAGTCATATAAAACCATATGCTTTGATCAACACATCAAAGCGTATATTCCAACTCCGAGATGCTTGCACCAGTCCATTGATGGATCGCTGGAGCTTGCACATTTTGTTAGCACCTTTAGGATTGACAAAATCTTACGGTTGCATCATATACAACTCTTCTTTAAGAAAACCATTAAGGAATGCAGTTTTGACATCCATTTGTCGAGTTCATAAAATGTGGCAATTGCTAACATGATTCGGACAGACTTTTAAGCATCGTCTGGTGAGAAAATCTCATTGTATTCAACATCTTGAACTTTGTCAAATACCTTTTTCGACAAGTCTAGCTTTGTAGATAGTAACACTACTATCGACATCTGTCTTCCTCTTGAAGATCCATTTATTTAACATGGCTTGCGATCATCGAGCAAGTCAATCAAAGTCCATACTTTGTTCTCATACATGGATCATATCTCAAATTTTATGGCCTCAAGCCATTTCGCGAATCTGGGCTCATCATCGCTTCCTCATAGTTCGTAGGTTTATCATGGTCTAGTAACATGACTTCTAGAATAGGATTACCGTACCACTCTGGTGCGGATCTTACTCTGGTTGACCTACGAGGTTTTGGTAGTAACTTGATCTTGAAGTTTCATGATCATCATCATTAGCTTCCTCACTAATTGGTGTAGGCATCACTTTGGAACTGATTTGATGATGAACTAGTTTCAATTCGGGAGAAGGTACAAATTACCTTATTAAGCTCTACTTTCCTCCCACTCACTTCTTTCGAGAGAAACTCCTTCTCTAGAAAGGATCCATTCTTAACAACGAATGTTTTGCCTTTGGATCTGTGATAGAAGGAGTACCCAACAGTTTCCTTTGGGTATTCTATGAAGACGCACTTTTCTGATTTGGGTTCGAGCTTATCAGGTTGAAAACCTTTTTCACATAAGCATCGCAACTCCAAACTTTAAGAAACGACGGCTTAGGTTTACTGCTAAACCATAGTTCATACGGTGTCGTCTCAATGGATTTAATGGTGCCCTATTTAACGTGAATGCAGCTAGCTCTAATGCATAACCCCAAAACGATATTGGTAAATCGGTAAGAGACATCATTGATCGCACCATATCAAATAAAGTGCGGTTATGACGTTCGGACACACCATTACGTTATGGTGTTCCATGTGGCGTGAGCTGTGAAACTATTCCACATTGTTTTATATGAAGGCCAAACTCGTAACTCAAATATTCTCCTCCACGATCAGATCGTAGAAACTTTATTTTCTTGTTACGATGATTCTCCACTTCACTCTGAAATTCTTTGAACTTTTCAAATGTTTCAGACTTGTGCTTCATTAAGTAGATATACTCATATCTGCTCAAATCATCTTGTGAAGGTCGAAAATAACGATACCTACCACGAGCATCAACACTCATTGGACCGCATACATCGGTATGTATTATTTCCAACAAGTCGGTATCTCGTTCCATTGTTCCGAACAACGGAGTTTTAGTCATCTTGCCCAAAAGGCACGGTTACATAAGCATCAAATGATTCATAATCAAGTGATTCCAAAACCCATCGGCATGGAGTTTCTTCATGCGCTTTACACCGATATGACTCAAGCGGCGATTACCACAAATAAGTTGCACTATCATTATTAACTTTGCATCTTTTGGCATCAATATTATGAATATGTGTATCACTACGATCGAGATCCAACAAACTATTTTCATTGGGTGTATGACCATTGAAGGTTTTATTCATTTAAACAGAACAACAATTATTCTCTGATTTTAAATGAATAACAGTATTGCAATAAACATGATCAAATCATATTCATGCTCAGCATAAGCGCCAAATAACATTTATTTAGGTTTAACACTAATCCCGAAAGTATAGGGAGTGTGCGATGATGATCATATCAATCTTGGAACTACTTCCAACACTCATCGTCACTTCCCTTCAACTAGTCTTTGTTTATTCGTAACTCCTGTTTGAGTTACTAATCTTAGCAACCTAACAAGTATCAAATACTCGGGGGCTACTATAAACACTAGTAAAGCACACATCAATAACCTGTATATCAAATATACCCTTGTTCACTTTGCCATCCTTCTTATCCACCAAATATTTGGAGTAGTTCCACTTCTAGTGACCATTTCCTTTGCGGTAGAAGCACTCGGTTTCAGGCTTTAGGTTCAGCTTTGGGCTTCTTCACGGGAGTGACAACTTGCTTGTCATTCTACTTGAAGTTCCTTTCTTTCCCTTTGCCATTCTCTTGAAACTAGTGGTCTTGTCAATCATCAACACTTGATGCTCTTTCTTGATTTCTACCTTCGTCGATTTCAACATCACGAAGAGCTCGGAATCGTTTTCGTCATCCTTTGCATACTATAGTTCATCACGAAGTTCTACTAACTTGGTGATGGTGACTAGAAAATTCTATCAATCACTATCTTATCTGGAAGATTAACTCCCACTTGATTCAGCGATTGTAGTACCGGACAATCGAGCACTTGCTCACTAGTTGAGCGATTCTCCTCCATCCTTTAGCTATAGAACTTGTTGGAGACTTCATATCTCTCAACTCGGGTATTTGCTTGAAATATTAACTTCAATTCTGGAACATCTCATATGGTCCATGGCGTTCAAAACGTCTTTGAAGTCCCGATCTTAAGCCGTTAAGTATGGTGCACTAAACTATCAAGTAGTCATCATATTGAGCTAGCCAAACGTTCATAACGTGCGCATCGCTCTGCAATAGGTCCATCACCTAGCGGTGCATTAAGGACATAATTCTTACATGCAGCAATGAGGATAAACCTCATCTCACGGATCCAATCCGCATCATTGCTACTAACATTTTTCAACATAATTTTCTCTAGGAACATATCAAAATAAACATATGAAAGCAACAACGCGAGCTATTGATCTACAACATAATTTGCAAAATACTACGGGACTAAGTTCATGATAAATTTAAGTTCAATTAATCATATTACTTAAGAACTCCCACTTAGACAGACATCTCTCTAGTCATCTAAGTGATCATGTGATCCAAATCAACTAAACCATAACCGATCATCACATGAGATGGAGTAGTTTTCAATGGTGAACATCACTATGTTGATCATATCTACTATATGATTCACGCTCGACCTTTCGGTCTCCGTGTTCGAGGCCATATCTGCATATGCTAGGCTCGTCAAGTTTAACTTGAGTATTCGCGTGTGCAAAACTGGCTTGCAACCGTTGTAGATGGACGTGAGAGCTTATCACACCGATCATCACGTGGTGTGCAGGCACGACGAACTTTGGCAGCGGTGCATACTCGGGAGAACACTTCTTGATAATTTTAGTGAGAGATCATCTTAAAATGCTACCGTCAATCAAAGCAAGATAAGATGCATAAAGGATAAACATCACATGCAATCAATATAAGTGATATGATATGGCCATCATCATCTTGTGCTTGTGATCTCCATCTCCGAAGCACCGTCGTGATCACCATCGTCACCGGTAGCGACACCTTGATCTCCATCGTAGCATCGTTGTCGTCTAGCCAACTATTGCTTCTCGACTATCGCTACCGCTTAGTGATAAAGTAAAGCAATTACATGGCATTGCATTTCATACAATAAGCGACAACCATATGGCTCCTGCCGATTGCGATAACTTCGGTTACAAAACATGATCATCTCATACAATAAAATATAGCATCACGTCTTGACCATATCACATCACAACATGCCTGCAAAAACAAGTTAGATGTCCTCTACTTTATTGTTGCAAGTTTTACGTGGCTGCTACGGGCTGAGCAAGAACCGTTCTTACCTCGCATCAAAACCACAGCGATAGTTTGTCAAGTTGGTGTTGTTTTAACCTTCGCAAGGACGGGCGTAGCCACACTCGGTTCAAATAAAGTGAGAGAGCAGACACCCGCCACCACCTTTAAGCAGCGAGTGCTCGCGGCGGTGAAACCAGTCTCGCGTAAGCGTCTGGCGTAATGTCGGTCCGGGCGCTTCATCTCACAATACCGCCCGAACAAAGTATGACATCTTTGGTAAGCAGTATGACTTATATCGCCCACAACTCACTTGTGTTCTACTCATGCATATAACATCAACGCATAAAACCAGGCTCGGATGCCACTTTGTTGGGGAGCGTAGTAATTTCAAAAATTTCTTACGCACACGCAAGATCATGGTGATGGCATAGCAACGAGAGGAGAGTATTGTCCACGTACCCTCGTGAGACCGTGGCGGAGCGTTATGACAACGCGGTTGATGTAGTCGTCGTCTTCACGATCCGACCGATCCAAGTACCGAGCGTCGTCACCTCCGAGTTCAGCACACGTTCAGCTCGATGACCATCCCGGGCTCCGATCCAGCAAAGTGTCGGGATGAGTTCCGTCGGCCGATGGCGTGGTGGCGATGATGATGCTCTACCGGCGCGGGCTTCGCCTAAACTCATGACGATATGACCGAGGTGGAATATGGTGGAGGGGGCACCGCTGCGGCTAAGGAATGATCCGTAGATCAACTTGTGTGTGTCATGGGGTGCCCCCCTGCCCCCGTATATAAAGGAGCAAGGGGGGAGGAGGCCGGCCCTAGGAGGGGGCGCGCCAGGTGTGGAGTCCTACTAGGACTCCCTAGTCCTAGTAGGATTCCACCTCCCTTGTTGGAGTAGGAGAAGGGGAAAGAGGGGGAGAGGTATAAGGAAAAGGGGGCTGCGCCCCTTGTCCAATTCGGACCAGAGGGGGGGCGCAGGCCTCCTTCCTTTTGGCCTCTCTTCTCTATTCCCGTATGGCCCAATAAGGCCCATATACTCCCGGCGAATTCCGTAACTCTCGGTACTCGAAAATACCCGAATCACTCGGAACCTTTCCGAACTCGAATATAGTCGTCCAATATATCGATCTTTACGTCTCGACCATTTCGAGACTCCTCGTCATGTCCCCGATCTCATCCGGGACTCGAACTCCTTCGGTACATCAAAACTCATAAACTTATAATATAAGCATCGCCATCGAAACCTTAAGCGTGCGGACCCTACGGGTTCGAGAACTATGTAGACATGACCTAGAACTATTCTTTGTCAATAACCAATAGCGGAACCTGGATGCTCATATTGGCTCCTACATATTCTCTGAAGATCTTTATCGGTCAAACCGCATAACAACATCGTTGTTCCCTTTGTCATCGGTATGTTACTTGCCCGAGATTCGATCGTCGGTATCCAATACCTAGTTCAATCTCGTTACCGGCAAGTCTCTTTACTCGTTCGTAATGCATCATTCCGTAACTAACTCATTAGCTACATTGCTTGCAAGGCTTATAGTGATGTGCATTACCGAGAGGGCCAGAGATACCTCTCCGACAATCGGAGTGACAAAACCTAATCTCGAAATCGCCAACCCAACATGTACCTTTGGAGACACCTGTAGTACTCCTTTATAATCACCCGATTACGTTGTGACGTTTGATAGCACCAAAGTGTTCCTCCGTAAGCAGGGTTGCATAATCTCATAGTTACGAGGAACATGTATAAGTCATGAAGAAAGCAATAGCAACATACTAAGCGATCAAGTGCTAGGCTAACGGAATGGGTCATGTCAATCACATCATTCTCCTAATGATGTGATCCCGTTAATCAAATGACAACTCATGTCTATGGTTAGGAAACATAATCATCTTCGATTAACGAGCTAGTCAAGTAGAGGCATACTAGTGACACTCTGTTTGTCTATGTATTCACACATGTATTATGTTTCCGGTTAATACAATTCTAGCATGAATAACAAACATTTATCATGATATAAGGAAATAAATAATAACTTTATTATTGCCTCTAGGGCATATTTCCTTCAGTGTGGGCCCGCATGGTTTAACCATTCCCTTAACCACCTAATTAGAACCTAATAAAACTGTTTAGTTGAGTAACTGAAAATGACATGTGGAACCATTTCATTTAAAAGCCTGTAAAAAAATATCTAAGTCAATGACATGTGGCCCCCCCACTTAATCTGTTAAATTAATTAAACTGTTAATTTACCCTGTCTCTATGATAGCTGGGTCCCATCAGCCAGTTTGACTAGTCAATGTTGACCTAGTCAACTGCTGACTGGACTATTGACTTTGACCCTGGCCCCCACCCGTCATACACTGTGGCTGGCACTGCATTATGTGGCAGACGTATTTATTGATTAAATTTGGAATTAAATAAATCTAAAAAATGAATTAAATCTTTTAAAAATCATATAAAATAAACCGTAGCTCAGATGAAAATACTTTCTACATGAAAGTTGCTCAGCACGACGAGACGAATCCGGGTGCGCAGCCCGTTCGTCCGCCACGCGTCCCTAGCATAGTGAACCTGCAATATTTCACCTCCGGTTCATCTGTCCGAAAACACGAAACACCGGGGATATTTTCCCGGATGTTTCCCCCTTCACCGGTATCACCTCATACCACGTTAGAACATGTCTAGCTCTGCCTGTTATCCTTTTATGCACTTGCTTGCTATGTATTTACTGTTTCTCCCTCCTCTTCTCTTCGGTAGACCCCATGACGATGCTGATGCCCCAGTTCGACTACGGAGTTGACGACCCCCCTCTCTTGCCAGAGCAACCAGGCAAGCCCCCCCTTTGATCACCATATATCGCCTACTCTTCTCTATACTGCTTGCATTAGAGTAGTGTAGCATGTTACTACTTTCAGTTAATCCTATACTGCTTTGCATAGCCTGTCCTTGCTACTACTGTTGTTACCTTTACCTGCTATCCTACTGTTTAGTATAGGATGCTAGTGTTCCATCAATGGCCCTACATTCTTATCAGTGGGCCCCGACTGTTACTTGTGGCGGAGCGGCAGGGCAGGTTGAGACTACCTGGGTGAGAGGTGGGCCTGGCCCTGGTCGGCGTTCGCAGATACTTAACACGTTTAACGAGATCTGGGTATTTGATCCGAGTCGGCCATTTGGTCTATCGCACTAACCATCTACGCTGGAGTAGTTATGGGTATCCCGCGTCGTGGTATCGGCGGCACTTCGTGACGTCGGCGATCGAGTGGCGGCGCGGATTGGACTGGAACGCTTTGAGGCTAGAGTGCGCTTCCGGCCACGTCGCATACGTGCAGGTGTGCTAAGGCGATGGGCCCAAACCCCATGTAAGCTTAGTTTTAGACCGGCGTCTTGACCTCTCTGTTGAGCCTAGGTGGGGCTGCGGCGTGTTGACCTTCAGCGGCGGGCATGACCCAGAAAGTGTGTCCGCCAAATGGGATCAAGCGTGTTGGGTTATGTGGTGCACCCTTCCGGGAAGTTTAATCTATTCAATAGTCGTGATCTTGATAGCAGGACGACTTGGGTTGTACCTTGACCTTATGACAACTAGAACCGGATACTTAATAAAACACACCCTTCCAAGTGCGGATATAACCCGGTGGTCGCTCTCTCTCGGGGTTACGAGGAGGATCGCGGGTAGGATTATTGCTATGTGATGCTACTTGGAGGACTTGACTACTCCTTCTACATGTTGCAAGGCGGAGGCTGCGAGCGTAGTCTTCAACAGATTAGCTATCCCCTCTTATTCGGCATTCTGCAGCTCGGTCCACCGTCACGCCCCTTACACATATATCCATGCATATGTAGTGTAGCTCCTTGCTTGAGTACTTTGGATGAGTACTCACGGTTGCCTTGTTCCCCTTTTCCCCTTTTCTTTACCCGTTCTCGCGACTGCACGATGGAGCCGGGAGCGACGCCACCGTCGATGGCGACTACTACTACACCGGGCGCCTACTACTACGTGCAGCCCCGCCGCGATGACCAGAGTAGTTAGGAGGATCCCAGGCGGAGGCTGCGCCTCTTCGATCAGATCCCGGTTTGTGCTAGCCATCTTATGGCAAACTTGTTTAACTTATGTCTGTACTCAGATATTGTTGCTTCCGCTGACTCGTCTATGATCGAGCACTTGTATTCGAGTCCTCGAGGCCCCTGGCTTGTATTATGATGCTTGTATGACTTATTTATGTTTTAGAGTTGTGTTGTGATATCTTCCCGTGAGTCCCTGATCTTGATCGTACACATTTGCGTGCATGATTAGTGTACGATTGAATCGGGGGCGTCACAGTCGCCGTCGTCATCATCAACCATCTTCCATCACCAATTTCATGATGCTCACCGTCGTGCGTGAGTAATTCCATCGTAGGCTTGCTGGACGGTGATGGGTTGGATGAGATTTATCATGTAATCGAGTTAGTTTTGTTAGGGTTTGATCCCTAGTATCCACTATGTTCTGAGATTGATGTTGTTATGACTTTGATATGCTTAATGCTTGTCACTAGGGCCCGAGTGCCATGATTTCAGATCTGAACCTATTATGTTTTCATGAATATATGTGAGTTCTTGATCTCTTGCAATTCTATAGTCACGTACTATGTGTTATGATCTGGCAACCCCGAAGTGACAATAATCGGGACCACTCCCGGTGATGACCATAGTTTGAGGAGTTCATGTATTCACTATGTGCTAATGCTTTGTTCCGGTTCTCTATTAAAAGGAGGCCTTAATATCCCTTAGTTTCCAATAGGACCCGCTGCCACGGGAGGGTAGGACAAAAGATGTCATGCAACTTCTTTTCCATAAGCACGTATGACTATATCTGAATACATGCCTACATTACATTGATGAATTGGAGCTAGTTACTGTGTCACCCTATGTTATGACTGTTACATGACGAACCGCATCCGGCATAATTATCCATCACAGATCCGGTGCCTACGAGTTTTCCATATACTGGTCTTCGTTTATTTACTTTCCCGTTGTTACTGTTACAATCACTATAAAATACCAAAAACATTACTTTTGCTGTTTTTACTTTTGTTACCGTTACCACCACTATCATATTACTTTGCTACTAAACACTTTGCTGTAGATACTAAGTTTCCAGGTGTGGTTGAATTGACAACTCAGCTACTAATACTTGAGAATATTCTTTGGCTCCCCTTGTGCCGAATCAATAAATTTGGGTTGAATACTCTACCCTCAAAAACTGTTGCGATACCCTATACTTGTGGATTATCATGTTCCAGCAGCATTTAAATATGCCATTCCCAATCTCCAAAATTCCTAGTCAATTCCTCTTGCCTCCAAACTATTTGTGGCAATACCTAAAAATGTGGAGGAATTAATGGGCCAAGTCCCATATTTTTCCTAAATCCTTTGGATGCTCAAATAAATCTTTTCCTCTCTCTATTTTATTTTAAAAAGAAAAATAAAAGGGAAAAACAAAAAAACAAAAAATAAACTGACCCTTTTCACTAGGCCAAACGGCCTGGCTGGCCGTCGGCCCACCCTAGTCGGCCCACTCTCCCTCCCCGGTCGCCTTCCCCCTTCTCCTGTTCGACCGACACGCGCCCGTGGTCGCCGTCGAACCCGCTCGTCGCCTCGCGCCTCGCCGACGAGGGGATAAGGATCCCTTCCCTCCGCGTCGCCTCGGGCTCCCTCCCCACTCGCCCACTTTTCCCCTCTCTCCCTCGCCGCTCTCTCCCTCGCACCCCAGATCCCCTCCCCATCGCATGCGAACGCCACGGCCGCCATGGCCGCCGTCGCCCTCACGGCCACCGTCCTCCACGCGCCCTTCCAACATGCTTGTTCGCTCCGCCGCCGTCCCCTACACCGCTTGCCACATCAAGTTGGAGCTTTAAGCCCCTACAATGATGGCGTCGACTTCATCTTCCTCCTCGGCCACCTCGGATCGCCGCCACCGTTCGTCGTCATCGAGCCTTCCCCGCGCCCGCTAAGCACATCTGCAGGACCCCTGTGAGCATCTCTCTCCTTCCCCCTCACTCCACGCGCTCGATTTTGAGCTCTAGCAATCGATAAGCTGTCGGTCGAAAGCTTGCTCGCCACTCACCTCGTCGTCGCGGCCACAGCTCACGCCGCTCGCGTCTGAGCACATCGTCGTGCTCGACGTCTTCGTAGGAGGCCGTAGCACCCACCAACTCTTCCCCTCGTGCCCCCATGCGTCTTTCCCATCGGTGTCGTGCTCCGGTCACCGCTGCCGTCGACGCGGCACTCACCTCCGGCCACCCCCGGCTGCTCCCACCACCCCAGTTAGATGCGGCTCGCTCCGCTTGTTCAGGCGAGCCCAAGCACGCCCGAAACCATCGCCTGTGGCCCGTTTCGGACGCGGTCCGCGCGCCTCCATCGTGTTTTTGGTCGTCGGCGGTGAACCACCGCCGCCCGCCGACGTGGCACACCTAGGCCCCACCCAGGTCCTTTGCCCGATGGGCCATGGGGGCCCCAGATTGGCTGGGTTGACCAAATCAGCGTCTTCGACCGGCAACCAGTGGCACTGACATGCGGGCCCAACCACGTAATTAAGCTAATTAAAACATTTTATAAATAATAGTAATTAGTTTAACCTAAAACACTCACTCACACCCGGGGCCCACACCCCTAATTGATCCTGCTAGATTAGTTAATCCATTGTTAAGCCAACGGAGGCTGACATGTGGGTCCTAGTGGCCCCACTGGTCAGTTTGACCTAGTCAGCCGTTTTGTTGACTGCCGACGTCATCAGCACGTCATGCTGACGTCATTTTATCTTTTCTGTTTATATAAATAAACCCAGAATATGGTTTAATCTTTAGAAATTCATAGAAATTAAACCGTAACTCGGATGAAAATGTTTTCTACATGAAAGTTGCTCAGAAAAATCCAACGAATCCGAATACACGGTCCGTTCATCATCACATGCCCTAGCATGTTGAACATGGAACTTTCCCCTCTTTTCCTCATCAGAATCCGCCTCTACCGTGGGAAATCATCCTCGAATGTTTATTCCTCCGCTCGCAGCGTGTAATCTGCTTTAGGTCGAGCCTCGCTCGTATCATCATGTTATGCTTTGTGATGCTATGTTTGCTTTATATTTACTGTTTCTCCCCTCTTCTCTCCGTGAGACCCCGAGACCGATGTCGCCCGATCGACTACGCCGACGACGACCCCTCCTTTCGAGCAACCGGCAAGCCCCTTTGATCATCCCGATATCGCCCTTTCCATTCTCTCATGCTTGCATTAGATTTTGCTATTGTTATTGTTTGCTCCTATTCTGATGCATAGCCTGCTTTTGTATCTGCTGTTGTACCTTACCTGCTTATCCTAAACTGCTTAGTATAGGTCGGTTAGTGATCCATCAGTGACCCCCACCTTGTCCTTGTTGCCCCTACTTCATCATTGAAGACCCGATCAACGGGATCAAAGACCAGGACCCGGCACCGCACATCACTTTCCCCTTAGTTGCTCGACACTACTGGGTTACTATCAAGTGCCGAGGGTGAGACCTCTTCAGCACTTCCGATGTTAACCCTGTAGTGTAGTTATTCGGTCATGGTTATGGAGGGTGATTTCCTCCTTAACCACTTCCGATATGACTCTGTCGTGCAACCCCTCAAGTGTGAACCTCGGGGGTGATTCCTCTTACGTTCACCTTGATGATTACATCGAGTGGAATTCACCGGGGGTGATTCCTCGGGCTTTCCCCTTGATGTTTAGACACACAGTTACTATGATTACTATGACTTTACACTGAGCCATGTTACTAAAGACGAGGTCGACCCTGAGGGGTACCCGCGCGAGCTTAATTGCGAGTGATGTGGAGTCGCGTTGACCTGGAGGGTGCCCGCGAGATAATTACGAGGCGTGGTCGGGCATTCCTAGCCCTTGCCGCAAGTCTCGAGACAGGGAAACGGGGTCACATCTTTCGTGAGTCTCTGCTTGTTACCGCGCGCTCCTAATCCACTATGATTTGGATATTTGATCCAAGGGGCCTCTGGCTTGATAGCACTAACCATCACGTGGGCATAGTATGGGCGTTCTGCGTCGTATACATCAGCCGAAGCTTAATAGATGTCAGCGACTGAGCGATGCGTGCCGGGTTGGACTGCGTAAGCACCTGCTTTGTTGAAGGAGGTAGCTAGGTCTGCTCACCAGCCGCCCATGCAACATGCAGGAGTTCCCGGGGCGATGGCCCATGACCCCTGGGGGCATAGGTTTAGTCCGGCGTCTTGGCCTCTCTATTAAGCCTAGGTCGGGTTGCGGCGTATTGTTTGGCGAGGCGGGCATGACCCAGAAAGTGTATCCGGCGGAGTTAATCGGCGTGGTGGGTAAGTTGGTGCACCACCGCAGGAAGAAAACATCTATCGATAGCATGTCCTCTGATAGCGGACACTTGGAGTTGTATCGATCGATACAACTAGAACTGGATACTTGTGATGAGAACTGGATGGTGATGAGAAATGGATTGTGATGATAACTGGATAGTATGGCTCTGGGATGCCTTTCTCGCAGGGAGTCGAGAAAGGATCTCTGGTCGAGGTTGATAACACTTCTACTACTTTACTTTATGCTACTCTACTCCTCCGGTTCTTTGCAATATGGTGGTTTCGGAAGATGCTAGTCTTCGATCTGGCTAAACCTTCTCTCTATTCGGCATTTACGCAGCCGGTCCACATATCTGACCTTCCTTTGATAATGTTGCATATGTAGTGTAGATCCTTGCTTGCGAGTACTTTGGATGAGTACTCACGGTTGCTTTGCTTCCCCTTTTCCCCCTTCTTTCTTCTTTCTAGTTGCCGCAACCAGATGGTGGAGCCTAGGATTCAGACGACACCACCGACGACTACTACTACCCCGAGGGTGCCTACTACTACGTGGAGGCCGCCGACGACCAGGAATAGTTAGAGGCTCCCCGGCAGGAGGCCTTGCCTTTTCGATCGTTCTTTGCTTTTGTGCTAGCCTTCTTAAGGCAAACTTGTCTAACTCATGTCTCAGACTCATATATTGTTGCTTCGGCGACTCTTGTGTATTCGAGATTATGTATTCGAGCCCTCGAGGCCCCTGGCTTGTAATATAAAGCTTGTATTATTTTAATTTGTGTCTAGAGTTGTGTTGTGATATCTTCCCGTGAGTCCTTGATCTTGATCGTACACATTTGCGTGCATGATTAGTGTACGATTGAATCGAGGGCGTCATATTCCCCCACGGTGAAAATAAATCTTCGAGTTTAACAATTGGCGAGAGATATACTGCCAGCCATCACAGGCTCCCTTCGGAGCGGGATGCTCTCATAGAACTAGGTGGAGGTCCGACAATACATGAAGTTGAGCAGCCCTGACGCACCATGACTCCTGAGGATGCGGCGGTCACTACACTCACCATGTTTGCACTGATAAGTTATGGTGCATGGAGTCGACCGCGTCCGGACTGGACCTGCCATCAACACCCCATTTCAAACACACGGATTTCCTTTGATTTTAGGGTATGCTTGGTTTGCAACTAAATTTTAGCAAGCCAATTAATATTTAGCAACTTTAGAAAATTGGCAGTCATTTGGCCGGGCTCCAGTTTTTCCCAAACCGATCATTAGGCAAAGCTGACAATTTTTTTAGGAGTGGCAAAGCTGATAAATACTGGTATACCAAGGGTCTGTTTCGTAATCCACGAGCTCCACGAATTTGGCGAAGCACCTATTCCACCACTCTGAAAATTTGAAATGCAGCCCACTCCACTTCGTGACAGAGCTGTGGAGCAGAGGGCTCCGAACAGGCACCAAATGCCCATCGTTCCTTCTTAGCCGTAGCCCGCACCACCCCGTCTGCATATACAGCCCGGCGATTCCCAACGGCCCATTGTCTTTCTTGTACATAGAGGCCGGGCTGGTGCTGCGAGCTACAGATGTCCTACGGTGCCAAAGTTCAAACACAAAGTACAAGTCAAATCACCATCATCTGCTGGAAGGGGGACGCAGTCCTTGCTGGCCGTGGGCCACGCTGAGGTCAATCATTCACGATCCGATGTCGATTAATCCCATCTGCTTGTAATCAGACAATTTCCACAGGTAGGCAGTGGGACCTCGGATTGGATCCTCCACTGTACACTCTGCTACAGTTGGCCCTCTTGATCGCCGTGTCGTCGCATGCCTTTGCATCGATAAGCCGTTTATTCCCTCCGTTTCAAAATAAATTACTTAAATTTATACTAATTTTAATACAAAGTTCATATAAAATTAAATTATCTATTTTAAAACGAAAGAGTAATTAAGTATTGTAGGAGCCTTGTTGTTTATGTAGCAACAAGTATCGTATTTGCCGGAACAGCTGCGAGGAAAGCTCGGGATTTGCTTGTCCTTTCTTGTGGAGATAACCGCCTTTTAGCTATCTTGCATGATGGCATGATCGGATTGCCCTTTGCTTGTAGTGTTGGGCATGGTATCAAGACAAATGAGCTGCTGCAGTACGTCTGCAAGCACGTATGCAAGCAATCCTTTATTTTCCATCTCGTTGTGTCATTGCATATGACTCAAATTTGAGCTATCATTTTTTTCCTTTTTGCGAAAAAACACCGGAGTCTATTTTAAGAAAAATCACAACAAATACAAAGTATCCAAACATAATAAAAATTATATTGATGTCCTTAGACAATTGAAATACCATTACAGTCGCCTGGACAAGCCGCTAACGCGTTGCTGTCATCGCTCCCCTGTCAGAGCACGTGCCCTTACGAACCGGCGCCCTGTAGCCGTAATCATCATTGTTGAACCCTCCTAGATCTGGCCGTCGCACACATACTACGAAAAACCCTAACCTCGCCGTCCCAAAGAGACGAAAGAAATCTACGTCAGAGCTCTGTCGATTCCATCTAGACGGACGAACTCAAGGAGGATCGGAGCCTGGAAGACCAACTCAAAGAAGAAGCATCGCCATCCGCCCGAATGCTGCCCCTGCAAGGACTAAAAACCTAACCTAAACTACAAGCCGTCGAGGCACCGGAATTATCATCCCTGTCACCGGACGCCGGAACAATTGTCAAAAGGAAGGCGAATCCACGGGCTCACCGGTGTTGCTTAGATGGGAGTTGTATACCCTAGCCGCCGCTTAGGAAAAAAAGAAAGCTCCGTGCAATTTAATCAAACTTAATTAAATTTCCCAAGGTTTATGATATTTTTCTTTTAGGCTGTTTTTGGATGTGATATTTCCCAAGGTATCCGATACTTCTCCTCTGGGGTGAATGAAAGTGAAAAGTCAAACGATTTAACGTTTTTCGAACGTCTGCGTCAGCTGACCTGATGCAGTCGCTCACACGGCCCCACCTGTCACCGGACGCACAACAGCACCGGTCACAAACAGACCCTCCTCTACCTTTGGAGCGCCTAACCCCGTCACTTACACGTGTGCCCCACCGTGAGCGGGCCCGTCGAGCCATTCAAATCGGCTCCGCGGACTCGCCAACGGCTGGACCCGGAGCGCGACCAAGACCGGGACACGGTAACCCGGCCGGCAAGGCCCCGGTCCGACGAGGCGACGCGGCCCACTGCCCGACGGGCCCCGCATGCCGGCCCCTAAATAATTCGTCCTCGCCCCTCCCTATCGCCTCTCCCTCCTCGCCCTCGCCTCGTCGCCATCCCTTCTTCGCTCCTCTCCTCGCCTCGCCACCGTCCCAAATTAGCAGCTGCTGCAGCTGGCCAGCCCCCGCCGCCGGCGAAATCCCTAGGGCCCTCCCCTCCGGCGCTCCATCCATCCTCCGTCGCCGCAGCCGCCGGCCGCGGCGGGTGGTCGGCGCGCGCGCTCCTCGCCGCCGCCGCCGCTGCTGTAAGATCTGAGCGAGCTGCTGCTGCTGCTGCTGCCGTGTGGGCCCGGGGTTAGGGTTTCCCTGTTCGTAGGGTGCGGAGGCGGCGTCTATGGCGGGCCCCAAGTTTGGGTCGTTCAAGTCGGAGAACAAGGGGGACTCGGCCGCGTCGGCGGCCGGCGCCGCGGCGCAGAGGAGGGACCCGTACGAGGTGCTGGGGGTGGGGCGCAATGCCACGGAGCAGGAGATCAAGAGCGCCTTCCGCCGCATGGCCCTCAAGTAAGTCAAGCTCAAGGACTTGGCCTCGCGCTCTTGTTGTGCTCCTCACGAGTCATCCAGCTAGCCAGGATGATGCCAACTGCTAAAATTTCTGCCGAGTTTAGCGTATTTGATATCAATTTTGCTCCTGGTGTGGGAACATTAGCTGATTCTGGATGGAATTGTCGCTCGCAACAACAGTCACACAATTTCTTGGGACCTTTTTTAATCGCTTGTTAAGACCAGACCAGACCAGGATGTCTGTACAATTCAGTAGCTCTGAGCTAGCTTTTTTAGTAGTACTGGTTTGACGAAGGGCAATAATGCAGTGGCTTGAGTAATTTTCTGTTTACGCTTGTCCTGAAGGTACCATCCAGATAAGAATGCAGACGACCCCGTTGCCTCTGAGAAGTTCCAAGAAGCCACATTCTCTTACAACATCCTCTCAGATCCTGATAAAAGGCGGCAGTATGATTCCTCTGGATTCGAGGTGATATATGGCTTGATTTGAGTAGTTTGAGTTGCTTGCTTCTCATGTGACTAATGCTTTCGTTGCCATGCAGGCCATCGAAGCAGATAGTCATGAATTAGAGCTGGACCTATCGAGTCTCAACACTGTAAATACAATGTTTGCTGCTCTGTTTAGGTAGCTTGTGCAGGATACGCTATTTTATTCTCTAATATTTGTCTGGTTATGAGGTTATGTAGTGTTAGTTGTGTTTGTGCAGCAAGCTAGGAGTACCAATCAAAACCACAGTTTCGGCAACAGTTTTAGAGGAGGCATTGAATGGCTCGGTGGAGATTGCTCAGCTTCATCTGGGCAAATCCGTATGCAGGAAGGTTGGCAACTACCCGCCTTCGTTTCATCTCCATGCATTCTGTTTGTCGAGTGAGTAATATGTTAGATTGAACACATTGGCAGGTGGAAAAACAATCAGCTCATTTTTATTCAGTGGACATAACGGAAGAAGAAGCCAAATTGGGGTTAGTGTGTAGAGTTTGTTCAACTGCTAAAAGTAAATTCAAGGTTAGTTGCAAACTCGTCGTTAGCATCTATGTGTCAGGTTCATTTGATAACTTAACTACTCCATTACATTACTTTGGCTGAGAAGCTTTGCCATCTTGTTACTTGTATTGTTGCACTTGGATAAGTCAACTAACTTATCTGTTCTTTTCTGGTTAACTTTTGCACTCTGAGTGTTAAGAAATTTATGGTGATATACTGATATGCACTGGCAAGGCCAAAAGGGCCATGGCCCGCCCAGGGTTAAAAAAAATTACATGAAGTCCAGCCTACAATAATGTACTGATTTTTAATATGGTAGCACAGTTTGTACTATCTGGCCCGCCCAGTTTTTTTGTGGTAGCTCCACCACTACTGATATGTGCACCATCTCAACAAGACATATAACTGCTCGTTTCTCTTGAGATTATCATGGCATTGAATAATCACATTTCAAATAATCAAGTACAGAGTGCATAGTATTTTGTATTATTGCACTGTAAGTTTGGCAAATTTTCAGGTTTCCTCCCATGAACAAGTTTCTAAGGCAGGTCTTTTTTCCTTTCAGTTGCTCTATTTTGAACCTGAAGAGAACGGTGGGTTAAGCCTTGCTTTACAGGTATGTTTATCTGGCTTGTCATTTCTTTTGTCCAAACAAACATAATTTCCAGCATTTTCTTCTAGTCATTATTTTTAAGGCATCCTGCCTTGGACGCTTAGGCGGCAAAGCACGCTGACAGCTCCTCACAATTTTGCCCGCCTTAGGCACTTAGTCATCGCTAAGGCGTTACGGCGGTGGGTGTTCACTTTAGGATGATGCCTTTACCGCATAAGAACATTGCTTCTATTTGTAACTAGTTTGTCACCTACCAAGCATGAATTGTCAAAATGCATGATTTGTTTCTTGCCATCAGCCTTTATCTTTCCTAAATCTCCGCTTCTTACTGAAAAGGGTGTGTCAAATAGTCCAGAAGACATTCTAATCATGGGTGTCGGTCCATTATTCCATGTTTCTCTGTAATATGTATTTATTGCATACAACTATGTTTCATTACAACCCTCCTTGTGTTTATGTTTCCTTATGTGAATTTTTGAACTTGAGCTTGCATTGTAATAATTGGAGCTTGTGAAGCCCAGAATCTCTACTTTGTTGATATGGTTGGAACTTCCCTCACCTCGGTATAATTAGGGATCTTAAAATGTTGCATTTTGCTAATTCATGTAAAGGTCAGATATGTCCGCCTCCGCCAGCATTATCTCAGGTTTAGATATGGACTGTATGTCTGTAGGGACACCAGCTAGAAACTGCTTTCCGCATAAGCTTACCGGGAAGCTGCGTTCTGTGAATGGCCTAAACCTTAACAAAGTCTTCTTGTGGTCCTATCCCCCATCCAGAAGCTTGGTTAAATCCAGGCATTCACGCACATGTTGCTTTCTTGGGCCTACCCAGATCTTCTAGTGTGATTGGAGTAGTCCCAATTTTGTGTGGTCAAATTTGAATTGCATATAATGTAATGCCTTGGAAGTATGCTTGTGTTAGTCCATTTTATAATTTTCAGTGCGCTAGTTTTTGAGGCTTTGAGCATTATGTCATCTGATATCTACCAGTCTGTTGCAGGAAGATAGTGCAAAGACCGGGAAAGTTACTTCTGCTGGGATGTTCTTTCTTGGCTTTCCAGTGTACCGTTTTGAACATAATAATTCAGTGAGTATACAAATAGTGCCTTGTTGTCTATCCTTTTGTTTCTTTGTTGGGTTGCCTCTTTACAAGCTCCAATTATTTCCAGGCTGCTGCTGCAAAAGATCCCGATAGTGCATTCTTTAAGAGATTGGATGGTTTTCAACCATGCGAAGTTAATGAACTGAAAGAAGGGACCCATTATTTTGCTGTTTATGGTATGCCACTTTATATTGCTAACTGTAAAATTATCCATGGCAAACATGTATAGGCTTATATAAAGCATTTGGTCTATTAGGCGATAATTTCTTCAAAAGTGCAACCTATACCTTAGAGGTTGTATGTGCTGAACCCTTTTCCACCGAAAAGGAGAAGCTACGAAGTGTGGAGGCAAAGATACTTGCAAAACGGTCCGAGCTGTCTAAATTTGAGTCGGAGTATAGAGAGGTATGCCCTCACCTTTGCAGATTCTCTACAGAAACAGCCTTTTAAGTGAAAACACATCATTGTTAAGAGTTGGAATTGGCAGGTTTTAGCAAAGTTCACTGAGATGACCAGCAGATATGCTCAAGAAATGCAAACGGTACGTGTATTTGTGGAACATCTTTTTTTGTTCCTTGCCTTGTTCTCACATCATGTTCTTGCATAGATCGATGAGCTTCTCAACGAAAGGAATGCCATTCACGCATCCTACACCAACAGCCCAGCTCTAAAGCGGAGTTCCAGTGACAGCAAAGGGAAAACATCCTCTAAAGGGTCCAAAAGTGACGATGACCAGAGTGTAAGAAAAGAGAAGAAATCTAAGAGTCCGACGACGATGGAGGCATCAGCGAGCGATGAAGAGGGCCCTAATAAAAAAGAAAAGAAACCTAAAGAGCGGCTTCGCAGGAAGAGATGGTTCAACATCCATCATTTGAAAGTGGACAAAAGAAGACCCTGCTGAGAGATGTATTGTATCGTCTGAATGTATTATTTTGTGTCGATGATTCCACTTGCAGTATTCGCGTTCTCATATCTTTTCTCCCTGCGCTGTACCGATTTGTTTCCTGAAAAGTCAGGAATCTTGGTAGATTTCGGAAATGTTGTAAAGAAAATGGTATTTTGTACTGAAGTACTCAGCTAGCCCTGAAAACTCGTATTTGCACTTCTGGTCTCATGTAGTCGTGCCGAAGGCGCGACATTTCCACTTGTATAATCTTGCCCCCAACGCTTTTGATTTGGGGCGGTTTTCGGTCATCTGTCCTGCCTGGAGGGACGCCAGCACGAACGGTCTGATCCGCTGAAGCCTGAAAATTACCAGTCACGTTGGCGTAAACAACTTTCTCAAGTAGTGTCCTGGTTTTAATTTGACAATATAGTTTGAGAAAAGCTAAAAAGTACTGGCTGCCAACCAATAATACTTGCTACATGGAGTAAACAGTACCTCAAAAATTGGCGAGCTTGTTCTGCATTAGCTCTATAATATTGTGCAATATTATGTGACCTAATTGTCTTACGGATTTGTTAACGAATTTATTATTCCTTGCATAACATTTAATTCAAGTGTCACATATTTGATCGTTAATGCTAGCTAGCATAAGGGCATCTCCAGCCGTTGGCCCCAGGCGATACAAATCGCCCCACGAAGCGAGCCGACGATATACTTTCGGCGTTG
Organism: Aegilops longissima; assembly: GCA_021605205.1. Lineage (NCBI taxonomy): Eukaryota > Viridiplantae > Streptophyta > Magnoliopsida > Poales > Poaceae > Aegilops > Aegilops longissima. The sequence goes on along the minus strand of CM038681.1, from coordinate 558,052,331 downwards.
AGGCGGTTTTGCGCCAATCGTCGCCTCAGCGCGAAATTGGCTCACTTTGCAGCCCAATTTGGCGAATAAACAACCCATATGGGCGAGAATAGGCCCATATTAGGCGTGGTTTCGCCGTGTCTCGGCGTTCAATTATCAACACAATTATTCCTTATCACATATTTCATCACGTAAAAATCAAATACTTGACAAAATACTACAACAACAAATAGTTCAATACAAATTATATAGTTCAACAAATAAAACTTCGTATTTCATCACGCTGGCGTCCCCTTGAGCCTCCATAGGTGCTCAATCAGATCTTCTGCAGTTGATGATGCACTGTGGGTCTCGGATCTCTGGCCGATCTTGAGATAAGCGATCCAAATTGTCGGTGGTGGTGATCAACTTCGCTAGAGGACCCTGCACGTAGTATGGTTCAATGTCAAACACTTGGTCTTCTTGCTCGCTCTCGATGATCATGTTGTGCAAGATGACACGACAAGTCATGATCTCCCACATTTGATCTTTCGACCAGTGTCGGCGGGGTACGAACAACGGCGAATCGAGATTGGAGCACACCAAATGCCGCTCGACATCCTTCACCGCAAGCCTCCTGAAGCTTCGCGAACCAGCGTTCTTGCCTCCTGCCACGAGGTTTGAGATCGTCTTCACAAATGTCGACCATCTCGGATAGATGCCGTCGGCTAGATAGTACCCTTGTTGTATTGGTGCCCATTGATCTCGAAGTTCACGGAGGAGAATGGCCCTCAACGAGCTTGGCAAAAACAGGAGAGCACTGCAAAGACGTTGATGTCATTGTGAGTTCTGGCATACCAAAGAAGGAGTGCCAAATCCGGAGGTCTGTGTGGCTACCGCCTCAAGCACCACACTACAACCGCCTTTGGCGCCTTTGTACATCCCCCGCCAACCAAATGGGCAGTTCTTCCATTTCAATGCATGCGATCGATGCTTCCAAGCATCACAGAAATCCTCTTGCTGCATTCTCAGGCTGGGATCCGGCGGTGTCTTCCGCATTGGGTGTTCTCAAGTATTGTGGCCCAAACACGCCATCATCGCTTATGAAACTTGTAGAAACACTCTATCTTTGGTGGACTCGGCCATGCGCCCATAGTCGTCGAGTGAATCGCCGGGAGCTCCATATGCAAGCATCCTCATCGCCGTCGTGCACTTCGGATGGAGGTGAATCCAAGGCGCCGGTGCAATCCATCTTGCACTTGAAGTAGTTGTCGAACTCCGGATGGAATTCACAATCGAGGAAGAGCTTCGGCTCATCCGATATGGCGCCGAAATGTTCTCTCGCCATGAAGTGGAGCATCGGTAAGTAGTCGAGTAGAGCATCAAGTAGCCTTTGCGAGCGATGCGGTTCTTTGCTTTCACCGCCCGGCGCGAGCCACCTCGTAGCGGCTTTTCATTGCTCGCCAAGAATTGGCGGGGCGGCGAGCACCATCGGATGCTCTTCTTCACGGGCGTCGGCGCGGCTTCCTCCTCCAAAGAGCGCGGCGAGCTCTTCCTCCTCATCCGAGTCCATCGCCGAGACAGTCAAAATGCCGAACACCTTGCGCTCGGTGGGCGTGTACCCGCCGTTAAACCGCCTCGCGGCGAAACAGCGGCGGAAACGCCATTTGCGCGGAGAACTGCTGCTGCGCGCCTGCTATTTTCCGTGGGAATGGCTATCTAGCGGAGTAGGCGGCCGTCGCCGCCGGATATAGCTAGTGGTGGCGGGGCTGAAGTGCGAGGCGAGTCGGGAAAAACCTTGACTTTTCCCTGTCGGTGTGGGCGGCGTGCTTTTCCCTAGCGCGGAGCCCCTAACGGCTCCCAGTAGCCGGGTTGACTGTGACTGCCGAGGCGGAAAAAAGTCCGAACCGGTGATTTTTGGCGTCTGAGGCGCGGCTGAGCCGTTTTTGGCCGGCGCGAAAAAAGTGGCTCTGGGGGCTGTTGAAGCGGCGGTGGAGATGCCCTAAGGCATCTCCACTGTTCGACCCAGTATGCGCTAAATAGAGTGGCTGAGGCGTGCGGCGCTAGTTCGGCCCGGAGGCGACCTAGCTCCCATCCGCCCCCACGCCACGCCCCTGATGCGGGAAAATTTTAAACTTGGTCGTTCCCGCTCTCAAAAGACGCCGCAAATCCGGCGATCGGACGTGGTCTAGCGTTACAAAAAACAGAGCGCCGCCGCCGCAAGTTCGCGTGCGCAACGATTCACTCGGCGGTGTCGGCTCGAGCGTTAAGCGGAGTCGGCGTCGCGCGAGCTCGTCGGTGTCGGAGCTGCCTCGGTCTTTGGGCTGCGTCGGCGCAACCGGCCTTCTTTGGCGGCGATGTAAGCGTCGTTCGGGCTTGGCGTCCGTGTGGTCGTGGGCGTCGTGGGCGTCGTCGGCGTTGCCGTCGGCAGCTCGTTCGAGATGAGGCGCTGCACGGTACCACGCCTTGAGCTTCGTCGTTGCTTTCGGAGCATGTCCGCCCGCCCATCGGAAAAAGCCATGTCGGTGTTCCTCTTCTTCGCGGCGACGTTAAATCCGGAGCAGGTCGAGCTTGATGGCATTGGTCTTCATTAGCAGCGACCACCGCCTCGGTCTTCTCTTCGCGTAGGGACGGCCCGGGCTCGGGCGTCGGCGAGGCAATGCTTGATGGACTCCTGCAATCGCGCGGTTGCGCGTCGGCTTTCCCCTTCTTTGCCAATTTGTTGCCGTCCGGCCCCCGACGCGCCGGAGTCGTCATTGTAAAGTGCATCTAGTGCCCTTAGTGATTTTGGTGTATTGAAGACTTATAGGTTAAGTAACTAATGCGTTTGTAAGTGTACACAGGTCTATAAGTCTATGAGGAGTTTGATATTTACAAAGAAAGTCGACCCTAAAAATGAAGTTCTTCAATCAAGACTTTGATATTCGAAGACTTTACAAGACTTTGAAAGTGAAGAAATTGGTGTGATCTGAAGACTTGGTAGTCGCTTGAGGAACATGAAGCGTGAAGACTTTTGTTTTCGTAGTTTCATTTTCTCTTTCTTGAGTCATAGGAAACACCGTCTCGTTAAAGGGGGTCGAGAAATACTAAGGAAAATTTCCATTTGATGCTCAACTCAAAATCCTACACCTACCAATCCCTTGAGTGAAGCTTTTGGAAATCTCATACAGATCAGTCAATTTCTTGATGTGAGAGACGAAGCTCTTACAGTCATTGAGAATTTGTTCGGCGAGGAGTTAGGAATTCGCCAATGCGAGTTGCCTACGATGAGAACATGATAGCCTCAAGAATTTGATATTCAAAATTCCGACCGTTCTTTGTCTTCTTGGCGGCTGTCCCAAATATCTTATCCACCTAACGGTCATATCATTGAAGGGCATTTATGTCTTATCATGTCGGGCTGCTCCCTAGGCTATAAATAGCCGCCCCTACAACCACTAGTTGGTTGGCTGCTCAGAAGAACTTGACACTTGTCATTTGAGAGCAACCCATCCTCCGAGGACTTTGGTGAAAATCATCAAGTGAGGAAAAACCCAAAGTGAGGAAAACCCAAAACCAAACCCCAACAAACCCAAAGTGATTGAGCATCATCAAGAAATTGATCCGCGTGGATCCGGCGCTTTTACCTTTGAAGACTGTGCTTCTTCCGAGACGGTTAGGCGTCACGGTCTAGAGCATCAAAAGGAATTGTGGATTGCCGGTGACCAAGTATGTGAAGGTTTGGAAGTCGCTGAAGACTTACCACGAGTGATTGGGCGAGTGCTGCGTGACCTTAGTTCAAGGAGAATCTGTGAGGACTTGGTGTCTGAGCTGCGTGCTTTCGATGGTCGGGTGTCCGGGACTGCGTGTCCTCGAGTTTAAATACTCAGCCGCTCAACCAGCGTTACAAGCGAGACAGCAGTTGGAACTGGTCTACCAAATCATTGTCTTCACCAACCTAATCTGGTTCTATTTCCTCAACCTTTCATTTCCTCATTCTTTGTGTTGAGTGTTTGTCATATCTGTGTTTGAAGACTTTGATGAAGACTTTCTCAATTTCCTCAGTTCAATTTCTTGATCTGTTTGTCTTCATATTGTGTTATCCTGTGATTACGCTTTACGTACTCTGTGATTGTCTTCATTTCATCATGATGACTATGCATGTAATCTGCTATGCTTACTTGAGTACTTATTCCTGCATGTATTTCTTAGCTAAGGAATTTCCTCACCAGCAAATTCCTCATTGAAGAATTTGTAAAATTTTCTAAAATCGCCTATTCACCCCCTCTAGTCGATATAGCGACTTTCAATTGGTATCGAGCAAGGTACTCCCTTGTTACGTGTGATTTTAGTTTAACCACCGGAGTTTTAGTTATGTCATTGCAGGTATGATCAAGGTCTCAGCAGGTGTCCTACCTTGATGGGACGGACTACCCCTCTTTGGAAGAACAAAATGCGAATGCATCTTGAAGCAATTGACAACGATCTACGGTATGTTGTGACAAAAGGTGTTTCCTCGGTCACACCCTCTACGAATGATGCTGATGTGAAGAGATTCAAGCAACTCGATTCTCAAGCGAAGAATATCATATGTAGCCATCGAGCAAAGGCCAATATGGAAGAGTGAGTGCTTTGGAATCGCCAAACTCATTTGGGACGAAGGTCCAAAGTAAATGAAGGTGTTTCAACTCAGCGTGACTCTCGAGTTGATGTTCTTGGAATCTCTTCAACCGCTTCAAAAGACTCGACAACGAAAATGTTCAACAAACCTTGATCGCCTCACCGACATCTCAAATGAGCTTCAAGCTTTGGGTGCCATTGACATCACCGACCATGAGGTGGTGAAGAAATTACTAAGATCGCTTGATTCCTCATTTGACACTCGCACCGATGATACAAGAACGAGCTGACTACAAGTCTCTTGATCCTGCTGATATCCTCGAAAGGCTAAATACTCACGAGTTCGACTTCTTTGAAGAGAGATCTCTATGGTTACGGCTATGGAAAACACGTGCCACGAAGGCCAAGGCTGAATCTGAATCGAGAGTGAAGACTCGGTAGTAGCCTTGGAGATCTGAAGAATTTGGCGAGAGCTAGCTTTGCTCGTGAAGAAATTCGAGAAATTCACAAGGGCGTGGTCGTTTTGGAAAATCCTCAAGAAGCGGTGATTCCTCATCTAGTGACTATAAGCGAAGACTTTGCCACAAATGCAAGAAACCTGGTCACTATATCCAAGATTGTCCTCGATGGGAAAAGGAATTAAGAAAGAAGAAACACAAGGATTACGAGTTCGATGGCGTGAAGAAGAAGAAGAAATCATCAAATCTTCATCATCAAAATCCTCAAAGCCTTCTCACAAGAAGAGCAGCTCCAAAAGGCTCGGGCATTCATTGGCAAGGAAATGGACTCGAAGCTGAATCGAGGAAAATGAGGAAGAGGAGGAGTGCAGAAGAATCCGAATCTGTGTGGCTAGTCGGCTCTTGCTACGCCTATGTTAGCAAGTCCATCTTCAACGCTGAAGAAACCTCTCACCGACAAACTGATGAGGAAAATGATGACTACGCTCCCACCTATTGCTTCATGGCAAAAGGTGCCAAGGTACTCAATTTCACCTCCTCTGAATCCGGTGAAAATGAATCGATGAGGATCTTAAGCCCAGCTACTCTAAACTTGCTAAGATTGCTATAAAACAACAAAGGGCTTTTGAAAAGGTTCAAAACATGCTAGATAAGAGTGATGATATGTTAGGTGAAGAAATGGATCGCACTCAAGCCCTAACTGAAAATCTTGAGAAGTTCGGTCTAGGCTTGACGGCCTTCAAGGTCATCATAACACTCTCTTATCTCGATCATGAGAAACTTTCTTATGAATTTCTTCAAAGAAAGAAAGATCTTGAGAAGCTAAGAGCGAGTTATGAAGATCTTGAAAGGAGCGCGATTCATTACTTGCTCAACAAATCAGCGCTTCTCAAGAAGAATTTGTTCCTCCATGCTTAAAATGCATTGAGCGTGAATCGCTAATTCTTCACCGGATGTTCAAATGCTTCAACTGTTACAAATTCTTCACCGCCTCTACTATCACTAATTCCTCATCGAGGACATTGCTAGTATTCTTGACGATGCAGGGATGAAGGAATTGTACATGACAGAGGCATGTACAAAAGCCTCAAAGGGCATCGACTCTTTGTGATGTGCTTAAAAGCAGATCCTCAATGAAACCCTAGGAAAGAGGGTATTGCCTTTGAGAGGAAACTCAATGCTGATGGAACGTACTGGAAGCCTGAGTAGTATCCCAAAACCTCATGGGTTGCTGCAAAGGGACCTCCAGTTGATCCATCCACCTTATCTGGCTTTACATGTGAATTTCCTCATTCTGATGATGAGTCATTTGACTCAAACTATAAACTGTTCAAAAATCAGAATGGTGAAGTATTTGCTAGATATGTTGGCACTAACTGCAGGAACGGCCCCCCTATGAAGAAAATCTGGGTTCCCAAGAAGTGCCTTGAAAGTCTTCAGTTGAATGTCCTCATGACACCACCAGTGAAGAAAAGGAACCCCAGATCAAATTCTTCATATGGACAAAATTCTTCATATGGATCCAAGTCCTCATACGGACCAAATTCCTCACATGGATCAAATTCCTCAAAAGGATCAAAGTCCTCATATGATTATCATCGTGCTAACAACTCTGTTTGAGGTAGAGCCAAGGGCTATGAATATGTGCATTATTCTTCAAACCAATATGTTCATAAGTCCTCGAAGAATTTCTCTTCTTATTCATATGCTTACCCTAACCC